>VDFB02047230.1:303061460-303362757 GCA_007258455.2 Sequoia sempervirens
GATAAAATTCTTTGAGAACCTCCTTGACTTGATTCTTTCTAACTCCTCCCACGTTCTTTGAGGTAGACATGGTGCCTGTATGAAGCTTGAAGTTAGAAAATATGCATAAATTGCAAAGAAGGCGTTATACTTAAAATTTTAAGGCTGGGTAAGTGCTCTAATTAATTAATTTAAAATTCCAGAACTCGAATGCAAGGGTTGATTAGAAAATAAATTCAAACAAAAATGAATTCCAATTACCAACAACCCTTGTTTTTTCAAGAATATTCAGAGAATTTTAATTATTTTACTGGAATTTGTGAGCTCAAAACTGGAATTTATCTATAAACTTAAGATTAAAATTCTCATTCTTCTCCAAATTCGCAGCTTGTGAACCTGCAGAAGCTTGAAAAACTTGGAATTTTGAGAATGTATTTGACTTCTTGTACTTGGACTGATCAAATTTCCAGCTTATGCAAAATTGAAGAAGACACCTATGGCTGTGCTGAAGCTTGCTGAGAGAAATTTTAACTTGTGTTGAATGAAAAAAACTCTTCAAATGCCTCCTTTTATAAGCAAAACCTTTCCTTTTTTCACAGAATTCAACCTCCCTTATGATTGGCTGCTTTATCAAAAAAAACATAAAGAAATCTTATCCTTGTTTTTTGATTTTTCCTTGGGTGCCCTTCTTGCTTGCTTGTGAAGTTTTCAAATAAAATAAAAACTTAAAGTTATTTTTTATTTTATCTTGCCTAGGAAAATTGACCTTTATGTGGAATTTTTCACTTTGGAACTGAATTTTCCCTCCTTTACCAAGCAAACTTCATGCCTTAGTCAATTTTATGAATTTCTCCTTGGGAAGTACGCTCTCCAATTGGAATTTTCATCATTTCAAGTGGATTTCTTACCTTAAGGGGGTATTTCGATTTTGAAGACTTCAACAAGGAATTCTTGAGGTTTTAACTGGATTTTCATCATTTGCCTCAGCCAATTTTATCCACTTTGAGTTGAATTTCCACTTTTAGACATATTCGCCCAACTGGAATTTTGCCTCATCAAATTGGATTTCACTCTCGAAAGTGGGCGAATTTTAATTGGATTTTTTAATAATTCAACTGGATTTTCACCATGGGCGAACTTCATGACTTGAGGAGGATTTTCTCATGTTTTGGGCGGACTTTGTAGGTTTTTTGCCTTGACGCTTTTGAAACCCTAACCCTGGCACTTTCTAAAAATATAAATTACTTAAAATAGAAAAAAGCAAAAAGCAAAAAGCAAAATTTCTAAAATTAGTAAATCCCCGATTGGTCTCAAAATGCCAAAAATGGAACTTTTGAAAAAGCAAAAAAACAAAATCCCTAAAAAAATAGGAAGTGTTAGAATTGACTCAAAGCAATTGCATTTTTCGTCCTCCGGACCTTCTGAGCACTTCTGTGGTGTCAGAAACTTCATTTGACCCTCCGAGCACTGACTTGACCAACTCAGCCATCTCAAATCTTGACAAATTCTAACTCAAACCCAGACCTTGAACGTGCCAACCCACTCCTGTTTTGAAAGAGGCTCAAAGAAACTAAAGCCAATGCTAGAACTAACTCTAGAAAAGGGGGGGTCCCCATTTGCAATGGGGCGATGTGTGATTAGGTCACAACAGGTCCATAGACCCATCCACAATTCATTTTCATGTATCCTGCCATTGATTCATTCTTCCAATCTTTGTTCAAACACATTTTTTCACAATGATTCTTTAATCCACATATACTGCAAGGATGTAAATTCCAACATTTATCTTTTGTATGACCTTTCCTATGGCAATGTGTACACTCAACACTCTTCATTTCTTGAACGAATTTACTTGAACTTGTAGCATCATTCCCTTTACTTGTGACATACTCGAGACCTTCATACTTTGGTCTCATTGTTGGCTCAATTGGATTTCTCATTCCTTGTTCATGTTTTCTTAATCCTTTGCCTGTGTAACCCATTCTTTTCATAATTTTTGAACCAACATTATTTTCACTGGCAACATTTATAGAATCAAATGTATTATCATCACAACTAACAAGATTCTCAGTCTCATTAACATGATTATCTCCATCACAAACAATTTTAGCAAAAACACACTTATCAAATGATGAACTCAAATCTTCTGTACTACAAGAAACATCACATACCAATTTCTTTGACTTCAAACTTTCATTTTCTTTATTTAATCTTGACATTTCCTTGTATAAACCATTCTCTTCTAATTTTGTGATTTCCTTCATTTGCAAATTATTTGCTTCTTCCAATTTCTTTAGTTTGTGTTCTAAGTCATTAACCAATTTTACTCTTTGTTCTAATTCTTCATTCCTTTTCTTAATCTCATCAAACAGCTTTAGCTTTTCTTCTAGCTCTCTATTCTTCTCCTCAACTTGCCACAAATATTTTAAAAGTTCATCAACCAACTTTAGCTTTTCTTCTAGCACTTCATTCTCTCTCTTAACTTTATCTAATTCAATATCAAGATCATAACTTTTTATCACTTGTCCACTATTTTCAATTGAAATCTTTATCTAAATCTTTTAACAATTCAGAATTTTGTTTCTTAACATCTAACAATTCCTCCTCCAAAACATCTCTCTTTCTTTACCCTTTTACCAACTTTACCCATTGATTCAAGTAATTTTAAACTCACTTAATGCACTTGTTTGCAATTTACTTTTTTGTGACAACTTTAATCTGCAATCTTCTCAACAAAACTTTGGTGACTCAACAAAAGAAAACAACGATGCTTCACGTTTACTTGACACTATGACTACATATGTTCTCACAAATTGCAAACTCCACCTTTTCACACTTTTAATGCACACCAAATATAGGAAATCTCCAAAAAGTGTCACATACCTTTTATTGGTGTCTACCCAAAATAATCTCTTGTCGGTTTCACATAACTAACTGCAAATCTCTTTTTCTACAGCCTCCATTGATCATTGGTCAAAACAATTCTCCCTTGCATTGCGTGACTACATCAATACTCCCTCGGTCTCTCTACTCTTCAATAAGCACTTACACGTGAAAAATGTTTCTGCTTGAGTCTTTACATTCACAATAGGACTGCAACTTGAAAGGATGTAGATGTACCAAAAAGGAAACCTTCTTTGTCGATGAAGCAGTAGAGCACACAGATTTTACATGAATATAAAGGAGACAATAAATATAAACACTAAGTGGCTCCTTACTTATGCACAACTGACATTATACAACTTACAGTCAAACTCTCTTGCAGGCTAGTGCTCAGACAACTTCCCTTCGTTGCTTGATTCGACAATGGTGACTCTAGCTTTAGCTAAATCATTAACTTCAAATTTTTTTGATAGAAGATCTATAGTGACGCAACAACTTTTTCTTCTTTGATTGTGATCTCTTTGCACAATGGCTTCCTCACACTCGGATTTGGGAGGTTCTTCAAACGAGCTTCAACAACTTCTTTTATCAACGGCGATCTCAACTCTTTTAATTGCAAACTTTGCTTTAATATGGCTTATGACTTTTCTTCTTCTCACTGGCAGCGAACCCTTCACTGGCTGCACTTTCTTCTCGAGCTTGCAACAACGACTACACCAATCTCCTCAAGTTATCAACAAGGCTTGATGCTGCAAATATTGATTTCCATCTCACAGCCTACACAACTCATTCAAGGTAGCTCAGACATAGAACCCACACCCAAAATGTTCTCACTACTCACAATATCCTCAGGATCTTTTACCAAGAAGCCCTGATACCATGATAATAAATTGAAGGTAGAGCAGAGACACAGAGAAGACAAACAGACACAAACATTGAACAAGGGAGAACTCAATAAATCCTGAGCGATAATGAATTCAAGCTCAGGTACTTCATTTATAGAAGAACTTACAATAAATTCAATCCAAACTGTAGACTGGTGTTAGCTCAAGCAATTATCATAGGCAGGTGAAATAGTACTCATTGTGAACATTCTAGATGGGGGTAGACGGCTCTATTCAACACATGGTCGGTTGGAGATGGCTCTGGATGGTTCTAGAGAGACTATTGGCCGGCAATATTGACACATAATTAATTTATTTTCTAACAAGTAGCATGATATCAAAGCAAGTACAAAATCAAAATGTCAAAATGACAAAATGTAGTGAAGGAGGTGGAGGCCTCTAATCATCCCTCGGGAGGTCGACAAACTCCTCATCACTGGAACCACTAGACTTCCCAAGGTCAAGATCCATCAAAGGAACACCAACTAGCCCTAAATCTGAAGTATTTTCATCCTCATCAATCTGTGATGGCTCCTC
The DNA here is from genome assembly GCA_007258455.2 of Sequoia sempervirens. NCBI lineage: Eukaryota > Viridiplantae > Streptophyta > Pinopsida > Cupressales > Cupressaceae > Sequoia > Sequoia sempervirens. The sequence goes on from VDFB02047230.1 coordinate 303,065,744, forward strand.
TGGCTCTACATCCCATCGTGTTGTTGGGCTCTCCTTGTACACACGTGTCTTGCGGTTAGTGCTACGCAAGGCACTATGTACAACCACTAGCTTCTCTGCTCTCTTAGAGGTAAGTCTGTTCCTCTTAAGAGAATGGATGAAGCTATAAGTAGACCAGTTCCTCTCAGAAGTTGAAGAACTAGAAACCTGAGACAACAAACAAATGGCTAGTGTGGTAGTCACTGATTTCGGTCCATGACAATTCCACCACAAAATCGGATCCTCTTGTGCCATAGTTCTTATGTTTTCCTTTGCCCCAGCCTTATAACCCCTAAGAGTAGCAAATTTCGTCCACTCAGTGCGAATCTTGCCAACAGTTTCAGCATCATACATCCTATCAATGCACCTGAAGAACCCTTTCCTCACCTCATCATCCTGAATCGGTGTAACTCTACCGGGCCTAGGCATGTACCACTTCGGATTCAATGCATAAGTAGTCACGTGCAAGGGAGTGTTTAGGCTGTCCCATCTGCGTTGAATAATAGGCTGAATGTGCTCATTGTAGAATGCTAAAGTGGGGTCCTTCTCTCACCAACTGCCGTCATTTGGCCAAACATAGAATCAATGCACTCATACACCCCTCCAAGGTTAGGTGCATCCCCATCCCCATATCTGATGACCTGGAAAACTGGAGTGATGATAGAGACTATGTATTTTGCATCACTCCAAAATGCATCACTCTTCACTATCTCCTTCACCCTCCTCCCCCGCTCTGTCCTGGCCCCATCCCACCGATTCCATTCTTGCGTCATAACCATGAGTTGCAGTGGCTCTTGCAACTCAAGCATTCTCTCCAAAAGAATGAAATAGGATGCATATCTGGTCTCAACTGGTTTCAAGAACTCCTTTGCGAAGCTCCTGAAAAGTGCATGTGAAGTGTAGTGGTTGTAGATATACATCTGCACATCTTTTGCATTATTGACCACTCCTCTAATCCACTCAATCTTCCCCATGTCCTTGAGTGCATTGTTCATGGCATGCACACAACATGGAGTCCACCAAATATGTTTGTATGCTGCCTCAACAAGCTTCCCTGCAACTCTGCACACATGTGCTGCATCTGTCACTACTTGGACCACATTTTGTCGCTCAATCTCCTCAATAGCTGTTTGAAGGTTGTCAAACTGAAAATCAGCATCTTTTCGATGCTCTGAACAATCAACCGCCTTGAGAAAGAATGGGCCCTCTAAGCATGTAACTATGATATTGGTAAGTGGATGATGCCTAATGTCCGTCCACCCATCCATAACTATGCTGCATCTATACTCCTCTCAACATGCCCTCATCTTCTCCATCATTGAAATGATCTTGGCATAGTTGTTATCCAAGATCGTGGTCCTCAATTTGTGCTCACCCGGTGGCACATATGATGCTCCTCCCTTCACCACCATCGACATCATCTCCTTATAATAAGGAGATCGAGCTACATGAAATGGGATGCCATTGGCAAAAAAGAACCTGCCAATGGAATCATCTATCTGATCCCTTAGGTGCACATTAAACAAATCAGATATGGGGTTACTTTGACTTTGCATCTTACATTTCCCCTTGCCCTGTTGTGATTCAGCCATAGCACTATAAGTGGATGAAGGTCCTAAGGCTGACCCTGACAATGTTCCTGCTCTCTGATGTGATGTAGGAGTAGAAATATGTGGCGGCCTTTGCATTTGGTGCCCCTGAATCTGCTGAATAGTCTGAACATGTTGCCTACCAGACAAGGTAGTAGGCATTGGAATTCCCATGTCATCTGGAACACCCTAAAGCTTGTTGAACTCAATTTTGTAATGCAAATTTTTAGGGTCCAAAAAATCACATGCTCCCACACCTTTTCCTGGCCAAAAGAGGAAGTGTGCATTAACTCTAGTGATGCTCCCAAACCAATCATCACCACAAATGTTGCATTTCCATTTCCTTGTGCCACCACATGATGGTGTTGGGGCTGTTATTCTTGTTGCAAACTGTCTGAGAGGAGATTTGGGATCATAAGGACCCCTAGCCCACTCTACCAAAAGCTGGGAGGGGCAATCAGTAGCAAGTGGTGCACTAGCTATGGAACTAGTTTGCCCTTCCGGATTTGACCCATGCTCACCCCCCTCATTGGGCTCATCCTCATGCTCAAGTTCATATTTTGATTGGCTTGCACTATGAGAATGAGTTTCCATCTCATCCTCACTCATTTCATGACTGTGGGAGCTCATTTTGACACTACATTTCCCAAAATGAAAAATAAAATCAATAAACACATAGATTCAGCCTATATGCCCTACTTTAAAATTAAAAAAATAAAACTCTATATTTTAAATTTTTTAACAAATTTTAAATTGTAAAACAAAATCAAAATTAATTTAGAAAATGAAACAACAAGAAATGAAAAAACATTGAAAATCAGAAAATAAAATAAAAAATCAGTTAAAAACCCTACCTTTTGCTTGAAAAATCTCTTCAACAAGGTGAAGAATCTTCCTCCTCTTCTTGTTCTTGCTCCTTGTCACTCCTCTTTCACTTGCAATCACTCCTTTCACTCCTCCAATCACTCTTTTCTCAGCTCTTCACTCTTCTTGTTGTTGCTGTAGCAAACAATTAGAAATGAAAATGTGAATACAAATGAAGCTTGGAGGGCCTTTTGAAGGCATGGAAGACCATAGATGGGCCCCACATACCTTTAGGGTTTGAAGAGAACCAAAGAAATAATAAAAAAATGTGTGTTTTTTTTTAAACATGTGATTTAAGTTGCCGCCGTGGGGGACGCTTGAGGGACACATAGGCGTCCTCAGTGTCCTGGAGACGCCGGGACGTCCCCATGTCCCTGACGACGAGTGGCAAAATTGATAGCGCTGCTGGAGACTTGGGAATGCTGTCCCCCCGTCCCGGGGACGTCCCCGTTCCGAGAATGCTCGGGATTTAGGGGGGACGCGTCCTCGGGGTACACTGAGGATTTCTTTATTATCACAAAAGACTCAAGTTGGTATAGTGGAATCAAGTTGAAGATTGACCAAGATTCTAGGCAATTACATCACTTCACATCCTGTATTGGAAGCTACCTCATATTCTACTTCAGTGAAAGACAAGGCAACTATATGCTGTAACTTGCTCTACCATGAAATTACTCTTGACCCAAGAGAAAATATATATCTAGTGGTAGATTGGCAAGTGTCAATTGTGTTGGAAAATGAGCCACACTTGAACCAAAGATGGACCGGTCACTAAGAGGGTCAGTAGCTCAGAGGTAGAGCACCCGAACAATAGTGGAAGGTCCTAGGTTTGACTCCTAATTGGTCCATGAAAAATTTAACATGATATTAGAGCTTTAGATTTGCAAACCTTCTCAAATTTAAGAGTGATTTAGATAGGAGTTTTTGTAGGGTGCATTTTTGGGCAAAATGGACCTCACCATTGAGTTTAGAAGGCCCAAAAATTTATATTTTCATATAGAACACTCTTACATGGTATCAAAGCCCATTTCAGCAAAGTCAGGCCATGTTGCTCATGGGGGTGTTGGAAAATGATACACACCCAAACCAAAAATAGATTGGTCACCAAGAGGGCTTATAGCTTAGTTGGAGAGTACCCTAGCAACAATTGGAGGTCTTAGGTTCAACCTTTAGCTGGTCCATGAAAAATTTAACAAATTGTTCCAACCCTTTTACTCCTTGTCTATTCAAGAATTAGTGCAAAAACAACACAACTGAAAATACACAAGGCACTTATTGGTGGTCTTCTTATCAACCATGCTTCCTTGGGAGTGGTATTCTGCAATGCCCCACAAAAACTATTGTTAAGGATTTGAAAATTTTATTCATAGCTTCCACCTAGTACCAAAATGGAACATTCCCACTATATACCATGCACTTTTCCATCTCCATAACCATCCTATTCCTTCATCCCACAACTCCATTTTGTTGCAAAGTGTGCAAAATAGCATACTAGTTATATATACCATTCTCCTTTGTAGATTTCCTTGAACAGATTGAAGGTAAGTTCCCCTCCATTATCTGCTTGCTTTTCATTTGAATGCTAAGAAATGAGAGAAACATTCGTACTTCTTTTTCAAGAAGTAGAACCACATCTTCAAAAAATCATCAACAATGAGCAAGAAATACTTGACTCTAGACACAATGGGTGTCTTCATTAGGCCACACAAATCAGCATGAACCAAGTCCAAGACTCCTTTGGCCCTCAATGCTTTATCCATATCAAATGGTTATTGACTTTGTTTTTTCATTTGGCATCTTGTATCCACATGCTGATATTCTTATATGGATGGAAGTCCATTCACCATATTAGATTTGCTTGGTATAGACAACTACCAATATTTAAAGTGCCCATACCTTTCATGCCAAAATATATTGCTATTTTCCACAATGCATGATATTTTGTTATCTTGGGATCAACAAGCCTGTACAATCTCTTCTCACTGATACCAACTGCAATCATCTTGTCATTGTGGAGAGTCCTGGTCACACATTTGGTGCCTTTAAAGTTGATAGAAAAAGCAGGATTCTTAGTTATTTCATTTATGGAAATAAAATTTAATGGGACATGATCCTCCACATTGGCTGCTCTGTCAAAAAAAAATAGAGTTACCAAATCAATCTGCAGCCACCTCAGAATTTCCAGAAGCTCCCTTGGTGCGGCCACACCACCTCACTTGTCGTTGGCTGTGGAGAGAGTGCAACAATGTGCTGTGGGGAACTACAGAAAATTTCTTGATCATGCATGCCATTACAATCCAAGCACTTCTCCTAACTATGCAGACAACATTCTACTCTCCTTGTCAGATTGCAACCAATAGTGATTTGAGTGAGGTTCAATCTATTGTAAGGGGTTCAAGAAGAACCAGTGGCACTAAAGTGATATAATCACTGCAAAAACTGGAGTGTGAATTACTGGAGATTTTAATTAGAAACCCTCAAGAAGAACCCGTTCAAAGACTTAGGTGTGATTTTAAAGTTCAATCCATATGTAAGCAAGACAGTAGGAAATCGTTTTAGCACACAATGATTTCAGATAGGGATTACACATAACATTCAATTTCTTCTTCTCTGTGGCACTTACAGAAATAAGCTCACTGCCTCTGCAAAATTCTTCTTACATTAGGTAAACAAAAAACTGGCTCTGATACCATACTACAGCAATGACTTTCAGTGGGCTACAAATAGGGGATGAAATTACATGGAAAAATGCAGCTATGTATAAGCTAGCATCCTGATAATATAAACCAAAAACCTTGTAACAAAGTACTAACCAGTAACTAATTTAGCCATGACATGTAGCCTCTTATTAAGCTAACCTGAACAACAAATAGGTATGGCTAATAACCACGTCTAAATCTATGTTCTCTAATAGAGAGAATGTGTTAACTGCACTTTGGTTACTACTAATTTAAAAAAAGTCATAGCAAATACTAACTAAACTGGCCAAGCATCTTCCATTTAATTTAGAAGTGCCAATTTCATAACTTTTCAAACCGTAGTTGTTGTGACGACTCTACACCACCACTCATATAATTCCACTAGAATGTGGCAAGCTCCCAACATCTGGGTCATCCCTAAACCAAGAGCTAATCCTTGAGGGTTCATTCATGATGAATATACTTATGTATTCCTTTTGGGTATTAGAGGCTCCCTAGTTCATACACTAACGATAGAGAAAATTCATCTTCCTCTCTTGTATGAGATATTCGATCTTGCTTTTAAATCACAACTATTCCTTAAGCTTTTGCTTATGATAACAGACACCTTCCAATCAAGTGTTAGTTCCATGCCACTTTGTAGTGTATGAACACATACAAAACCACATAGGGACCATATAATTCCAACATCTCATGTTCACATAGTGATTGGCTCAAGCATACAACTCCTATGCCTAACATGGCTATCTCTTTGCTTGTGTTACACTTTCATAGGTGATTAGCTCTTACACACCCCACAAGTACACATAAGGGTTAGCTGAAGTATATGTCACATATACACAGGGTGACTAGCTCACATCCACATCACAAGTAAATATGGTCACTCACTTGGACATCCAACGCCTATACACAATGTGAATAATTTAAATACCTCAGAAGTACACATAGTGACTAGATAGCAAAAGGAAGTAGTTGCACCTTATTGCAATCATTATTTCCTTTTGGCTCACTAACACCTAACACTGTAAATACATCCCATCTAGAAAAAGAATGTCAGTACGTCCAATACTGCACTGTGGGTCCCATCCTTTCTCCCTAATGCATGACCACCTATGATGACAAGCAAACATCCTCTACTATTTGTCGTCATTGGCAAGGGCTTAAGTGTAATAACATGCACAATACTTGAGGCCATTTTACACTAGTACATCATGATTGACTCACACATACATGATGACCAACTAGCAATAAGAGTGGATGTGACGCCCCTGCACGGCGTTAGTGCAAATCCCCCTAAGTTTCTGCAATCAATTCAATTTTACTCTTTCTGATCACTCAATTCCTAGAGTGGGTAAGGTGAGAGCATATAGAGTAAGAACGGGGATAGAGGAAAGTTAATTGATAAGTGTTGGCGGCAAGCCGACCAACTTATAGTTTATAACAATCATACAATTGCTCTAGCCAAATTCGCTGATAGTGAGTGCAAACAAGCTTGCATCAATGCAAAAATGGCGAATTAACTCACCCAATTCTGATTCACGATATGAAAGGTGGAGTAAAATTGAAAAATTAAAATGGGATCCAATGGTACTATTGTTCAAGGATCTTTTACAATGAAAGACTAAAGTACTCAAACAAGAAAGAACCCAATAGAATGCCTTCTGAATTATTACAATAAATTGATATTCATTTACAAACATATTTGAACCAAACTTAGACACATTTTTCCATTATTCTAACAATGAGCATTTTGTCAAACACTTTGTAGGTAATTGGAAAATTACAAGAATTAAATTTGTACCTAAGTTACTGGGTGCTTCCCTTAAGGGTCTCAATCTTGTACCCAATTGGGCCAAGTCGAATATTGGTTCAACAATTGGAGTGTGTTGAGAGCGGACAGGGTGCATAACTTTAGTGTACCCACAAGAACCTAGGGTAGTAAGGACACCTTGGCCCCTCCCAAGCGCGCCCATGACCTTCATGTGCGAAACTTAAAGAAAAATGACAAAAACAAAAACAAAAAAGTGTTTTTTAAAGATTTAAACATAAAAACAAAACCTAAAAAGTGCCTCCAACACCAAAACATGGACAAAAAAAACATATTTTACACAAACTCATTCTTGTTTTGCCATTTTTGTATTTTCAAAGAATAATTGTATATTTTGAAAAAGGATTGAAAAGTGCTAGAGGGACATATCTAGCTTGTACAAAAGACATCTATCGATCTAAGGTAAGTAGTTTAATGCATTCTTTTAGTTTTTTAACAACATTTTCCAATTTTTTATGACTTTTTTCAAGTTTTAAAAAATAAGTTCAATATTTTTTTTAAAAAAAAAGAAAGTTTTAGGATGTTTCAAAATTCTTTTTGGGGGTTTGTTTTGAACTTTTATTGTTTTATACATATTGTAGGGTTGCATATTTCGTAATTTAAAATTTTATAATTTCTTAGAACATCAATCTATTTAGAATGATTGCTAGTTCAAATTTAGTGGCTAGTTCAAATTTAGTGGCCTTTTAGGAAAATTTACAATTTAAATATGATCAAGCATCTCCTCTATAGAAATATGTTATGATGTTGGAACAACTTATAGGAGGTGGGGCTTTTATCTGGAATTGTAGTCAATGTGGGGTCCAATTTAAGATTTCATATATTCAAGCGAAAGCTCACTTATTTGCTATGAGTGGGCATGGAATTAGAATATGTGAAGGGTGAAACTAGAAGGGGTTGTCAAAAGAATAAATTATGGCATTCATTAGAGAACAAGAAGAATCTGATGCTATGAGTAAGAGAGCAAAAATAAAATCTCATGCTTTAGCAAAGAAAACATCATTGAAGCCACCTATAGATTCTCCTTCAATAATGGCCTCCCAACATTCTTTCTTAGTGACGCCTTCTATCCAAGAAAATCCTTCCTCTTCCTGCAAAAGAGGCCCATTAGTTAAAACATTTCAAAATGAAACAAGAGACATTGTAGATGAGAAATTGTATGTTGCATTTATGCCAATGGTCTTCCTTCCAAATTGGTGAGATCACCATATTGGTGGGAAATGGTGGTAACAATCAGTAATGCATCTTTTGGTTACATGGGTCCTAGGTATGGAAAGGTGTGCACCACCTTATTGGCAAAATGTCTTTTTTGTGGAGACATCACTCAAAACAATTAGAGATTCATGGATTGAAATAGTAGTCTCCATTGTTTTTGATGGATGGAAAAATTGCAAAAATCGACCTTTAATAAATGTTATTACAACGTCCTTAAAGGAGCAATGTTTTTGAAGGCGGTTGATTGTGAGTGGGAAATCAAGGATGCATAATTCATTTCCAAAATCCCCATTGATTCCGTACAGATTGGCGAGTCTTGGTAATGCTGTCCAAGTTATTACGAACAATGCGAAAAATTGCAAGCCAACAGGTGCTTTGGTTGAGGAAAGGTACAAACATTTTTTGGACATCATGTATCGTACACTCCTTTAACTTGGCGATGCAAGCAATTGGCACTTAGAGTGGGTGAGAGCTATATACCCTGATTCGCCACCAGCCTCGAACCTCGCTCAGCACGCATTGGGTTCGCTATGTTGGGTACGCACAGTCCCCATTGTGGGCGCTGCGCGCGAACCCTGGCGAACCCATGGGCCAAGTTAAAAAAAAAGGGCCCAAAATTGATTAAAAAACTCTTTTTTTAAAAATTTTTTTCCTCCTAACCCTAAAACAGCATTGATCATTTCATAGTTTACTAAGCATATTCAGACTTATTGCAAGAACTTCCTGTGTTCTATTTAGAACTGATGTATGAAGTTAATCCTCAGAAAATTAACAGCAGATAGAAGAAAGTCTGTACTCAATCTGAGACAAGGTTATAATCTTTTACAACTTCTCACAGTCTATTTGTAGCAGCAAATACATTGATTTATAACACCAGATAATAGAATGAACAGCAGTTACAAGTAATACAATGAGTTTATAAATATCTCAGACCTGGGAATGTGTTTGCCAGGGTAAATGTATGATGAATCTTGCTCGATCAATGATCAATGATCGTGAATATTTATCTTTGGCATTTGGCATTGATCAATGATCAAGTATCATACTATGAAATGATTTAGTTTTACAATTCTGTATATTTCTCTTTTTTTTTTGTATATATATATATATACACACACATACCCATTACCCAAACCCCTAAAAAATTTTCACGCATTACCGTGCTCCATTCGCACTGGCCCTCAACCCAACCGTAACTTAGCTATATACACTATGGGTGAGGAAATCCAAATGTTTGTGACGAACTATCACATGTCACAAGGCATCTTCAGGATTTTCTAGAATTTGGAGTTGTTGAAGGTAAATTTAATTTATGCCATATTTACTTACATTTTAATGTGTGATTAACTCATTTTCTACACAACATTAAGTTGTTGAGACCTGATTTGCATCACACAGAATCATTTTGAGATGCTTGTGAAGATGTGAGAGGCATTGGGCGTTATGATCATTAGCCACCACTGGTATTTGGAAGTGGTTAAATTCAAAGAGGGCTCAAAAGGTTAAGTCATTGATCCTAGATGATTGGTGGGCTTGTGTGGATTATGTCTTGAGTTTCACCGAGCCTATCATTAGTATGATTAAGTTTGCTAATACAGATTGCCCATGTTTGGGGGAAATCTATGATGGCATTCACTCCAAGATAGAAAAATAAAAGTCATAATAGCACAAAAGGAGAATGACCTTAAAGAAACATTTTTCCATAGTGTGGAAAAAATCATTCATCACCGTTAGAACAAGATGAACACACAATTGCATCTCCTTGCATATGTATTATCCCCCAACTATTATAGCATAGAGATGCTTTCTTTGCTAGGGACAATTACACTATATAGAGACAACGAAGTTGCTAATGGGTACAAGTTGGCATTTCGAAGAATCTTCTCAAATCCTGAAGTGGTGGATAATGTTAGGAAAGAGTTTGGCAAGTTCATCTCAGGATGAGATCATAGTATTTGTGTTCTTCGAGACCAATACAAGGGAGATGCTCATACATGGTGGTACCTCTGTGGGCAAGATTATTTGTTCCTCCAACCTCTTTCATTCAAAATTGTATCACAAGTAAGCATTTTTCATTTTTTAACATTCGTAGACTTTAGTACTTACCATTCTTTTGCATTTTTTATTTTAAGTTGTGTTGGTTTTCTCTCTAATTTCAATAGGTTGCAAGTTCTTCTTTGGCTGAAGGGAATTGGAGTGCATACTCCTTTATCTACTCAGTGAAGCATAACCGGTTGGCTGCAAAAAAAAAAAAAAAAGACTTTCCAACTTGCATCTCCTATCATATAAGGAAGATGACTACAAGGAAGGGGCAATGAAGAATTGAGAGATAGCCTCCAAGTGCACCAACTTGGATGGATTATTGTAGAGCTTGATGTAGAGGATGATGAGGCTCTCACACATGATATATTTAGTGGGGATGGCACTCCATTTGCTTGTGGTTCAAATTATATTAAACCAAGCAATGACCTCGATCTAGATGCTTTTGATGAAGATTGAAGACCAAGATACAATTTTTTGATTGTATTATTTTCAATTTTTTTAATTGTAATGATTTTCATTTGAATCATCTTGGACATGTATGATATATGACATAATATTAAAATTTTGAACTATCAATTGACAATCATCTTTTATCGCTATCATTGATCAATGATGAAGCATCATACTATCAAAGATTCAAATGTTATTATTTACTATTTGCAATTTTATATATATATTGCCATGTCGATCTACCAAAACCCCATATTTGTACCCAATCTTCTACGAAAGTTGGCAACTTAGATTTGTACCTTTGCTTGCTAATTGGAATTGCTTGAAAATGATGAAGATTAATAACCAAAGGCCACTAGAAGCCAAAATGAAGAATACTCAATCATATTCAAAAGGTACGAGTCAACTAATATATAGTCCAAGTACAAAGAATGGATGAACAACAACACTTATATTAAAAAATTACACTTCCCATAGTGGTAGCTGGGCTAGATAAGTTATGCAGCCCTATATTGACCCCAAAGTACCCCTAGATAGTTGCGATCCAATTTTTTTATGGTATGGCTTAGTAGAGGCCTGTATAGCCTAAAATAAAGGAGAAATCGAAACAATACAATATCAATGATAGGTATCGGTACGTCTAGAATGAAAATAGCTTAGGAGCTAACACTCAAATCCTCCTCAACATTCATTGTCATTGAAATCTCCATAAAAAGGAACAAACAATAAGTCTTGAAATATTGGGATTAGCTCCTTAAACAACAATTGAGATTATGCATCTCTAGTAATATAAAACCATTCAACAAACTCTAAAATATTCACGTCAAATTTGGAAGCAAATAATTGAAGCAAATGCTAAAATCCTCACATCCCAAATTGAAGCATTGAAACAATATTTGAATAAGCCCACTAACAATCCTTGGATGAGATTTGCATGGAAAACTAGGAGGGTTTTTCATCCTCAAAGCTTTCAAAATTTCAAAGGGTTTCACAGAATTTTTGTCCATGGGAAATGGAGAAGATGAATGTGCATTCATTTTTGAAAAATGAAATTACTCCAAAAACAATGAATAGTCTTTTTTGAAAACTCTCCTTTTATAGCTTTTTTCAAAACTATTTTAGGAAAAAGCGTGTTTTTGTTGCTTTTTTGAAAAAATATTTTTAATTTTTTTATTGCTTTTTTGAAAAAACACCTTTTCCCTTAATAAAATTACATAAAGTGTCCTTATGATGACTTTTTAGTACCTTGAGCCTAGCGACACTTTATTTCCAGACTTTAAAAACCTTATTAAATAATTAAATATAAGTTGTCGTTTAATTTTACTTTATTGACAATTTTAATAATTTAATTAGTTTTCCCCTTTAAATCATCTCAAGGTCTTATAGAAAATATTAAAATAGGCCAATTAAATTGTACTAATAATTCCACCCTCTTTAAGCTTATAGGATTTTAGTCCACGGAAAATTGCGCTATCCAAGGATGACAAACCTCTTAAGAAGTTTGGAGTGCTCCCATAATGTTGGATTCAGACATGGAAAGTATTGTTGTGCATGTCTAGGCTCTAGGAACTTGCTAACATTGTCATAATTTTCTTTTAAGAAAGTAGGTGTTCTCCAAAAAAGTTGGAGTTTCCAAGGATGTTGGAATGGACTAGAAAAAGGGGACATTACTGTTACATCCCGTTTCATAGTTACCAAGTTACTTTTTCCATTATGAGTGAAAATGTTGATAAATGTAAATTGCAGTGTTCCACGGGGTTTCGGGGATGGGGGATGGGGGGGACGCGTTTGGGGACACGGGGACGGGGGGTCTAAGTTTGGGGGCGGCGGGGGGATGACAACGGGGGGCGGCAGGGTGCTGAAATACATATAGTACTTGAAAAAATAGTTATAAAAGGATGTATAAATATAAGAATTATAGATCTTGGAGACAACTAGGAGTCCCCTCGACGTCTTGAGGACACCCCAACATCCTAGAAGTCCTAGTGGCGTCTTGGAGACAGTGACATTGGTGGTGGGATGGTGGTGCTGGTGGTGGGCTGGTAGGGGGACGTCCCCCCCAAGTCCCCAAGTCTCCGAGACTTCCCCCTCTAGGAAACGCGGGTTTTTTTGGGGCGGACGCTTCCCTGTGGAACACTGGTAAATTGTGACTTCAATATGTTTGTTAGGTAAATGAAATATATGAATATGCAATAAGAGGTTATTGATTTCAAAAGAATGAATATGTTTTGAATTAGTGGAATGCTTTGTTGATACAAATGTGTTATGATGCAAATGGATTTACTATGAATGTCTAACTACCTTGATGTAGTACTAAGCTGGTTGCAGGGACAGATTCAATCCTCTGGAAGGGAGGAGAAGTATCACTTAGGAGAAGTGATTGGACGGGTAACCCCTAATGAAACCTTACTGAGCTTACACACACTCACACCTTAGTTGGTCTAGTTGAGTCAGGTCAGTTTGAACCAAGTAAGTAACCTTTGAGGATAGGTTGAAATACTTTTGCAAATGTCTTTGTGATCAAGTTATCGTGATTGAATCTTTGAGGCTTTGGGCTTTATGAATAGTTATCTTTACGTCGATTCATATATATATATATATATATATATATTGATTCGTGCATGAGAGCATAATCATGTGCATATGTATGTAAGTAGAAATACTTACAAGTATACATACACAAGGAATAAATTATATATATATATGTGTGTGTGTGTGTGTGTATACACTTAATGTATATGCATGTCGATGAGGATATGAATATATGTGTTTAAATGAAAGAATCGAAGTAAAGATATATATGTTTAATATATATACTAATATGTGTGTGAAGTACGTAACATAAACGTACATTGCATATATAAGTATATACGTATAAATATATATATCGTTATTGTCCATTTGTACATAAATATATATATGTATATATATGTGTATATGTGTATGTATATACACATGTGTATTGGTTGTGGATAATGATAATGTGGATATATGCATTTGTATATCGAATGATACATTCTTCGAGTATATAAGTTAGTATATATATATATATATTAACATGAAATGTTATATATATATATATATACACGTATATATGTGTTATATATATATATATATTATAAAGTTTTGAATAGCATTGGATTATATATATATGTGTATATATACACTTAATGTATATGCATGTCAACAAGGAAATGAATATGTGTTTAAATGAAAGAATCGAAGTAAAGATATATATGTTTAATATATATACTAATATGTGTGTGTGAAGTACGTAACGGAAACGTACATTGCATATATAAGTATATATGTATAAACATATATATTGTTATTGCCCATTTGTATGTATATATATGTGTGTGTGTGTGTGTATGTTTATACACATGCGTATTGTTTGTGGATAATGATAACACGGATATATGCATTGGTATATCGAATGATACATTCTTCGAGTTTGTAAGTTGGTGTATATATATATATATATGTTATATATAGTGTTGGATTATTATTTAAAACGCTTTATACTCCTTAGAGCGCATTGCTATGAGCAAGATATTTAAACATTGAGCGCTATTACTATATGCTCATAGGCAGCGCATGGACTAAGTCAATAAAGACTTATAGCCAACGCATAAACATAGTATATCTGATTGACATGTTAAAAGCTATGAGATAAGTTTTCTAACCCAACGCATTAATGGAGGCAGTCAAAGGTTTAATATATAGTATGGAAAGAAGATTTGAATGCAAATGAATGAATAAGAAAAGAGTATGGTTCCAGCGCATAAGAGAGGCACATATATGGCGCATATAGATGGAGTTAGGCACAGCGCTACATACAAGGTAAACTTAGCTTTAACTATCAACCATGCGTATGTCCAATAAGCATTTAAACCTGCTAACAAGGCGCATGGAGTATACGGGGCATTCAATGAAAATGTGGGGCATTTAATAGGATATAAGGCTGCGCTATAATGCAGCAATGTATTTTAAACAGTAAAACTATGTGTCATATATTAAGCCATGCCTGGATAGATAATGGCATGCTATTAGAACTGTGCATGAATAAGTCAACAAAGACTAACAAACTGCGCATAGTATCAGGAGTAAGTTTATACATTGCAAACGTGCTGATACAATGAGTAAAGCGCTGCTTTAAAAGATAGTCGATTCATTGTTAAGTGTCGAATGCATTAACCATGACCAAGTCAGCAAAGTGAAACACAGCCAACCAAAGTACTGACTTATTCTTCTGTGCAAACAGCAAGCTTAATGATAGGGAATGAGGTGAATTGTTGGTGGCATATTATGAACTCTATGATCCATTAGAAGTCTCTTAAGCCTGTAAGTCGATTTTTAGATTAGAACATGTGCAATATCAATTAGTCAACATGCTGTTGGCAAGCAAAGAGTCGACTTGCTGTATAGTTTTGATGAGTATTGTGATAGGAATCTGACACATTTTGGATGTCTTGCTGAGTCAATTGAGCTGAGCTGAGAAGTGTTAATATGCTGGCCTAGTTTCTAGCTTGTGGTTGCTGGATTTTGGGTATAAATAGAGGCACTCTTACCTCATTTGGAGACACTTCTACTACGCATTATTACATTGTTCCATTCTACTGCATTTTTATCGAGAGATTCTTATTTTGCTAAGAGTTATTTGTGAGGAAACTTTAGTGAGAGGAATTGAGAGGGATTTGTTGCTAAGTTGATTTAAAGAGGGGGGCAAGCTTAAAAACCAGTGAGTCAACTGGATTAAAGCGATTAACAGGCATGAGATTCTATTCTCTTTATGTTTATCTGTGTTTTTGAAAGATTGAATGTCTTTGTGTGTTTTATTTGGAATTGCATTTGATTGCTTGAAATAGAGTAATAATCTATTTGCTTATTGGAAAGGAAAAGAGTCTTATTGATATGATTTCCTTAAGAGTGTTTTTACATACTCCATATTAAGGAGTGGATGTCATCAATAGTATTATATACTAGCTTTGAAGAAAACATGAGTAGCTTAAGGGAGTGATTTAATACTCTTATATACCCTATATGGGAATTCAAATGATGATGTTTCTGTACATAGATAGTTTACACTACATGTATAATGTGAAATGCATCAATGTTATAAATTGACTTGACACTGTTGGCTTATAATGCTAGAAAACCTTAGGAATGATAAGGTTTAGCAATACATCAACATTGATAGTATGAAAGATATGATAGGATGAGACGTCATTTTGCTAATCTATACTTGAATGATCACATGATCATTACTTTACTACTATATGAAATCCTAGGTTGAGAGTAACCTATTTGGGTCGAGAAGTATATTTGATTAATGATTGAAACCCTAGGTTAAGAATTACCTACTAGGTTGGAATATTTACTTGATTACCCATTGGAACCATTAGGTTGAGAATAACTTATTTGGATGGGTTATGTAGTTGAGCTTTGTTTGAAGCACACAAGTTGAGATTAACCTACACAATCAGACTGATTATTGATTATATCTAAGATTAGGGAATACCAAGGTTGAGACTCACCTATGTGATTAAGTTGATCACTTGGGTTTATGAATTACTACTTGATTGGAGCCTTAGGTGGGATTACCTATTGAGTTTGAGTTGTTCCTTGTTTGATTACCTTATACTCTTGATGTGAAGTCATATTGTCAACAAGATTCTACTCTTTGAGTAACCCTTTTTACTAAGGAGATAACACTCTTGAATAGAATCATTTACTGATATGATTACTCTTCAATTGAAGTCATTTATTAATGAGATTATACTCTTGTTGAGAATCACTTATTGTCATGATATATTCTTGAATGGAGTTAGTTATTTATGAATATTTATTCTATGATATGATGAAGCTTATGTAGCTATACTTTAGACTATAAAGTTATTCTTGTGGCTAGGCTGTCTATTGAAGGGAATAGGTTATTCTTGGGATTATATTGTCTAGTGAAGGGAATAGTCTGTTAAGTTGTTTATGCAAAGTTAATTTGTAGACTAGAAAGCTCATATGTTATACTTGGGATTAGAATATCCATCGAAGGGGGTAACTAACTTATGCTTGAAAACTCATATGTTATACCTGGGAATAGAATATCCATTGAAGGGGGTAACTTATGCTTGAAAGCTCATATGTTATACCTGGGAATAGAATATCCATTGAAGGGGGTAACTTATGCTTATGCTTTATTGGTAGAGATACCATTGTGTTTTGGAAAAGGGGGAATAGGTTATTTCTGAGGTTAATGATTACCTATTGAAGGAAATTACCTATGCATAGATTATAATGGCCTAAAGTCAAATCGATCTAGAGTAGTGTATGTGGATAGGATGACTGTCACTCGAAATATTGAGTGAGAATACTTTGGCCAAAGTAGTGTGATCACCTTTGGCTCCATTGTCAATTCACCATGTTCCTTTTATGCATGCTAGTTCAGGATTGTAGTGTCTACAAGTTATAGTTATGTAGGGCACAACACTAAGCTTAGAGTGGTTATAGTTATTAGGTCATTCCACCAATCTCTTCGTCGAAGGGTAGTGCCATCTTGCCATATGTGGCAGATGTGCGGGGGACCGCATTTGAGTCCATGTTTGGCGGAAAAGCACTTGAGTGATGCTTCTCCTCCTCAGTTGGTGACTAAGATTTGAAAGGAGATTTCTAGACCATCTATGTATCTATTGCTTGGAAGCTCGGTTGAGCTATGTATGTATTTTGTATACATTCTTTGGAAGAATTGTAATATTGTGGAATATTATATTGGAAATAAAATCAATGCTTGGAATATGTATGTCATATATGCTCATTTGCTCTCTTTTGGAAAATAAATTTTTTTATTGCTATGTTATGGCATCATGGATCATTCACTTGAGGTGATAACTTTGAAATTTTATGGAGTAGAAGACTGGGGTTGTTACAATTACAATGCATCTTCCATTACTTGGTTCACTAACACTTATCCTTTAAGTGCATTCCAGCCATAATAAGAATGCTGTTGAATCCCATACTACATAATGGTCCCATCCCTTTCCTTGGTTGTCTGCCCTAGTTGTAATGATGGACAAGCATCCCATACTACTTGAGATCATCAACGAATAAAGTGTAAGTGTAACAACACACATCATCTAAGGCCATTAATAAGATTTCCAAGCCCTTTAATCATCTATCTCATCATAGAACTATATAAGTTACATAATAAAGATATCTTATGTTATTATCGTAGACCCTAGACTAGTGCCTATACTATCAATTATCTGAATTAAAATAACAATAAAACCAATGCCAATACCTCTTGAGATGGGTAGATCCATCTCAAGATCATGGAATCCATCGCTTGCATGCTATTGGCAAAATCCTATTGTATGAAATTGGGTAGCTCATCGCATCTATCATCTCCATGCCATTGGTGAAAGTTGGCTAACTCTATGATACAACCAAATACTTCTATTGGTAGAGCACGCTCATTGACTCTCGTCATGTTGGAGTAGCGATAAGCTTATCTAAAATTGGGTCATAGGTTTTATAATTTTGGTGATCACCTTAGGGTGAGTGATTAAGAGAACAATTATCCTCTACCTATATCCTTGTAGAGTCCCTGGTTCAACCCTAGTTGTAATGTCAAGAAGCTAGCTCCTATGTCGATCTTAGTTCAACATTGTGACATTAGAGAGTACAAGACCATTGATCTGAAACATATTGTTTGAAGGGTTTACACCCTAGTCTACTTAATCCAATTACATTATCTCAAGGGGATCCATTAAACTATACAATGGTCGTATAGGCTTTGGAGTCAAAATGCAACCTACAAGTAACACATTGAATCCCCACGAGTGGCCTCTATTTAGACACATCTGCATAAGTACAAAGTCATAAAGTAGTCTTAAAGGCCATTTATGCCATTCAATTATTATTTGGAAACACATTATTTGAAAGATAGAAATTAAATCCATAGATTTAATATTAGAAAATATTCTACTTCTGAGTATAGACATTTTTGGCATATTTCAATCATAAGGTTTAGCACCCAATCCACCCATATATACAAGAGTTGTTTGAGCCCTCAAATCATAAAGGCTTAAGTTGACATCATCATTAAATACAAGTTATTAGGTTTCCAAAAATCATTCGTAGCAAATCATGGCTCAGTTATCATGTCCTTATTTCTTGGAAGAATATACTTCACTATATTTGGAGGCTAATCTATACTTTCTCATACTCCTCACTGATCCAAGACACAAGGACCTAGGGCTCAATATACAAACATTGATTATTTTAGTTCAAATAAGATTAGAGGCATTCTCCAACATTCACCTCAATACAAACCACAATGACAATGACTCTAGAGGTTCATTCAAAGTGGGAGTAGATTTGGAGAGCCAAACACCCTAAACCTCAAAGTAGATAAGCTTGATGATGATGGATTGCCTTCTACTAGCTTGGACCTATATAGTGGGAACATATTTATTGGAAGTTGAGATTGCTGCCATCTAATGCAAATTTAGCCTAAAGCTAAGCCATACTAAGAAGGGAGAGATAGTCAAGTTTAGGAACAACCCTAAATCTTGGAGTTATCCCTAAAACCCTCCCCTATAGACTTGGGTCATAGGGGTATCCTTCACCCAAGGATTGCCTACATATTTGCTTCCAAATGGGATCAAAGTCCAATGTAGTTCTTCTACAATAATCTCTCATAGTTTTCCATGCCAAGGCTTCCTAACCAACCGAAGTAACATTACTAATGGGAGTGAGATAGAAGGCATACTATAGAAGGGAAACCATGGGAAGGACTAGAATCAAATAGGGTAACAAACCGCCATTTACCAATACCCTTTGTAAAACAAAGCCATAGCTCATATAGTTTCATTAATTACTATGCCATACCCTAGCAAGGTTACTTTAAATGATTCCCAATAGTTAACAATGCTTAACAATAGGTAGCGAAATCTAACACAGTTCCCAATTTAACAAGCCAAAGCTATAACACTTCTATCTAAGGACATCGATATCTCAAATTAGACCTCACCACCATTATTTGATACCTCACCACCGTTATTACTTTAATTCAATGTGAGCATCTCAAAATCTCTTATAGGTTCATCTCATTGACACAATGGCTAGGTTGATTACTTATTAAGCATAAATTCTCTTTATTTGTAATGACGTATTTGGACCATTATCATATAGCTCAGTCATAAACATCAACAAGCCCCAAAGGAAGTAACACGTGACATCATCAGTCTTACAACCTAGGTATATCTTTGTTGTAGCTAATACTTAGGTCATAACGAAGGTAGCTAAAGAAGACTTCATTTATGAAGTCAATCTAGTATCTCACAATTAACTTAGGTCACTAATAATTATAGCATATGCAACACAATATACTCAATAGGCGTAGTGGCAAGAACATATACAGTTTCCTTTACCATACTTCAATTTCATTTTTCTATAATGTAGCCCATGATTAAGTATTCTCACACAATAACATTGTACTAAGCGAGAGTAACCACAACCACACAAAGAATATCATCCTTAAACATCATTACTGGCTTTCGGCAGTAATACTTTGATTATATCAATGTCATGACAAAATAGCTTGCAAATCCTTATTTGTCCTCCTTATCATTAAGCAGATGGATTACAAGATGATGACATAGATGCTACCATACATGTACCCAGGACAATGGCAAGGTTATCAAGTTTATAACATCATGATCTTGATATGACATGACTTTACAAGTTCTATCTATTGGTCTGCTAATATTCAGGTATTTAATACTCAAAACTTGATTCAAGGTTCTCAAGGATACATAGTCATTTTCTATACATTCAAAATTCACATAATCATAAAAGTGTACTTAGAACAAACATGTCCGTAATTCTGATTTACCACCATTGTACACTATGTACATTGTACTATATTTGTCTCTCCAATAAATTTTTAATCATCGAGATTAATAATGACATACTAATGTTTTGCCATATTATAATGACTATAACTTACTCCAATGCCATTGCAACAAGTTTCTACTCATGATTCCAATGGAAGTCTTACAATGTTGTTCATATAGCTAGAGTCAATTGGTGTTAGCACAATAATGGCATCCATATGTAGACATAATCTATCTATTAGGAATAGGATGTAGAGACACTATGAACAACATACTTAATTCAAATGATAATATCATAATAACATTATCTTAGATAAAAGGATATATATATATATATATATATAGAGAGAGAGAGAGAGAGAGAGAGAGAGAGAGAGAGAGAGAGAGTATCAGCTTACAAGGTGTGTTAATACGAATCAATACCACCATATGATATGGGACAGTACTATCTAGCCCAACATATCATATGGGTGAGATCTATTACCACCATGAAGAAACTTAAGATTTACATGGTTATACCACATCCACTTATATAAAAGAAATATTGATGTTAGTATCCACTTCAACAAGAATATTGAGCGTCAATATGAATCAATACCACCATATGATATGGGGCAGTACTATCTAGCCCAACATATCATATGGGTGAGATCTATTATTTAACATACACCCCTGATATTTTTTTTGAAAATCTCTGTTTGCTGTATGCTTGTTCAAGGTGGTGTTTGAGTTTGTTTGCAATGTGTTTCAGATGCATTTAATATAAAGGAGACGATTGCAATAACAAGAAATACTAGATAACATTGCCTTTCATTAGAAACTTCAATGAGCATCAAATAATATTCATTTTCTGTTATAAGTCAAAATATTACAAAGGTATTTCAGACTTGGTGAGGATTGGTTACAACAGCAAGGAGGCTCTAAACTAAGCATCGAACCAGCACCAAGCTTTTCCCTTGAAAACTCCCAAAACTCCAACGCCTAGTACATCATTTCCAGCTCCCAAAGAACAACAAACCCAAGACGTGCTGACCCAAACTAGGGTTTAAGCAGCAAGAGGGCATCCTCCTTGAAAGGGGTGAATCTGCCCTAGAAAATCATAAACATCACCAATAAATGCAAGAAAGTACACAATGGAATCGCCTTGGAATAAGCTTCAATATAATTCAATACCCAAAACCATATCTCCAACAAATACTGAGCTATGAGCCAAAAACTAGGTTCAGGTCCAAATTTTCAAACACCCAGAAACTGAATAAAATCACCCCAAAACCATCATAAATCGAACCAAAACTGAAAGCAATCAATTCACACCAAAAACTCTTCAAACTACTGATGATTCTTCATTTTCCAAACACCCAAATCAAACTCTGTGAAGCACTATGTGATCCCTGATGTAGAACCACTCACAATCTGACTAGGGTGGATATTTCACCACTGAAACCAGCCCATACGAAGAGGGTTTTCGCCCTCTGTTCGTAGCCCAAGCAACCTTGAAGCAATCCGGTAGCATATCGTTATGTTGTCAAAGCAGATATATCAAAATGAGAGCCAAAATCAGAATATAAAGAGCTAGGGCGATGGACTTCAAACTTTTCTCCAATTTCTCCTAAAACCCACACCCATCTCCTTTTTGAAAAATTTAACATTTAAAAATGTCGTTTCTTCACTCCTTTAGGCGTCCACTTCATGGAGACCTTAAAATATTAATAAAGCATTTAAAAACAACTTCAAGTTGTTTGACTAGGCTCAAGGTACTTTTCGAATGACCACTTTTACCCCTCAACTTAAGTTTATAATGTAACTTAATAAAATAACTTAAGTGGTCGAATTAAACAAATAATCAATACTGCAACCTTGGGCTCTCTGAAAATAAATTGAGTAATAATATTGCTACGAGTACAATGGCTTGGGACCAACTCCCCCAAAGATGACTTACTATAAATAGCACTGCTATAAATAGTATGTATGTGCCAAACACCCAAACTGAGCGAAATTGAAGACCATAGAAGAATGCTGTGACCAACTAAAGATAGCAACATCATAAACCGGCCACTGCTATAAATAGAAACCCCTTTGGAAACCCCCAAACTGAACTACTAAAAATAACACTTACTATAAATAGCATACTTTAAAATAGTAAGTGACCCCAAATGCATTTTGAGCACAAACCGGGCAGCCGTCGCAACTTACTAAAAATAGTAAGTCTGGAAAAGGTTGTTAGATGCAGATGCAGATGCATGTCATACCACTGCGAAGCTCTCTAAAAACCCAGAAAGAATCCAGAAACCAATCCTGCATGCAAACCCTTGATTGAAATGCATGTCACATCCCTCTGAAAATCTCTCAAAACCCAAAAGGAATCCATAAACCAAACTGCAAAACTCTGACATGCGAACCCCTGAATCCACAAAAGAGACCTCCAAACAGCTGGAAACCCTAAATCTGCCTCTGACTGCCTACGGGTATCCGGAAATAGGCCAATAGTCACTAGGAAGTGTAGTGCTAAAAATGGAGACATTACATATTACCACCATCAAGAAACTCAAGATTTACATGGTTATACCACATCCACCTATATAAAAGAAATATTGATGTTATTGTCCCCTTCAACAAGAATATTGAGCAGTCTAATATCATCCATTTTAAATGATACACCTTATATTGTAATAGTGTCTTATAAGGTCAAGTTGTCAGGATCGTGTCTATAACCAAAAACTTATTCATAACAGCCTACTGAATACAAAATGGTTACTCTTATCAAAGCATAACAGGAAACAATTATGCTAAATCCCCAACACAACATGAAGCAGTACCATTTTATAATTAGTATATTTGTTTTTGAAACAAGTTGCCACTTTGTCACCTGGTTTGCTTAGCAAACATAATGTATCTCATTGATGAACATGCCTATTTCATAAGTCACTCACCTGGCTTCCACTGCAGATTTTCCTCGCCTTTTTGATTATGTCCTCAGAATCCTGTCTTGATATTTCTCCAAGGACAGGGCCACCTCAGGCGTGAGCACTAGCCCAGGCCCTCCAATGCCTTCATAAACCACAACAAGGTGTTTTTCTTGTCACAAAATCAGCGTTTTAACATGAATCAGCTGCAAATCATCCATGGCCCATTTCAGAACATACAGATGCTGCTCACTCACAGCTACTTAAACCAAAACTCTTCTCCCCTTTGCCTCACAAATTGCCTCTATCCTTTCTGTTTAAACTTTAAAGGGGCATCCATAACCTGTTCCCAGCTCCCATTTCAGCTCAGACAGGGAGAACACTTACAAAGGTTGTAGAATCTGGCTTTACATCTGCCAGTTGCGTTTCCTTGAGAGTTTCCAAGGCTTTTTCAACAAACCCATTTTGTGAATATCTTGCAACCAGTGCAGTCCACGAGATCACATTTTTTTAGGTATTTCTTTCAAAATCTTGAAAGCTTCTTCCAAAAACTCCATACTGTGCATATCCTGCAATCATTGCATTCCATGAGACCACGCTTCTTTGAGGGGCTTTTTAAAATAGTTTTCGTGCCTCTCCATGCTTCCACATTTTGCATACAGGTCTCTCCTGTTGCTGCAAGAAAGTGGCATAGAAAATGAGCTGCCTGGACATTGGACATGCTTCAGAGGAGAGGATTGAACCTCTCTCCTCTCTGTGCACCTACACATCGTCCCTGATGAAATTCCTCCATCTGTTCTGCTTTCATGGATGTCCATAGCCTGTTTTAAATCTCTCATTATGGCACAGGCATGGAGGATGCCGGCAAAGGTTGTGGAGTTTGGCTTTTTACACCTGTCAATTGCATTTACTCAAAAGTTCCTAAAGCCTTTTCAATGAATATATTTCGTGCATGTCCTGCAAATGTGTGTCGCCTTCGTCCTTCCTGCAGGCATGATTAAAAATTTAAATAGGGAGAGGGGCAATGCCATCCCTCTATTATGGCACGGAGGGCAGACCTCCCTTTTCATCCTCTTCTTTCTGAAGGCATTTAATTTATTTTATTCATGCTTCCCATGCGGTTGTCCACCATGGAAAGAACTGACGTGGGGGATGTGACAGGGAAATAAGTTCCTTACACATCTCCATGACATGGATGTAAACTAGGCATACACATCTCCATGACATGGATGTAAACTAGGCATCATTGTAGCTTTAGTTATATAGATGATGCAAAATTGTAAAACAGGCCTTGAACAAAGCCTGATTCAACATCAAATTGGAAATGATTAATTGCAATTTAATGTCATCTCAACGGATTGTAACCATAGGTATTTGGAAGAACTAAATTCGAAAAGCGAAAGAGGGGTGTGTAATTTCTATTTTTGTGAAGGAAAATACTGAAAAGTACAGATATTGTTGTTTGTACATGTAAAAGGTACACCATTGAGTTCAGATAAAATTATTGAGATTCTTCTTCCAATAGAATTAATTATTTGTAAGCTATTATTGTTCAGAAGATCAGTTCCATGAAAAATGTGAACTAGATGATTTCAATAAATAATACGTATTCTCCTGTGAACAGAATTTTATTTTTTCTCATGGTGTCAATTCTCTGAGAGCACATGCTTTCCTTTGTTGACATACGAAAACTTCCATTTCTGTCCGCACAGCTCTTTTACTGATGTTTGCTGCTATAGCACACTCATAAAACTACAGATTATATCACAGAGAATGCACAAGGGCAGTGGTTTTATTTTTAAAAAGCAAAGTATACAAGGCATATTGGTTTTGTGATCTGAAATCAAAATTCGGTGATTAGTGGCCATTCTAATCAGTGCAATTGAAACCATGAAATGTATTGGCAATCAAATGATCTACTTTCAAGTACTTGAAGATGCCTTTTGTTAGGGCTATAAGTTCTAATTCATGTGATTCTTGCTTCGGTTTTGCAGGTTTGTGTTCATGTTTGCTCTTGGAGCTGGACCAGTTCCAGCGCTACTGCTTCCTGAGATCTTCAATAGCAGAATCCGTGCAAAAGCTTTGGCTGTCTGCATGTGTGTACATTGGGTAATTAATTCCTTGCACTATTTTCTGGTTGACTTATTTATATGCTGCATTGAGGCTGGTAATTTTTGTGTTGATGCATTAGCTTTCTGATTTGCTTGCACGAACCGTTTTAAATTTGAATTTTGAAATATATCAGAAGGCTTATTTAAATTCATTTGACGCAACAGTGGATATGTCTTTGTAATTACAAGGTTGTATTTGCATCTGTATGCAGGTTGTAAATTGTTTTGTAGGTTTAATGTTCTTGGAGTTATTAAAACAGCTTGGAGCCCAAACTTTATATACCTTTTTTGCATGTATATGCATGGTCACAGTTGTATTCATAAATAAGAATGTGATGGAAACAAAGGGCAAGTCGTTGGAGGAAATTGAAATTGCACTCCTGTCTGGGCAGTGACCATTGTTGTCAATCAAAAGTAGGTTTCACGGTAGAATGGTAATTGCTAGAATTTGGGAGGATAGCTAAAATATTCAGTGGATTTACTACTATTTGTCCTTTAGAGGTTAAATTCTGTTATGAAAGTAGGTGGGCATAAGGAAAGGAGATTATATCAATTAAGGGCTAGTAAGCACTCACCTTATAATGGGCTGATATCAGAGGAGGTTACCAGAGTTGTATATATAATGGCGGCATTGAAGATATATGGCAACGTAGGTTTCTCATCTCTACTAGGGACTTGTTCTTGAAGTGTTGTAGCGTATAAAATGTAGCAAGGATTTCCGCATATCTAGACCTAAAGATGTTTCAATACTTCCTCCAGGAAAAGATTGATTCTTATTATCAATCTAGGAGGCGTCCTTAAAGAAAATTGCTGGTTATTGATGTTACATTCTTTAAAATGTATTGAATAAAATGATATCTTGAATGATGAACAGAAATGTGAGTCACTGTAATAAATTTAGTCTGGTTTTCTTGGGATTTAAGATGGCATAGTACCCTGTTCCTTCAAAATAATATCGATACACATGCACATCTAGTTTCAAATTATGTGTATGTCCAATGAGTTAGCTCATCCTTCAGTAAAATGATCGAAGGCACACATGGAAATAGATACACCACCATCACTAGGAATGTTGGGAGTCAGAGATAAAGGTTTGATACCCCTTACTACTACCCAGCATTATTGCAAGCTTAATGAAAGAGAGGATTTAGTTCGAGTTAAGAGTAAGGGAGCTCCAAATGATTATGGATTAGGGATGTTTACATAATTGATGGATGCTATCAAATACATGATAAGTGGAATTTTATTATTATGATTTTTTTTTTATTGTCGGATGGAAGATGTAATAGGTCTTGTTCATGTTTAGTAAACGAAACTGATTGTTCATTGACAATTCTTACAATTTTAATGGTTGAAACTAATCGAGGGGAACAATAAAACTTCCTATTGCCTAAAAATTGTTTATTGTTATTGATACTGAAAATTAGAGAATTCCAAGGTAAGAAATCTGTGCGTTTACTTCATAGATATTAATTGAAATTGAGAACTGGATAATTGAAATTACTGAGGATGTCTAGAGTGAAATGTGGTCAACATCAATGTTTGCCTTTAAACTTTTGAGTCTCTACTAATGGCACTCAATGATGACAATTAAATTCCATAAATAACACATTAGGAATCATCATTCTTGGTATTAGATTGTTCTTGGTGCATATCATGACATTTTTCTCATAATAATTTTACACATTCCGTGATATTGTCTAGCCACTATGCCTAGAATATTACTATATACAACTTAATTCTTATATAATCACACCTATTTATGATATAATGAAATTTAGATTAATCATTTGTGATGGAGTTCTAAGTGCCTTTCCATTGCTTTAGCGTACGATCAAATTCCATTACTCTTTTATCACTTTAGTATTCAAAGTTTCAAGTCTCTATCCTTCACTCGTTTAGAGTTGGACTCTAAATTTAGAATTGTCCATCACTTTCAAAGTTACTCGCCTTTCTTGATTAGTTTAAGGACTTAATCCCACTTGGATCTCAAAGAAAATAATCCTATTTCCTTTCACTTTATTAGTTTACCCCTACCAACTTGTAATCCCACAAACGTTTGGGGTTAATCCATATTAGTTAATATTATGATTGGATACCAAAATGACTCTTACTAAAGTGACTATTTAGGAATTGATTTTCCTCAATTGAGCTAATTATCCATAAGCGATTGAAATGCCATACATGTACCTTGGGTTTTTGATCAATACACAACTCAACAATGTTTCATGGTTGCCCTTTTAAGATAGTTATTGAGCTAGAATAAAATAATCAATTTAATATGCACAGTCATAAATCATTGTAGACATCACATAAGCCTATAGGTTCCATTGACCTTTTATTGGACCATTACCCAACCCTAGAAATATTGCTAACCTTAAAATAGAGTAATGATACATCATTAGTTTCTAAGCGAAACAGTGATGTCACTTTTCCTCTTACGGTAATTAAGTATTACCAGCAGATTTAATATACCAAATATTAGAGTTAATATAATTTGCAATATGCAATGTTATCAAAATAAATGTGAATAATTAATGTAAACTACAAATATAAGAATTAAATAATTAACATAATAAATGGAATAACATCATCACATAGATTAATTATATTAACATCAAAATCATATTAAATGATATTCCCAATATTATAGAATAAGTGGTTTTCAATACTTATTTGAAAGTCATGGAAATGCCGCTATTCGGCATTTAGAGGAATGGTTATAGGTCTAGGCTTTTACTAGACATAGCCTTGACCAGGACACTCTCGGGTGTATGTTGTACTTTGAGTTGGACACACACTGTGTGCCCCTTCTCCAAATGTTTAAATGCCCACCAATGACTCTAACCTTCACTCCTTTGTGCCCTTTTAATTTTAATTTTTTTTTTCTCTTCACTTCTTAAATGTTCTCCATCCTTTCCCAAGTCTCACATGAGTGATTTATATATCGTTTTAAGGGGTGATTTCCAAACCATCACACCCTTTTACAAAGGTTACCATTTAATAATTATTTAAATAAATAATTATTCTTTCCCTTTTTAAAGAGTTTATACATATTCTTTATTAATCTCTCTTTTAACCAAACGATCATAATATACTTTATTTTTTATCTCCCTTTTAATTCTAAAGGGTTATTTCATAGATTTCTCTTCTCTTGGGGAAAAAGTCACATAACAATTCCCCTCTGTAAAATAACTAAACATTTGTGTCACAACTCAAAGAAACACATGATCAATAATTAAAGATACTAACATTGAATAATTGTATTTTTCATTATATACCTAGTT
Source organism: Sequoia sempervirens (assembly GCA_007258455.2). Classification (NCBI taxonomy): domain Eukaryota; kingdom Viridiplantae; phylum Streptophyta; class Pinopsida; order Cupressales; family Cupressaceae; genus Sequoia; species Sequoia sempervirens. The sequence goes on from VDFB02047230.1 coordinate 303,094,644, forward strand.
TATCTACATTGTATGCTCTTTTTAATTCATAGATAATATTTTTTAACTTTATTTCAAATTCACAAGTAATTTTAATAAGAACACTTTTCCCAATCAAAATTATGATGAAAACTATAGAGATGTATTATGAAATATATGATGAAATTATAATTGAAAAGATAATTACAGTTTATGTGTTTAACCTCCTATCTTTCAATTTTACCATTTTACCCATTCATGTAGCTCCTTCAAAGTATTACAATGTGATCACACTAATTACTATGCATATCCAATACTATGTGGTCACTCATAATTTATAAAAGAATAATCTATAACTTCAACATACATTCCAAGATGATATTCATGCATTTTGGACTACATGAATATCTTCTTTTCAAATAGAATCTTAGTCATATACAATAAGACAAATGTACAAGGTTATTGGGTTGATCAAGTCCAATAACAATGTATAAATTAAAACAAAAGATGATACAAATAATCTCACAATGCATCTTAAATAGTAATAGAATAATAGTAAACTATTGCCACCTAGATAGTACTTCATAAACAAATACTAGTTTTAAGCTTCCTTTAAGAAACTAGATTAAATATATCACAATATACTTTTTGGATGAATATTTGTTCAATTATGTATTTGGACGAAGTTTTGGTTTATAAAAATGAGGATACCTCATATTGACAACCATGTTGTAAACCTAATAGTAAAGTGGAATATGACTTTTTATTGGGGATCTCATCATAAAATTAAATATTAATGGTACATGAGGAGAGGAAATATTATGTCTTTCCATAAATGCATCTCTAGGCTTCGACACCTATTGACATATGATATTATTAGATTGTGTATGCCAAAATAATTAATATAAATTTATAATCTTAATTTTCTTAGAGGTTGTCTCTCCCCCTGTAAAATTCAACATGTCCCCATGTATCATCCTAAGAAGCATTATTTCATTCCAACCAAAACAACACAATATTTTCAAGGTTTAAGATGTAGAAATAGCTTGCTCCTATGAGTTTATATCCTATAATTATGCTATTCTCAACAATTCATTCCAAACATATTGTCATTTCTCTAAATTTAAAATATGAATCTAAGGACCTGTGGGTTATGGACCCACAATGTACTTACATTAAATATGCAATGTGTTGGTTTTAACTAGTCATAACAATCATAGTAAAACTATTTTTTGAATATAAAAATTTCACTAATACAAATACTAAAACACTAACTATTATTGCAAATACTTACACAAATATTGGTTTATATATTCATTGAACTAGTCCTTGAAATTCAACTCTAATGATCTTATTTGCAATATTGTGTAGAGCATGTATATGCCTTTGAACAAACTTTGAAATTCTAAAATGAGGTTAGCCTCATATTCAAAAACTCAAAGAACATACCCCAAATTAATTTTCTTTAGATTCCCAAAAATGTCTCTCATGCATATCTCAACTACCCAAAAAAAGTCACTAAAATTTTTGGAACAGATTTTTGAAATATATGTGATCTTTTAAAATGAGGGTTTCAATGGAAAACACCCTCTAGATTTATATGTCTTTAGAGAAGGCCTTGCCTACTCTAGTATCATGTAGAAATTTGCAAGTGTACACCTTTAGGAAGAAAGAGATTAAGCTTTGACAAGACACGAACAATATGAATGGTCCAAAGAGACTTTTATAAACTTGATAATTGATGATTTAAACAAATGTGTATATATAAACATCAATACAATATTGATACTCAATTTAAGATAGCTTTACTATAGCTCTCTTTTCTTTGTTATTTTATTGCTTAATAATTGATGATTTAAACAATAAGTTTGGATGTGTATATATAAACATGTATTGATACTCAATTTAAGATAGCTTTACTATAGCTCTCTTTGTTATTTTATTGTTTAATGTTTTTAATTCCTAAGATTGCCCATATTGACAACCAATCTAAGAAATTGTTATTGTGGCTTGGTAAGTACTTATATTGATCATCATGTTGTTTTTTATGCTTTATTCCTAGGTTTGTGTAAATCTTGCTTTCATAGTGGTTTGGTCTATTCAAATCTTAAGTATGGCTAAAGAGGTCTATCTTTGTTCCTTGCCTTTATGTCTCATTTTGTTGTTGACTTGACATTGGAAATCACTCATGAAATAAAGTTATTCTTTTTGTTCTTGACTACTAAGTAATGCCGAATATGTTTTACAAATAAAGTTGTAATTATCTGCAAATGGGTATACCTCCATAGAAGAGAATATTTGGCAAGGGAAACACTGTGCGTCTAAAAACATGCATGAACCTCTTCCTTCTTCCTAACATGCAATATTTATAACCATGTTAAAGTAGCTCTGGACAATAAGCTCTAATCTAGAGACTGAAACTGTGGATATGGCTGCTAAGAACCAAAATACTAAAGTAGTACAATTTGAATTCACTACAATATACATATCCTGAACCAATACTTGAAATACAAAAGTAGTAGATTAGAATATATTTGCCTAATGGTTGAGTATGAGATATCAAATTTTAAATATTAAGGTAGGGTTTCACCATGCAACTATTTTTAAAAGATGGATAACTCTATAGGCTCTTCAATAGGGAATTCAAGATCTTTCCAACAATGATTTCCAACAATGATAACTGGTACCTTCTAAACTTATCCTACAGGTTAACTGGAAACCACTAAGACCGTCTCAATACATTGTGATAGCCCCATATTAAGGTTGCATACATTGACAGAAAGCGATTCACATTCTGCAGATATTTGGCATTTACATCTTTCTATATGATACAATTTTTGTTATGTTCCTGATGGCAAGACTGCTCTCTCTGCGTGAATGAACAAGTTTCATCTGCATTCTGATTCGTTGCTTAGATTAGCTTCTGTTATAGCATATTTTAATCCACCTATTTGGTGGACCCTGTCCACTGGAATTTACCAGGATAATATAACATTACGACTTCCTTTATTATGGTTTAATAGTGGTTATCTTCGTCTTATAACCAAGCAAGAAATGGAGCACTCAGCTGTACTCACCTGGGACAATATGATAATTAGCTGTCATGAAATTCAGTGTAAACTTTGGATCTCAGAGTAATATTGTTAGAAAACATGACCTTGATTCAAAGTTGACTTCATATACAAGTGGGAAACAATTGACTTATCAAAAGTTTATAACCATTCTGGTTAAATTAAAGAACCGGGCTTCTTAGTTGGGAGTTCATGATCTTATGGAATACACCGTGTGGTGCAAACATGTTACACCATCGGCCCAATCAAGATCATACATATCAACAACCTTCGAACAAAATTTCCATTGAAACAATATCAGTTAATAGTATGTAGTTTTCACAGTCCATGATAATATAAATGTTGAGATTTTTGATTTAAAACTGTGTTATTTTTAGCATTGACGTTTTAGATCAAACTCCATGATCCATCATCAGGATAATGCAAAAAGAGAAAAATAGTTAATACATTATGATGATGGATCATGGAGTTCAATCCGAAACGTCGATGCTAAAAATAACACAGTTTTAAACCAAAATCTCCGCATTTACAATATCAGTTGTTATTTTGACACACAGAGAAGCATTTACACATTGATTTTCTTAAATTAACTCATTCTTAGAACAATTTAAAAATGCTAAATAGGATACCGCTCCACATCTTACCAAGTGTGCAAGAATGTTGAGTGTTTGAACAAACATTGTGGGTAAGGAATCATGAAGCTCCCTAGGCATGAAATGGCAATGGATGCACATGGAAGAAGATTGCTTGTGACATCCAATTCTTTGAGATATCCCTTTTATCATATCCAAAGAAAATCCATAGGGAAAAAGACTCTACAACATGGTGCTCCAATACATGTGTGGATTGGGGCTCTAGGAAAATTCATTGCCAACAATTCATCAATGGAAAATTCACCGTCAACAATTCACCGCGGGAAAATTCACTGCCACCAGCAATTCACTGTAGTGGAAAATTAACTGCCAAAAATTCATGCAATTAATTTTTCGCTTGGTGAATTGTCATGGCGATGAATTTTCCCGCGGTGAATTGTTGGCGAAGAATTTTCTGTCGGTAAATTACTGACAATGAATTTTCCGTATGCTGTGGATTAGCATCACCAATATTTTTGACATGGACCACGTGTCACATCAATTTCATAAACAAAGTGCCTAAGTGATAGTTTTCCTTTGAGTTTGAGGTGGAGTAAGGGACTTATCCGTGTGATCTTATTATAAGAATAGTATCATGACTTAATCCGTTCGTGTCACATCAATTTCATAAACAAAGTGCCTAAGTGATAGTTTTCCTTTGAGTTTGAGGTGGAGTAAGGGACTTATCCGTGTGATCTTATTATAAGAATAGTATCATGAGCTTAATCAGATTTGTTAAGCTTAAGGTTTGCGACCTTTTAGAAGGTTGTACCCTTAAAATTTTTCAATGACAATAGACTTTGTTTTTTGGGCTATTAAATCTACGATGAGGTTTGTATAACATGACAACAATTAGTTTATAATATTTCTGAACCTCGTTTCAGCTCACAATTAGATGGATGTTCTTGTAGTGGAAATGGAGATCTATTTTTTTTTAGAATAGCTCATCATAATAATCTAGGTTTTAATGTTTTTATTGAAATTTACTTAAAAGTCGAATATGATTCTTTTTGATTTATAATATTTTAGATATATCTAAATGATTAAAATTTGATGAGGTTATGTTGTGAATTTGATATATATGATATGATTTTGATATTAAGGTCTATGGGTGTATTTTAAGGATTTAAAGTATTACAAAATTCTTTAAGTTGAACTTATATTAAGAGTACTATTGGCGACCTTTTGAGATCATAGATAGGATGATTTGGAAATAACTCTATTTTGGGGTTGTTGGAGATGTTTGTGTAATGTTATGATTAGTGATTAATAATTTTAATGATCCAACTCCAAGGAATTCAATGAATAATAAACACACCTTCACATATCTTAGAATCATTCTTAATTAAGTCTAACTGTTATATTATAGATAAAAAATAGATATTCAATCGTTAGACAAAATCCACATAATAAATGATTAGCATGATCTTAGTGGCTCTGATACCAAATATGATGTCACTTTTTCTCTTATGGTAATTAAGTATTACCAATAGATTTAATATAGCAAATATTAGAGTTAATATATTTTACAATATGCAATGTTTCAAAATAAATGTGAATAATTAATGTAAACTACAAACATGAGATAATTAAATAATTAAGATAATAAATGGAATAACACCACCACATGGATTAATCATATTAACATCAAAATCATATAAATAATATTCCCAATATTATTGAATTAGTGTTTCTCAATACTTATTTGAAAGTCACAGAAAGGCTGCTATTCGACACTCAGAGAAAGTTACAGGTCTAAGCTTTTCTCAACACAAACACCCTTGAAGGAAACCGGTTCTTACACAAAACCAAACCTACCTTCACAACATAAACACAACCCTGGCTAAGACACTCTCGGGTGTACGTTGTACCCCGAGTTGGACACACACTGTGTGCCCCTCCTCCAAATGTTTAAATTCCCACCCATGACCTTAACCTTCACTCCTTTGCACCTTTTATTTTTCCCTTTTATTTTTCTATTCTCTTCTTTAATGTTCTCCATCCTTTCCCAAGTCTCACAAGAATGATTTATATATATCCTTTTAAGGGATGATTTTCAAACCATCACACCCTTTCACTAAGGTTGCCTTTTAATAATTATTTAAATAAATAATTATTCTTCCAATTTTTAAATAGTTTTTATACATATTCTTTATTAATCTCTCTTTTAACCAAAGGATCATAATATCCTTTATTTTCTATCTCCCTTTTAATTTTAAAGGGTTATTTCATAAATTTCTCTTCTCTTGGGGAAAAAGTTACATAAAAAAATCAAGGGCTTGACAATCCTTTAGGGGATCATAACTTTGTCATGCATATAGATTAAATAAACAAGCTATTCCCTTCTCTTCATAGAATTCATTTACTTCACAACATGATCAATATAAGTGAATCAAGGGCTTGGCAATCCCCTAGGGGATCATAACTTTGTCATGCATATAGTTTAAATAAACAAGCTATTCCCTTATCTTCATGGAATTCATTTACTTCACAACATGATCAATAAAAGATAACTTTTGATAGTTAATTGCTTTCTTAATACAAAATATTAGGAAGAGGAGATAACTTGTTATCTTCCATATAGTTAAACTAGTAATCCTAATAAAGAAAATGAATTATTTCAAGTGACTTTAAATGTCATGACAATAAATAAATATAAATACTTTATATACACTTCGACCCTAAGTGTCCTAATAGGGAACTCATACTTCAACTTAACTCTACAAGCTAGTCAACTGGAGAAGACTAAATACATTTCATGATAGAATAACTCATGACAATGGTAAAATACCCTCTCTAATATAGTCTTGTAATTAACTTAGAAGTCTCATTTTAGGTACACTTTCACAAGTGTAATCAACAATGGTCCATGTCAAACATACCCTTTAGGTAACATACTCAATTTTCAGCAAGGAGATCTATCTATCAAATCAAAATCATTTTAGCATTGCCTTATATGTTCATAGTCTAATCTTGAGTTTATGAGACATTCAAGCTTCACATAGTATAATTGTATTAGCCTCCAAAAAGATTAATAGTAAATTGACATTGCAAAATAGTTCATTTCATAATACCTAAATTGATAGCTTTATGTCTAACAACAACAAAAGTGAGCACATTCATTCTTATTAATTCCCGATTCCTAAAATAATCCAATAACAATTCAATTTTCTTATACAAGGAATTTTACATCTCCCATTGACACAAAGGACTAGTTCAATTGTTTCATAATAAAATTATCAATGAGTATGATTAAAATAAATGTTACTACCAAGAAGGTATCCAATACTAATCATTATGCAATACTCAAGCTCCCAAATTTAAATAAAAGTTCAAGTAGAGAAACCATCCAAGATTCATTACTATTCCTACTTATTTTATAGTACATGAATCATGGTATAACAAATCCAAAATTGAGACAAGTGAAAGTTCATCTCTTTTAGTTGTCATGCCATCAAAACTTTAATTTTTCACAAAAAAGACAACTTTGCCACACTTAAACATGCACAAGATAGTACAATTCATCAAGTAAACAAGCATTGAGAAATAAATCTCCTAGACCCAACTTGATTCCTTGTGTCCAATCTTCACGGATTGCCTATATGTCCCCTCCCAAGAATCTAAGGAAAGTAATTTTACCACAACCAACCTCCCTTGATATTGATTCAGAATCAACAATATCATTTCTCAAAAGAATATCTTAAATATTAAAACTCAATCTATAAATCTTGGGATGAGATTCTTGACCTCATATTAGGTCAAAATATCAATTTAACCTTGATCATCTTCATGTGGTTTTAGATTGCATATGCCACCAAGGAAAGCTTACTCCTTATCTTATGCCCAAGTTATAAGGTCAACTAATTTAAATGCTATATGCTCATGTTCATAAGAATCTATTCATAACCATTTATTGGATATACCTATTCCTTTCCAACCAATACATGGTCATGTTAGGTGTACAAAAACATACAATAATACATTGACCACCATGTCTATAATAGACAATAGTAATTTCACCATGTTACCAAAGGTTATGATCACCATGAATAAAGATCAAATAATTCTTACATTGTCACTATCATAATTGTTCAATGATCGACACATACAATACATTAGATCAATATTCTAATTGTCATTCATCTCATTTTTATCTTAAATGGCTTGTTACAGTTATCTCTCTTACATAAGAATTTTTATCATATTTCCTTGTGTGAAGGAGGGGATTTGCTACTCCCAAGTCGCAAGATGAACATGGTCAAAGGGAGCGAATTTCCCTCAATGAAAAAAGCAAAGGAATAGGCTAATCAAACAAAGAATAAACTAATCTATATCTCTGGGGTTTTTAGGAACAAAGGATTTTGGGAGTTGGGTGAACAAACCACAAGGGTCTTAGACTGCAGATTGACTGGTTCTCGACTAGAGGACGTTAGTGCGAGATTTAGATGATAACACAACACACTATCGTCTCAGGGACACGTTGGTGTCTCGTATGGACCGAAAAAGAGTCTACAATCTAAAACTTGTAGTGTGTGCTAACGATCCAAAAACCTTAATTTGTCAGTTTTAATGAAAATAACATAATGCTGCTAATGCATAAAATAAACTAACTACAACAAGAAGAATACTATATAACTTGAAAGATAAATTGATTATAATGAAATGATGAGCAAGGGTAGTAGAAATCCAACTTATGGTTGGTCCAACCTCCCATAAGCTCCACACAAACAAAGTACGTACACACACGGAGACAAAAATGTTGGAGTTGTGTTTTGGATTTTTCCTTAGTCAAACCCCCACTTTGGTGTTTCCACCTCCACAGACAACTGATATGCAACGATAGAGAGAAAAATGATAAAGAAAAGTTATAGATGAAACTTATAAAAATTAAAGACAATCTATACATGCTAAACTATAAGTAAGACAATGCAATAAAGTAAATACTACCCTCCCTTCTACGTGCTTGGAGAAGATAAGAGAGGAAGGAAGAGAGCTTTGAGAACGTAAGATGATAGTTCGAATGACATAGAGCTCGAAGCTTGTGAAAAACAATGGTGTAGAAGCAAGAATCAACAAGAACAATGGTGTAGAATGGAAGAATGGAGTGAGAGTGTAGAGTGAATGAGTGAGAAGTGAATGAGATTGAACGAATGGAATCCATAGAATTGAGAGAGGTAAACTTTCAAAAGCTATTTTGAAGGCAAAGAGATGTTTTTAGGTTGTCAAGGTTCACATGAAGCATTACATTCATAGGGTGACAAAGAATCATAACTCACAATGTCCATTGACCTGAGAATTTTTCCAGGACACTAGGGTGCTACACAGACGTCTATGTGGTGCAGAGGCATCCATGATGAAAATTCCCTCACCGATGGAAAATGATAAAGCACGTGTTGGAATGAGGGGAAAAGGTAGCAGATTTTTGCATTGTCAACCTTATACTTGGCTAAGGTGAAGGTGATGTTGTAGGAAATTGCACTAGGGTGCAATTTTACACCTCAACATTTTGCACCCACTTTAGCAAGAATATGTGTTAGTGCATATGTGAGCTAAAGTAGAAAGAGATTAAAGAGAATATTCCAAAAAGTGGAGGAAGCAATCCTCCATTCTGGTACACCTAGAATGTGAAGAGGACACAGGTCTTTGATCCTGCAAAGTTAGCTGCAATCTCACCACAAACATGTTAGTTGCAAACAAACATGTTAGGTGAAAAAGAAAAAAAATAATAAACACAATCATAAAACAATATGATCGTATATAAGACAACGCTGATAGGTATGGCTAGCATGGCTAGAGTCCATACGACAAGAATGTAGGCCTATGGCTACTGCAAACTATGTTGTAGAACAGTAACATAAAAGACAACTCAAGTTAGGATGTCCCCAAGTTAGACGCCAAGATATAAGACATCTAAACATCAAGACACAAGATGTCAAATATAAGTTATAAGATAGGTCTAGTCAAGCTACCCCCAAACTAGATGCCAAGATATAAGATATCTAGAAATCATGACACAAGGATGTCAAATATTAGATATAAGACACAAATTAAAACACCAAATAATTCTTTTGAAAAATACTTTCACAAAGGGGTTCTTTCATTGGGGAATCCTTTTCATAAGACATCAAGACACTCAAGAACCCTTTTGAAAGAACACTCATTTTGAAAGACCGTAAGTGATTTTTTCATCAAGGAATCCTTTTGAAAGATATTTCATCAAGGAATCCTTTGGAAAGAATGAGAATGGTCCTTTTTGAAAGGAAGTTTTCCAATTATTTCGCCAAGGTATCTTTTTGAAAGAATTTTTTACCAAGGAATCCTTTTGAAAGAATACTCCTTGTTGAAAAGTAAGCAAAGATGAGAACCCCCCTTAGAATGATGTGTGCTATGAAGAGGAGCACATGCCATTCAAACGAGAGAAGAAATACAAGAGATGTTGTGGCACGAAATACATGGCGAGATGTTTTCGTGGAATATTGTCACACACACGATGGACAACACATTGAAAACCACCACATCACGAAATAGATAGGTAGAGACAAAGAAATCAAGAGACATGGGGATCTGATAATTTGGGGTTAGAACTGCTCATAAATGTAAATAGATATATAGTATACATATGAACTGTCATCAACCCCTTATGTATCAAAACATGAAGAGCACATGAAGAAAAAATAAAAATAAAAATTGGGTCAACATGGAAGAAGGCCTAAATTCCCTCAATGCTTTGCATCATCATCATTGTGGAAACACAAGAGTACAACATATATAAAAGAATGATGAAAAAAATAGAATTTTACGATAGATTCTCATGCCTGTATCCAAGCACCTACAAGGGTAGCAAGGGTCCTCCAGGCAAGAGCACATAACACATATAGACAAGTATAGGGGAACATAAACAAACACACAAATCTAATCTATAGATGTAGAAGAGAAACCACCCTAATATGAGTTCACCAATAGGTCATCTTTCTCCCAATCTAGATCATTGTAGGGAGAAGGAGGATGAGCCAAAAGACTCACCTATGACAAGGGCCAAGGAAGAAGGCCCATCAAGGTCTGCTTCGTCCAAATCTTGTGAGACTAGGGTCATCGACCTCTCAAAAAGATCAATGATAGAGTTGGGATATCCTCCATTGAGTTGAACATGCACTTAATAGGAGTGCCATGTGTCAACTGAGCGAGAGGAGGACAAGACACTCAAGAGTCATTTTTGACCTCAAGAAAAGGGGCACACTTGAAAAACTCTGGGGATGCGAGGGTTGTCTCTATCACAAAGATGGTGAAAGAAAAAATAGAACCAGACTTTATGGGAGACAAGGATTTCTTACAATCTTTGCCCGAAGTGAGGTCATCCTCAAGCTTTTGCTTCAACAGAGGATGCAGAATCCCTATAGAAGAAATAAAAGTGGAAGAAGATGGAGATAGAGCCACATAGGACACCACCTTTGTACGAGGTATGTCGATGGGCTTCAAAAAAGGAGGAATGTCAGGAAGAGAAGAAGGGGAGGCTCCATCGAAGGAGTGATGTACACTTGCACCCTTTTGGGATGAGGTTCATTAGGATGCGTTGACGAAGTCAGAAGAAGCATAGAGGTGATGGGAACTAAGGAAGAAGAAGGAAAAGAAGGAGCAGAAGGAACCATAGAAGAAGTAGGAGTGGAAATAAAAACAAGAGAATCCCCCTCACTCTTCTACAAAACTGCATGCTCCTTGGCCAGAGCCTTTCATCGGTGCTTATGCTCTCATGAAAGTTGGTTATGTCAACTATGGGTACTAGAAGGAATGGCCTGAGAAGAGGTTGGGGGATCCTACTCTACCACAAGAGGAACCTCCACAACCATTTCTGGTGGAAGGGGAGACTCCTTAGGAGCAGTAGGAGGAGCAAGAGACACAAAAGAAAAAATAGAAAGATGCTTCTTAGTACCAGGCCTCTTCCCATGCCCTGCCCTAGAAGGAGGTGGAAGAATAGGCAAAGGCCACAGAGGCCAAGATGCAGGAACAACCCCATGGAAATTCTTCCCCCTCCCATACAAGGTGGGTGGGGGTACCATGGGTAGAACAAGAAGCTAGGAAACCTAGGGATTCAACTTTAGCAGCATGGGCACCTTTCCTTTTCCTATGCTAGGCACAAGAGTAGGAACATAGGATGCCACCAAGGGTTGAGAAGCAGAAGCAGGAGGTGGAGGAGATGAAATAGATGAACTAGAAGGGGAAGGCTTGAGGGAAAGAGAAAGCTTGTCCTTCCCCTTTGGAGGGGAAGAGGATGAAACCTACTACTGTGCACACAAACAAGACTTAAAAGAAACAACATAGGGAGATGGAGGAAAACCACCATTTGACACTAAGCCCCCAATATTATACTTGTAATAAGCCTGATACAAGAGATCTTCCTTAGGAGGGAGGGGTCTGATTGGGGTGGTCCAAAATGGTTGAGAGAGAATCCCCCATGTGCTAACAGTGGCTTATATCCATTGTATTGGAAAACGTGCACGATACCCTCATGGGGATACTTCAAATATTTGTGGATCATAGAAGCAACTACATTCATAGAGGCTAGCCAAGGAATACCAAGTAGGTTGCTCTCAACAAGTTTGACTTTAGGATCACAACAAATGAAGCATCCAAAAACTTAGGACGAACTGAACCTGGCAAAGAAATAGAGCCCATAGGGGCAACATAAAACCCATCATGAGTGCAGAGGGTGACTTGAAATTCATCATATTTCTCCTTGTGCAAATTTTTAATAAATAAAGCCTCCTCCATGATAACATTCACTCAGCTTGACAGGTCAACCATAGCACTAGTTATGAAGTTATCATTGATTTGGGCGAGAACATATAATAGAGAGGGATCCTTGTTCAAGGGAAAATCATGTGAGGTGAATTTAATATCAAGCACATTATTCACACGTTCTACAAGAGGAATATGAGTGAATGATACCACATTCACATATTCACATGGGACAAGATTAGAAGTGGATGAAGGAGTGGCCAAGTTCGTAAAGTGCGATGAGAATGAATCTATGTATATCTATAGTTGGTTGTTAGGCTTGGCTACAAATTTATTAGCATTTTTCTTTTTTTCCATCAAGGCAGATGGTATTATCATCAATATGGTCCTAAATCACGTGACATAGGCAAACAAATCATTGAGTATCATGCCTAACAACTCAATGGAATTGATAGAACTTGTGAGATTCGTACCATTCAGGACATGGCTTGGACAACAGTTGAATCTCAGGTAATGCTATTAATTTATCTTTTAATAATTTTTGCGAGACATTAGTGTATGATTTTGAGAATTTAGTAAAATTTTTGTTACATCCTATATTGTTTTTATTTGAAGGAACATAGACTATGTTAGCCATGACCTTGTTCGTACCTGAGAGTGACACGACTTACTAACCATCCTAGCGAGAGTGTGAGGATGAATCCCCATACTGAACAACTGCTTGGTGGTATTCTCTCAAAGAGGTACATAGATGCAAAAAAGAAGGATACTTCATCAAAATAAACTTCTCTTGTAGTGCAGGCTATAAGTTCTTGATAAGCACCTTTTGAACATTGAATTCAGGTAAAGGATAGGAAATCTAAGAAAAATAGCCCGATACTGAGCTATACAATCAGACAACTTCTTGTGGGTTCCTTTCTTACATTGAACGAGATCGTTGAAGGTGATCTTTGGACCAATGTTGGCCTGAAATTGTTCGAGAAATTGGCCAAAAAGAGAAAATAGAATTATTAGGTAGAACACAATACCATTCTAAAGCAACATCCTTAAGAGAATGCATAAGTAGCTTGGCCATCAAAGCATCATTATGAAAAAAATCAGCACATAGCGCATTTAAGGATGAGACATGTGTCCATTGGTCCCTTCAACCATTATACTTTTCAAACTTAGGGATGACCACTCCCCGAGGGATAGAAATGTTCAGTATGGAAATGGAAAGAGGACTATGATGATGGAAGGGTTGAAACATAGGGTGGGAAGAACTGGTCAAACTTGCCAACTGATTCTACATGCGTGTAACAACCCAACTAGATTTAATTCAAAATAAATAAATATTGACATCATGAATGTCAATTTTAATGACACAAATTCCATAGCTAATTTCATTTAGAAATTTTATGTCATGATTCACAATAAATCTGAAATAAATAAATATATTCACTTCCATATGTCAATAGTTATGTACATGTTGACTAGGCATTCAACACCTCAAAGTTAGTTTAGATTACATAGTTTTTCTTCAATACATCATTTGTTCCTTTACATCAATGATACAATACACAATAGAATTCTAATATGATTCCATCATGACAACTCGCTTCCACTGGTGGACAAGAATGTGATTGAGGTGCTTTTTCCACCCAACCACAAAGTAATGCTTCTCCAGAATTCGTCAGTTAGTCGAAGAATACCCGACCTTGTATGGAACACTTAGCAAGAGATACATTTTGCAAGGTGGAATCTGTGTGTGCCTAACTACATGCATTTCTATCTACTTTGTTAGAATATGCAAGTTCCATGTTAGGTAAATTCATTTTAACAGAGAGAGGGTAAATAACATAGTTTGTTCTATATACATATATAAAAAATGATTGCAAAGCTTGGTCAAGCTCATGCCGTATGAAATACAATTCTAGTTAGATTTGGAAAAGAAAATCTACTCTCTTTGGCACCCATTCTTGGATATAAAGCTTATCATATCAAGGGGTATCCCTCCCTTTAGACCATCCATTAGGAACATTCTATCGTTCTATATTCTACCAAGAATTCTTGTATCATTTCATTCAAAAATCAAACAATACTCATTCACACTTGGTATATCTATTCATCTAATATCATACATGTATTTGCAACTGAATACTGTTCCAAATTTACAATTTGATTCCATTTGCACAATATTTATAATTTTCTCAACAAGTAAAGAATATGAAGATGAATTAGAAGGTATACTGCATGTATGTGAGCATGCATAAATGAATCTTTATGCATGATCACATCTATGCCTGGAAATGAATATTTTAAGAATATGCGTATACATTCTAAAATTTAGATGAAAAATATATTTTACACAAGTATACTTTCATATTCAAAGAAGAAATATAAAATCAATTCATTCAAACGGTTTATTCAAATAACAATATCATCTATTTCCAGTTTTAGATACATTTTAATCATCAAATTTTCAGTCATAGATTCATATAAAAGAAGTTCGATGAATCTGAACAGAAAAACATCACCCATTAACGAAATAGAAGAGCTTTTGATCTGTTACAAAACTGAGAGTTTATACTTGTTTTCCATGTTCAAAATAATCATTGAAATCAAATGTAGGCCCTGCCCATCGAACCAAATCTTCCAGAGGATACAATATACATGTTATCAACTCTTGATAACATGATATCGTATGCCTTTGGGTGTTCAAATTTGGCTGATATCTTTCAAGCCACGGGTTTTACACATTTTGATGTTTATCACCCCCAAAATGCATGAATAAAATAAACAAAACCATTTGGTAATTTTGACCAGATTTAACGAAGAATGGAACAGATATCAATAAGATACATAGCTCACATAAGTTATTTTCATATGCACATATATGTATATATATGTCATTATATATATACATATATATTTATAAACTCTACCATGAAATACAATAAGGGTTACCAGTGTCGCGGCCTGGGAAGGCCATCATGGATTCATCAAAGAGTTTTATCATTGAGCATTCATTGTTCGGTCTTGCCACCACATTATAGTGGGTGGTGAGACTCATTTAAAAGAGCGGTTGTTGCTTCACTCGACCTCTATAATATGAGGAATTCTTCGGTACCCTAACCTTGCGTTAGGTGGTAAATAAAAATATAGTGAGAATCCATTAAATAAAATGAGACATAGGTTAGACTTTGGACTTGTCGCCTATGGCATTAAACACATACAAGTTGTTCACATTGAAATACATTTGGGTCGGTCGATAGGCGAGGACCCAAAATGGATAAACTTCATGTGCATAAAATGTCACATTGTGGGTGTGGAATCCGACCGCAAACACAGGGTTGATCATTCATTTACAAATAATACAGAGCTTCAAAAGCTTGACCATCATGGGCTTCACATGAGATCGACATAGTCAACCTCTTAGATAACAAAACCCCAAATTCATACATTCACAATAAAAAGACATATTGGTGTAAAAAGAATATGAGATCAATTTGATAACAAATGGCTAAAACAACAAGTTCGAATTACCTCCAATGATTTTTGGCCTGGTGATTTTTCCTTTCCACTGAATTTCTCTGCTTTTTCCTTCTAACTAGTCGATTTTTCTCCTCTCCCTTGCTTTTTCCCCTCTTATTGGATTTTTCTCCCCATTCTCATTTCAAATTGTCCCTGCTATTTTGGGTACGATATGAAAACTTATGTTTTTGCAACCTTCATTATGTTATTTGGCCACCCACTCATCCACATGAGGGAATTGGCCTCCTTGAATTTGGTGGGAGTTACATATATTTGAATTTTCCACGATTTCAAAAATCATTCACATTTTCTTTTATATGCGTATTTATATATATATATATATATATATATATATTTCACAAGTTGCATACATATATTAAATCTCTTGTCTATTCAAATTGCACTTCAAATTCATCCAAAAGAGTGAACATAGGATATCATTTTTGTACAAGATAAATTGGATTTCTTATTCAATTTTGTTGAATATAAATTTCAAAACAAACAAAATGAGATAAGAACACACTTGTTCTTTCCATTAGTTATAATTTTCACACCAAGTATGAATGTAATTCTGTCAACTTTTCAAACATATGCAAATGTCACATTCTATTGTGGTGTGTGATATTCCATATTTCATCCTTGCTTACTGTGGTCATCCGGCTAAGCGTGCCTACCTCAATCAAGTTCTCATCCTTCAACCCGTTTCTTGCACACATATTCTTACACTTGTCCACTTATTAGTAACCTTCAACTGATAATGTCATAAAATAATTTCTTAAATTAGGAAATTGCATATTATTCATTTTCAATTTCATCATTGCATTCTATCAAATAAAATGCTAAATTCTATTTTTCCAAATATTTCAATTTCCTCAAATTTTAAAATGCAAAAATGAAATCGAGATATGACATCCTTCCCCACTTAAAAGAGACATCGTCCCAATGTTTGATAAAAAAAAGTTGGTTTGCATATGTTTGTCATTTCACCTTGTTTTCAATTCAAACACCAATCATACCAATTCCAAAATATCAAGCATCAATATATAGATAATCACAATTCATAGTGTTTTCAAGCCAAAAGATCATAGCATAATAATCCAAAATTTTAGGCATCAATACCAAAAATGATCATCAATAGTCTATCTAGGAAAATAAATGAGGGAAGGAGCGTTCTATTTGTTTCGTATCCTCCCATGTAGCATTGTCCTCATGATACTGGTCCCATTGGATCTTATACTAAACAATGTCATTGTTTTGCAACTTGACATTGTGTCTACCCAGAATTCTATTGGGCTCCACTAGCATCACTCCTAGATCCTCCACCTATAAAGAACGCCAATCAAGTATAGGAGACACATTTGGGTGGTATGGTTTTAGTAAAGAAACATGAAACACATTATGAAGTCGAGCTCTAGAGAAGGGGGTAGAACAAGTCTGTATGCGATCAGGTTGACCACTTCTAGCACATCAAATGGACCCACATATCTCAGGGCTAGCTTGGATGACTTCCTCAAGGTAATAGAGCTCTTATGCGGATTGACTCTCAGAAAGACCTTATCTACGACTGTAAAGTGTCTAAAGGTTCTATTTCTATCGGCATAGCTCTTTTGCCTATTTGTTGCTTCTCTTAGTCTGCTCTTGATAAGCCTCATCTACTCTTCCATTTCTTTTAGCATCTCAGGACCCACTATGATCCTTTCTTCCAATATGTCCGAACTGATGGGAGTATGAAACTTCCACCCATATAGAGCCTCAAAAGGTGCCATTCCTAGAGATGCATTATGAGAGTTATTATAAGAAAATTCTAGCAATGGTAGGAATTCTTCCCATTTATATTGTTGATCCATACAATACATCCGAAGGAGATCTACAACCTGATTTACTCTCTCAGTTTGACTATTGGTCTGAGGATAGTAGGATGAACTAAAGGTTAACTTAGTCCCGAATGTTGCATTCAAGGTCATCCAAAACTTGGATGTCATTCATGTATCTCAGTCAAATATAATGGTTTATGGCACTCCGTGTAAATGAAAGATCTCTTGGACAATTTTTTTGGCCAAGGTCAACGATCCATCCGTGAGGTTCCCTAGAATAAAATGTGTCACCTTAGTTAACTTATCGATTACTACTAGAATGATATCATGCCTATTCTTTCTTAGAGGTAACCCCTATACAAAGTCCATACTAATCAATTAGCATTTATACTCAGGTATATCGTGGGGATAAAGGATCCTTGTTGGATGTATCTGCTCAGCCTTGACTCATTGACAATCCAAGCATCTGGCTACGTATTCTGCTACGTCCTTCCTGAGTTTGGACAAAAAGTAAGAATTTCAATTCTGCGATCATCTTTGTAACTTCGGGGTGTCCTCAATATGGTGCATTGTGGACCTCATCTAGGACCAGCTTCCTAAGTTCTCTAGAGTCTAGGATATACATCCGCCTTTGGTATTATAAGATACCGCTCGGTTCAAGCTCATACCCATCAAGCCAATGGTCTGCTGGATTCTCTTCGAGAGCCTTCTTCACCCTCTCATAATGTTCATCTCCTTGCAAGTGTTGTATCACCTGCTATTTCAAGTTGTACTAGCTAAGGAATTCTAGCCATCTCCTTTGATGTGCATTAAGGTTAGGTTGAGTAAAAATGTATCTCAATCCTAGGTTATCTATTTTGAGCTCAAATGGCTTCCCCAAAAGATAATGTCCTCACATTTGTAGGGTGTGCACTATAACTGCTAATTCCAAGTAATGTGATGCGTAGTTTACTTTGGGTTATTTTAGCTTCCTAGACTTGTACGCCACCACTTTCCCTTCTTGCATTAACACTGCTCCTACCCCGTCTCCTGAGGCATCCATGATCACCGAAAATTGACCATTGGGATCTAGAATAATGAGTACTGGAGTTGCAGTGAGCTTCTCCTTAAGGAGCTGGAAATTCTTATCACACTTCTTAGTCCACTCGAACCTCTTTCCGTTCTTTTGAAGAGATGTTATTGGGATTGCTATTTTAGAAAACCCTTGCATAAATTTCCTATAATATCTTGCAAGGCTAATAAAACTTCGCACTTATGAGACATTCTAAGGTGTTGGCCATTCCACTATTGCTTTTATCTTTTTAGGATCCACAAAAACTCCTTTGTCTGAGATGATGTGGCCTAGGTAATGTACCTCTGTCATGGTAGAACGAGCACTTGGATAACTTTCCAAAAATATTCTTTTCCCTCAGTCACTATAGGACTATCCTCAAGTGTTGATCATGCTCCTCAATGGTCTTGGAATAAACCAAAATGTCATCAATGAAAATTAGGACAAAATCATCCAAACAGTCTCGAAACACACTATTCATAAGGTTCATGAAAGCTACAAGTGCGTTGGTCAACCCAAAGGGTACCACGGTGAACTCATAATGCCCATATCAAGTTTGAAAAGCTATTTTCAAAATATCCTCCTCCTTTATTCTCAACTGGTGGTAGCCAAACCTGAAATCTAATTTTGAGAATATTGTCACTCCCTTCATTTGATCAAATAATTTGTGATCCTCGAAAGAGGGTAGTGATTCTTGATGGTTGACTTGTTCAACATCCGATAATCTATACATCGACGCAAGGTTCCATATTTCTTTTTCATAAAGATAACTGGTGCTCCCAAAGGTGACACACTAGATCTAATAAGACCTTTATGTAACAACTCCTGTAACTGGGCTTTCAATTCATAGAGCTCTATGGTGGTCATTGTTGAGGGTCAAAAAAACACAACATTAAACAAAATATTACTATTCTATTTCTCCTGAAAGAGAAAGATAACACATGGTAATCTAACTCCCAAGGTCCTGGTAATTGGTTCTAAATTATGCTGATGTCACTCAGTGGTCGATATAACTATAATGTTCAAGGGGCCTTTGTTGGTAATAAGGAACATGACTGCATAACATCAATTAATCTACGTTGGGGGGGTTTAAATAAAAGAAAAAGATGAATCAGAGCTTCAAATCAAAAGGAACATGAGTAAAATTCTTACATATCCAGACATGCATATCAATAATGAGTGTTTATTCCACCTAACCACAACCACAACAAGATGCAATCCACAAAATAAACTATGCTACTACATACATCCATAGTGCTAATCCAAATACCATCAACATTTACTAAACTTGCTTCAAAACAAATCACTCACTCATCATTAAACATAGATCAAATGAACATGATAACAACTTCATCCACATATAACCCAATGATATAATCTTGAATCCAGTTCCTTCTATTGAATTTCATCAAATAAGAAACACTTAAGCACAACAAAATCACTAGCGTATGGATTGATTATGTACCATTAACCTTATCAAAATAGATCCAAACTTCAAAACAATAACATGAAAATGTATGATAACTATAAAATAACCAAGTTTAATAGAACTTTTCAGAGTATCTCCCTTAAAACATAGAAATCCTAGATCTAATCTCTATTTTTTTATCATCATGTGGCTGATCTTTCTTCAATTAGCCGACCTTTACAAAATAGAACCTAATAATACATATATATGCCACATGCACAAGTTTCTCTCAATTATCAACCTAGATCCACAATTAATGGAGCTAGAACATAACACAAAAGTGGATTGATGAACTCTCATTCCAAGGATGATTACTCTATTGCACCAAAAATATGATATTCTAAGAAGAAGGTGAAACCATCAGATCAAACTCAAAGTTGAGCTCATGTCAAAACCCCACAAAAGAGGAGAAAAGAAGATATTGCATGTGGTGAAAAGAGTCAATTAATTTTTGCATTGAATTCTCAAGGATGTACTCGTCATAACTGGAGAGTACTTGATGAAGAGTACCCAAATCAGGTCCATCTAACCAATCATCTTCAAATCTGATCCTTTCAAATTCAGCAAAAACCAACTTCTGTATCTCCTTTAACTTGATTAATTCCTTTCTAGCAGTCCTTGTCTCCTCTCTGATATCCATAAATTGATCCAATAATAGATTCTCCCCATCATCTCCCTTTTGCATAATTTCCTCAAACCTACCCCTCCATCTTTCCCTTAGCTTATCCACAGACATGCCTTGTTTTCCTGAGGAATCTAGATTAACTAAAATGGCCACAATTGCCTCCAATTCAACCATCTGTTGATTCAAATCTTTACTCATTTCTCGAACTTCTTCTTGATGCCCATGAATAGCCTTAGACTTATACCTTATTATGCTCATAGTCTTTTCCACAAAATCTGCATTATCATGCTCAAGAATTAAATATTCAAGCAAGGTGGACTTAGGCACCTTGCCAATATCTTCAAGCTTCTTAACACATTCTTTGTACTCCTCATCCTACTTATCTAGATCCTCTTCCAATTCAAGAGCAACCTTATGAATTTTAAAACCTTCAACAAGAACATCATCAACTTCTTGGTTGAGCTTGTCCAACCATTTTTCAACCATTCCTACCTTGCTTTTCATTAGAACCAAATCATTTGCTTCTTTCTTTGTTAACAAAACTGGAGATTTAGGAAGAGCAGCTTGTTGGGAAATGGGAGTTGAAACATCTTTCAAAAATCTACGCAGTTGATCCAATTGAGCCTTAAGCTCATCCTTCCTTTGTTTATCTTTGATCATCCGAGATTTAGTTGAAGAGGCCACAATATCAATCAAATTCATTTGCTGATTTCTTGTAGGCCTTCCCAAATTTACCGTCCCCAACTGATAATCAGTGATTTGCATATCATCACGACTCTTGTCCATTATGGGTATGGCACATTCAACAACGATCTCTCCAACATTAGTGAGCTTGGTAGAGTGAAGAACCTGAGCCTTATTTTTAGGTTTCTCCTTCTCAATTTCTTTCATCATCTCCTCCCAGTTTAATGGATGTGGTTGAACAATTTGTTTTCTTTCCAAATCCATCTTTAACCAAGTAGGAACAACATGAGTATTGGCTGCCTGGGCTGAAGAAGAAGCAGCAGTAGTGGAAGACAAAGGTTGTAACATTGTAAGCCTCAGTTGAGAATCAACTTCCTGCACATTTTGCTGATCACTTTGTGCCTTCTCCTGTGCTAACTTTTCTGCCTCCTCCTTATCCTTCTGCTCTTGCAGCCTTTTAGCCTCCAGCTCCTAATTTAAATGTTCCTCTTATATCTTCCTTTCCTTCAACATTTGATCTCGCTGCTTCTTCAGCTCTTCAACATAGTCCCATGCCTCTTTGGACTTATTTTCAATCTTAGCAGCCTCTTTTTCCCTTTCCAAATGTTCTTGTTCTTTCCTTTTTCTATGAGCCTCTTCTTGTGCCTTGAGCTTAGCTTCAAGAGCTTCTTTCTCTCTTCTCTGTTGGGCCTTTTCCTCTTCAAGATTATGAATCTTCTGCTGCAACATCAAGTTATCTCTCTCTTCCTATATCTTGAGCTCCTGCTCCTCTTGTTGTTGTTGTTGAGCTAATTCATCAGCCTTGACATTATCTTCCAACTTCTTCTACTTGATCGCCAAATCAAATTGTGCCTTGGCTTCCTCTTCTTGTTGTTTAGCTAATTCCTTAGCTTGTGCCTTGGCATCAACTTCTCTTTTGGCATCTTCAAAGAGTTTCCACTGATCTTCCTTAGTCAATATGTGTTCGGTCCCTGCATCATCCGTCATATCAAGAGATGTTAATACATGATTCCCTTTATCAGATGGAGTCTTCTCTGAATCTGTTTCTATACCATGTATCTCAATTTAAGCCTCCATTTCTTTTAAGACCTTTGCTTCATCATGAAGGGCTCCCTTTAGTGACTCTTGATCTAGTTGTTGTGTATCAGCGGGTGGAGTAGATACCTCCCCTGCAATAGATGTAGAAGTACCCACCTCAACAATTGTCTTACCTTCCTGCACCTCTGGGAGGTCTTGAGGGACCACCTCCTCTTGTGCATTAGAAGGCATAAATTCTAAGGGTTCCTTCGGTGCCATCTTTCTCTTTGTGCTCTTATATCCTTGGGTGGTACCTACAACTTTCCTCTTCTTAGATGATTGAGCCTTAGACTGGTTAACCCTCAAACTCACCTAGTGAATACTCCTATCCTGCACCGGTCTTGCAATCTGCTTTATGTCAATCGTCTCTTCAACATTCCAGTCTACTGGATCAAGATATTTAGTTTCAATCTTGTTGGTATTATACTCGGGATCCAAAACTACCCCATCATCAGACAAATTTTTTGGAATGTCTTCCTTTATCTCAAACTCAACCATGAGTGGGATATGCATCCTTTCATAATTCCTTTTCGTAAGGTCATATTCATCCTGCAAGTCCTCCCAAAAATTGTCCAATAGATTGAAGTGCTTATCAAAGAGACTAGGAAGAAAAGCCCGCAACTTGTGCTTGGGATCATAGTGCTTCCTCGTAGTGTACAAGACCAACTTCAAACAAACTAATTCATCACAAATAGCCTTAGCTGCCACAATGTGTGGACAACTGAAAACTCCCAGCCTCATTGGAAACTTATTGC
Source organism: Sequoia sempervirens (assembly GCA_007258455.2). Lineage (NCBI taxonomy): Eukaryota > Viridiplantae > Streptophyta > Pinopsida > Cupressales > Cupressaceae > Sequoia > Sequoia sempervirens. The sequence continues at coordinate 303,118,025 of VDFB02047230.1, forward strand.
AACCAGTCTTGTGTTTGATGCCAAACTTGTAATTAACAATCAAGGCTTGATAAATAAACTCCATTAGAATGATCCTATCACCACAACATTTAGGCAACAAATGGGCATGATGATCAAAGCCTGCCAACCTGAAATAGGTGAATGTGGGGTACTGGATAAACCAATTCCCCCACTCATTCACAAAAGCCATTGCCTCCCTGCTAAGCCTATACCCCACATCACCATTAAGTTTGTTAATGATGACATAAATAAAGGCATCATTTACCCTTCTATAATGTTGCTCTGATGCCTGCAAAGTGAGCCGATTATAATGCTCCCACACTTTCTTATGTCCTTGAGCTTCCCCCAATATACCCATTGTTTGAAGTCCAGGAAAAATTCCCATTCGGGAAGCTGCATAAATTACATAGGAGGTCATAAAGAAACACTTGGTTTCTTTCACTCTCATCATTTGATTGTGAATGTTGTCTGATACCACCATTGGCCAGTCAAATTATTTCCTTCCATCCAAAATAGTTTGGATGAAAGGAAACATCCATTCCTTAAACAGTGAAGCATCCCTTTTTCAAACACCTTAGAAAGGAACATGATTATGTCCACAATCTCTTTACCAAAGTCTACCCTCTTAGGCTAGTCTAGAAGCTTGGTAAGAGACTTCTTCTCCACCCTCATCCAAGTCTTATTTATGTGAGATCTATTCTTTTCCTTATTATCACTGTAAAGCTTCAAAGCTTATGCCTTATTCAATTGCCTAGGATTCTTGGGATCAGGTACATTAAACAATAATTTGATCATTTGAGGTGTTAAGTCAATAATGACATTACCCTTTACATCCACACACTTCCTAGTAGTAGGATTATATGCTCCAGCTGCTGTAAGAATCAACTTCAAAAACTGGACATATAAGGGGAAAAGTGCAACATGTGCTAGCCCTGATTGAACAATCCTTTACGTCCTTCCTGTGACTTGCTCCATGGTGAATGTCTCCTAATGCAATTCTTCATAGTTAAAAGGGCCCAAATTGGTGTCAGTAATATCAGCCCAGTCAGAATCAACTTTTCTAGCTGTGAGGGAAAATTCCCTATGTTTGCATCTCAAAGTATATGGAAGTTGTTCCACCTTGATCTTCTTTGGTCTAACTCCTTGCCATGAAGTTTCACCGAGTTGGCTTCTCTGGGAAGCCTCATATGATGCCCTCGACATTTCTTGATTTCTATAGCAAATTCCTGTATTAGATGAACAAAAGATCCAAGTTAGTCAAACATATAATACCCTTCCCTACCCTCCTAAGACAATATTTACTTAGTCAAATTCTTCCTTCATCGAAGGTGGAACCATAGAAGTATTAGACATAAAAGACATCCCTTATCATATAGCGGGGCTGGGATCAGAACGAGATAGGAACCAAAAAAAAGATCAGAATTGGGATCGGAACGGGAACTGAAACAAAACTATTTGTCAGTTCCTAAATTCAAATTCCACCCCGGCTCCAGTTCCGATCAAGAACAAGTATAAAGACACAACATCGTAATGATTAGGAGTGGAATAGTTCCAGGATCTAATCACAAATGATAACAACCTCGAGAAGAGTTCCTTCCCAAGTCTGCTTCCACTCATTCTAGATGTGAAACAGAGCGTATTTCAAAAAAAGGCACAGTCACATGAATTTTAACCCCTGGGTCACATGGGCTTTAAAGGAAACTAGGAATAGCATAGTTTAATTCCTCTAACAGCTCCACCATACAAAATGCAATTTAAACCCTAGAAAAGACCATTTCTCAAAGGTTGTCGAGCAAAACCCAAGTTTGCTCCACATGACAATTCTAAAAATTAGGGCCTAATGAAAATCCCACATGGAAAACATAGAGTCGACGTGGAATGGCAAGAAGAGGGGTTTGAAAATGAATTTCATTAGTTAAGCATGGAAACCCCCACAAAAACCGAAACCCTAGTTAAAAACTAGGGCATGACAAAACGGGCCCATCATGAAAGTGACAGTAGAACAAACAACATAACAAAACGACAAACGAAAAAAAACCAAAAAAATAAAATGGACGGGACATAAAAGAAAGGACAAAGAAACAAAACAAGGAAAGGGACAAGAAACAAGCGAAGAAATTCATAGAACAAAAAAAAAACCCCTACGAATACGCTAAAACAAAACACCCAAAAGAACAAACGAGAGACGAAAAAGCAAAGAAACGTACCTCAAAATGCCCCTCAGCACTGACCAGAAATTAGACAAGATTCGCTCCGCAACTCACCTCTGTGATCAAATCAATCCTCTCGAGACTTTCCTAGCTGTGGTTTGTTTAAACGCTTCGAATAATAATGATAATGAGCTAGTTTAAACATGATTAAACCTTTAAAAATTGATTCGCGCGTGTGAAGAGGCTGCATTTAATGCCATAAATGTGGTAGTTTGGGGACGAAGCCAACAATGTCAACATATAGTTAAGTCAAGTCCATTGAATATCAAAAGGTAGGGCGGATGTGGATCTAGGTCGATGACAAGATAAAGAAACTTATACAAAGTTCCTTACCCAGTTTCCAACCCTGTTCCGGTCCCGCAAAGAGGACAATGACCAAAACAAGACACAAGAGGATGGGGGCAGAGCCAAAATCAAAACGAAAATTTTACAAAGTTTGAAGTTTGATTTCGGGTCCAAGTCCGGTCCCGACCAAGAAGCGAGAAACAAAACACACAAGCACAAAGGGAAGTGGGACCGGAATGAAGACCGGACTCGATCCAGACAACCAAGAATGACGAGACAAAGTAAACGAGTGGAGTCGGAGTCGAAACGAGGACTCAATCTAGAATTTTGAAACTTCTAATTTAAGTTCCAATCCTGGTTCCACTTCTGTGCAAGCAAAAACAAAACACAAGAAAACGACCAACAATTCAAGAGACAAACCGACCCAAGAATTGTTGAAAACAACCAACAGACAAAGAAGGAAAAACAAAAATAAAATGGAGTCAGAGTTGGAACGAGATCTGAACTAGAAATCTTGAAAGAGTTCCATGTTCAGTTTTGGTTCCGGACCCACCTCCGATAGAGCAAAATAAAGAAAGACTTAGGAGAAAAACAAACAAATCCTAAGACCCAACCAAATGACCAAAGACAAATGAAACAAAAGGGGGATCCAGTTTGTTCCAAAACAAAATGGGGTGGTTATGCAAGGCATAACAATCATAATGTATGAGGCTTGACTCCTGGCACTAAGTCAATGGAGAAATCAAATTCTCACTTCAAAGGCATCTTGTTGAGATCTTTGAGAAACACATCACAAAATTCCATAAGAATCAGATAATCATCAAGATATGGTTTCTAATTGTCAGGTTCATTGACATGCACAACATTTATGACACAACCCTTCCCCTGAGCTCTCTTAAGCTGCATAATTGAGATTAGTCTAAGTTCTAGGGGTTGTTGTACCCCATGTACCTCAGCTAGGTTCCCATATTCATCTACACATCTCACCATCTTATCCTCACAATTTACAATAGCCTTATGCTCAGTCAACCAGTTGATTCCTAAGATTACATCATAGGATCCTAATGGTGCAACATAAAGGTTAACTTGGGTCATGAAGGTGGGAAGTTCCAACTCACTACAAAAGAGACACGAATCTACTACCTGCTCTGCTCGATTTCGATACTGGACAGACCAAGAATTCTTCATATATTTAGGTTGAATGGGTAGCTTTAAAATCATTCTAGGGTCTATGAAACACTTAGTAGCTCCAATATCTATCAAAATGGAAATGGTTCGACCATAGAGCTTACCTGTCAACTGTATGGGAGAAGCCTGGTACTCTGCTTTCTTGTTATCTACCACTGCATGGATCTTGTGTTGTAGGGTCTATTGTTGGTTTCCTTCCTTCTGTGACCTTTGCTTCTAAGGGAAGTTAGAGGCATAATGATCTCCCCCACAAGTGTAACATACGTCACGTGGTTCTCTTCGAGTTTCAATCTTATCTTCTTATATGTGTCCCTGGATGTTGTTTTAGGCATCGTTGCCCTTGTTAGCCCTTTTATTCCTTCCACCTTGGTTTCCTTCTTCTTTTTTCGGAGGGTCGCATTCCCTTTTTAGGCTTCTAATTTGATGGGACTTTCTTCCTTTCTGTCCGCCACCTTTTCAAAATCTCTTGTTTATGAACTGGGGCTTAGAGTTTGATCCTTTACAAATATTTGACAACTACTGCAACTTTTGTTCTTGCTTTATAGCCTTTTCAAAAGCTTCTTCCATAGTAGGAGGATTGTGGAGATCCACTTCAGCTCCAATGTGGGGTCTCACTCTCAGGATAAAATTTCGGATCCGAAAATGCTCATCGGCCTGATACTGAGGCACATACTTAAGCAAGTTTGTAAACTTCTCCCACTACTGCACTATTGTCAGGCCTCCTTGGGTTAGATTCTAAATTTCAGTCATTTTATTATCGAAGAAAAGTTGTGGTATCCACCTCTTTCTAAAATATTCAAGGAAAAAATCCCAAGTAATCCCTTCTGGAAAAAGTCTTCCTTCAGCTTTCTCATTATCCCACCAAGTTGTCGTTTCTCCAGACAATTGGTACTTAACCCAGATAGCCTTGGTCTGATTCGACAAGTTATGAACACCAAAGTATTTTTCCATCTCTATGATCCAGGCCTCAGCCCTATCTCTAATAGCCTTGCCATTGAACTTTGGTGGTGTTGCCTTCTTAATATCCTTTCCTAGTTCTTCCTTAATCCGACCTCAATTAGGATCCCCTTCTTGGTCGAGTACCTCATTCTTGAGATTATGATCTTCCCACACTCCTCGGACCTCTTGTTCCAAATGGTCCATTCGAGATTCTTGTTGGTTCAAGAGTTCCAAAATTTGATCCAATCTCTTACTTGAACCATTGTCATGCCTGCTACCACCCGCATCTTGTTTGGTGGTCACCACAGGGACTCGCACTCGACCTACATCACAGTCGCGTTTAGCATTTAAGAACAAGGTTTTATGCTTAAGCTATTGCATATAATGCACATAACAAGCAAGTTAAGAAGGAAAGATAAAACGAAAAGATACACATTATCAAACAAGACAAAATTCCAAGCTTCATGCTTTTTCTCAACAAAAAAATATTTTATTTATATTAAGTTGGATTTACATTGATCCTTATTTACAAAAGTTTTTCTACTCTAAGTAGTTCCCTCATTATTGGATAGAGGACATTCCTTAGGATCCTCATTCGAGTCTACATCTTCCCTCTTGGGTGAGGCAAGACGTGCACATAGGAACTCCTTCTCCTCCTTGGTCTTCAGTGGCGCATTAAGTCCACATCCTACTGGCCAATCTCTAAAAGTAGAGGGTTTCTTGATCTTAGGAATTTGTTTAGCCTCCTTTATCTTTTTGCCTCTCTCCAACTTGAGACGGGTGACGGCGTGTGCTAGAGTTTCTTCATCAAGAATCTTGGGTTGGTCTTTGGGTTTGGGACTCTCCTCAATAATTTTTTTATTTTTCGTAGCTCTATTGGTTTTCCCTTTTTTTCTTCCCGACTTGGACCTTCCCATTTCTTGCAACCAATTCAAATTGGTCATTTTCTAGGTAACTTAAATCTAGTTAAATGGGTCCACTATTCCCTAGTTCAACCTTCGTAGGCTCATAGGCCTAGAGCTGAACCTTGAGCTTTGATACCAAATGTAACAACCCAACTAGATTTAATTCAAAATAAATAAATATTGACATCATGAATATCAATTTTAATGACACAAATTCCATAGCTAATTTCATTTAGCAATTTTATGTCATAATTCACAATAAATCTTAAATAAATAAATATGTTCACTTCCATCTGTCAATAGTTACATACATGTTGACGAGGCATTCAACACCTCAAAGTCAATTCAGATTACACATTTTTTCTTCACTACATCATTTGTTCCTTTACATCAATGATGCAATACATAATAGAATTTTGATATGATTCCTTCATGACAACTCACCTCCACTGGTGGAAAAGAACGTGATTGAGGTACTTTTCCACCCAACCAAGAAGCAATGCTTCCTCAAAATTCTTTAGTCAGTTGAAGAATACTCGACCTTGCATGAAACACTTAGCAAGAGATACAGTTTGCAAGGTGGAATCTGTGCATGCCTAACTACATGTATTTCTATCTACTTTGTTAGAATATACAAGTTAGATGTTAGGTAAAATTATTTCAACAAAGAGAGCGTAAATAACACAGTCTATTCCGTATACATATATAAAAAATGACTACAAAGCTTGGACAAGCTCATACCATATGAAATACATCTCTGGTTAGATTTGGAAAAGTAAATCTACTCTCTTTAGCACCCATTACTAGAAATAAAGCTTATCATATCAAGGGGTATTCCTCCCTTTAGACGATCCATTAGAAACATTCTATTGTTCTACAATCTACCAAGAATTCTTGTTTCATTTCATTCAAAAATCAAATAATACTCATTCACACTTGGTATATCTATTCATCTAATATCGTATGTATTTGCAACTCAATATTGCTCCAAAATTATAGTTTGATTCCATTTGCACAACATTTATAACTTGCTCAACAAGTAAAGTATATGAAGATGAATCAAAAGGTATATCACATGTATGTGAGCATGCTTAAAGGAATCTTTATGCATGATCACATATATGCCTGAAAATGAATATTTTAAGAATATGCGTATACATTCTAAAATTTAGATGAAAAATATCTTTTACACAAGTATACTTTCATATTCAAAGAAGAAATATAACATCAATTCATTTAGATGGTTTATTCAAATAACAATATCATCTATTTCAGATTTCAGATACATTGTAATGATCAATTTTTCATAGTCATAGATTCATATAAATGTAGGTCGATGAATCTAAACATAAAAAATATCACCATTAATGGAATATAAGAGCTTTCGATCTGTTACAAAACTAAGAGTGCATACTTATTTTCCATGTTCAAAATAATCACTAAAATCAAATGTAGGCCCCACCCATTGAACCAACTCTTCTAGAGGATACGATACTCATGTTATCAACTCTTGATAACATGATATTGTATGCCTTTGGGTGTTCAACTTTGGATGATATCTTTCAAGCCACGGGTTTTACTCATTTCGGTGATTATCATACCCAAAATGTATGAATAAAATAAACAAACAAAGTCAATACTTTCAACCAGATTTAACAAAGAATGAAACAGATATCAATAAGAGACATAGCTCACATGTGTTATTTTCAAACGCATATATATGTCATTATATATATACATATACATACATACATACATACATATATATATATAAACTCGACTATGCAATACAATAATGGTTACCAGTGCTGCAGCCTGGGAAGGCCATTGCGGCTTCATCAAAGAGTTTCACCATTGAGCATTCATTGTTCGATCTCGCCACCATGTTACAATGGGTGGTGAGACTCATTTAAAAGAGTGGTTGTTGCTTTGCTCAACCTCTATGATAGGAGGCATTCTTCACCACCCTAACGTTGCGTTAGGTGGTAAATAAAAATACTGTGAGAATCCATTAAAGAAAATGAGACAGAGGTTAGCCTTTTGGCTTGTCGCCTACGGTGATAAACACATACAAGCTATTCACATTGAAAAACATCTAGGCCAACTGATAGGCTAGGACCCAAAACGGATAAAATTCATGCGCATCAGTGTGGAATTTGAACCCAAACATAGGGTTGATCATTCATTTACAAATAATACAGAGATTCAAAAGCTTAGCCCTCATGGCCTTCACATGAGATCAACATAGTCAATCTCGCAGACAACAAAACCCCAAATTCATACATGCACAATAAACATACATATTGGTGTAAAAAGAATAGGATATCATTTTGATAACAAATGGATAAAACAATAAGTTCAAATTACCTCCAATGATTTTTAGCTTGGTGATTTTTCCTTTCCACCGAATTTCTCTACTTTTTCCTTCTAACTGGTCAATTTTTCTCCTCTCCCCTACTTTTTCCCCTCTTACTGGCTTTTTCTCCCCATTTTGAATTTGAATCATCCCTACTATTTTGGGTACGATATGTAAACTTAGTTTTTGCAGCCTTCATTATGTTAGTTGGCCGCCCACTCCTCCACATGAGGGAATTGGCCTCCCTAAATTTGATGGGAGTTACATATATTTGAATTTTCCACTATTTCAAAAATCATTCATATTTTCTTTTGTATGTGTATTTATATATATATATATTTCACACACACACACACACATATGTATATATATATATGTATGTATAAATATATATGTATATACATATATATATGTACATGTACATATATATATATATGTATATAGATACATACATATATATTTAAATAAATAATTTCACACATTATCCTTGAGGTTACATACATATACAAAATATCTTGTCTATTCAAATCACACTTCAAATTCATCCAAAAGAGTGAACATAGGATATATTTTTTTACAAGATAAATTGGATTTCCTATTTAATTTTATTGAATATAAATTTCAAAATAGATAAAATGAGATAAGAATGCACAACTTTTTCTTTCCATTAGCTATAATTTTCACACCAAGTATGAATGCAATTATGTCAACTTTGCAAACATATGCAGATGTCACATTCTATTGTGGTGTGTGATATTCCAGATTCCATCCTTGCTTATTGTGGTCATTTGGCTAAGCGTGCCTACCTCAATCAAGTTCTCGTCCTTCAACCTGTTTCCTACACACATATTCTTACACTTGTTCGCTTATTAGTAACCTTCAATCGATAATCTCATAAAATAATTTCTTAAATCAAGAAATTGCATATTATTCATTTTTAATTTCATCATTGCATTCTATCAAATAAAATGCTAAATTCTATTTTTCCAAATATTTCAATTTCCTCAAATTTTAAAATGCAGAAATGAAATCGAGATATGACAATGTGCCCCATGTTTTGTAGCAGAGCATTGAGCATTGAATCAACATATGAGATATGACCAGAGGGACCTCCAGAAGGACCACCAGCACCCACACCAACATTATAATCTGAATCATCATGAATAAAAGAGTCATCAATTTCATCATGGGAAGATAAATAAATATCCTATGCTCCTCACTAAACATATCATCAATAGACCAAAGCTATAAGAAAGGGAAGCGAGACTAGTGGGGACCTGTGAAGGTGAAATAAATATATCACTAGGATACTTTTAGACACCTAAATTTGTCCATATCTGACCACAGTTCACTCTACCTTATTCTAGCCATTAATTAAATAAATAATTGTTAATTAATTAATTGATCCATCCTTAACCTTTATCCCTCACCTTTAATTCATTTTAACCCTTCACCTTTATCCCTCTCTCTCAATTTTACATTTATTTAATTAAGTCTACCTTATCCCCCAAATCTTCCATCTAAATCAATTAATTAATACCTACTTAATTAATTGATTTAGGTTAATTAATTTGCATTACCGTTTCCTCCAATATTTAACCACATGATCCTCAATCCTTTTCCATTTAATCCTATCTATTAAATCCATCTAAATGGATTAAAACATAAAACTTTCATCACTTGAAAAGTGTCCCATCTCCCTCATGCTCACACATGTGTGAGCATGAAAAGGTCAATTCATAGCCACCCTACTTCTTTCACAAGCCGCCCCATTCCTTACACATCATGTGTGAACACATCTAGCTCTTTCATATCTATTACTCCTATGCCATTTATTACAAGGCTAAGCCTTCAATCCATGTCTCCATCTTACTCAAATCCTAGTCCTCCATTAACCAATACATCTCAAGACCATTGATTTTACTCATGGAAAATATATAAATTGGAGGGCTCTCATCCCATTTGATCATCTTCTATCATCATATCATTATGCTACCATTTTATTAATCAATCATGTTAATCCTACTAAATGTTGGTTTACTAAGCAACTACATTCTTCTTATCAACACATTAAAAATAGCATATTAAGTGGAGCTATTGGGTGCTCTCCATTTCCATTGAATTGAAGGAGAAATAGAAGAAACAAGGTAAATGGTTCCATTATCACATTAAAATATTTATGTTTATTATCCTTATTTAATTTAATATCTTCATGCTCAAGGTAACATGAAGCGAGAGGCATACATAGGATAGCCCATAAGTGAACAAGGAAATATATCATGAAATGTATAAAGGATATACTCACTAGGTCTATCATCATCACATGAAGGAAGATCCTAAACTTCTCACAAGATATACCATCAAATAAAAAGAATCTAAGGGAATAGAAATATCATGACAAGTAGAAAGAATATCATTACAAGGCTTAGAAATAATATTAATGGATCTATAAGGTGTAACCACATTACATAAAGTACGATCTCAATATGTATCACTAGAAGTTAGGGCTAACTCATCAATATCCATCACACATGGTATATTATTGAAGAATTCCAATATTAGAGAGCTTGAATTTGATAACCTTCCACAAGTGAAACTATGAACATAATAGTATGCCTATCAATATAAAATGAAGAGTGTATAATATAATGATCAAGCCTTGTATATATAGGCAAGGATGACGAGGTGAGAAGGTAGGAGTGAAACTATGACTACCCCTCCAAAGGTGGGACACTTATGAGCTCACTTGACAAGTGTGTGAGAAAGTGTTAATAGGTGTCTCAAGTCATGAGGACACATGTCTCAATGCTATTAAGTGAGACAATAGGTAGATAAAGACACTATTTACACTAACACACACTCTTAAGTGCAACTTGGGGAGTAATGTATGCACTAATGATGAATCACAACCACTAGGCCATGTTAGGTACTCATGTACAAATTTCTCATAAGTTGGAGTAAAGGAGAAAAACCCAATGGGAAATAAAAACCCCTCTCCAAAAGAGAGATGTAATGAAATGAAATGTACAAGTGAAGAAGATAAGTGATAGATGGAGGACTCGTGATGACCCCCTAAGGACTACTTCTAGCATAAAATACAATGAATGTTATCCCCATAGGAGAGAAAATAGAGGTCATGTGACCCCCCAAAAAAATGTGAAGTAATAAACTCCATGTGAGGAAATGCTTCCTCTCAAAACTGATAGTAGAAGAGAAATCATATAGCCTCCCATCAAAATGATTCTTGTAGTGTTGGTAGATGCTTGACATTGGATGCTGAAGATGATCCATGATTGTTAAACAATATTTCTCCCCTTGGAAAGAAACAACACCACAAATGTGTGCAAAATGACCCCATTCTCAATAGGAATATGTAGGAAGTAAGATGTATGTATATGGATTTCACACATGATCTAAAGAATAAAATGATGCCAATAATGCTTTCAAATGATGCTCAAATATCTCCAAGCCAATGTTGATGTGTGACAGATGTTGATAAGATGGACCAGGTACCATAAATTGAGAGAGAGAGGGTAGAGGGTAGAGGGTTGATAGTTTAAGGTTGAGGGTAGAGGGTTGAGGATATAGGGTTGAGGGATTAGGATTGAGGGATTAATGGTTTAGGGTTAAGGGTAGAGGGGAGAGGGATAAAGGGAGTGAGTGAGAGAGAGAGAGGGAGACTTGAGAGAGAGATAGAGCGAGACTTGAGTGATAGAGAGAGGAAAGGAGTGGTAGAGAGATAAAGGGAGGGTTAATGGTAGAGGGTAGAGGGTTTAAGGGCAGAGGGGAGAGGGATAGAGGGAGTGAGTGAGTGAGAGAGAGGGATACTTGAGAGAGAGATAGATGGAGACTTAAGAGATAGAGAGAGGGAGGGAGTGGGAGAGAGATAAAGGAAGGGAGGGTTAATGGTAGAGGGTGGAGGGTTTAAGGGTTAAGGGTTTAGGGTTTAGGGTATAGGGTTAATGGTAGAGGGTAGAGGGTTATAAAGGTTTAGGGTTGTCTGGATAGGAGTCTTGAGTCTAATTGAAAGTCCCAAGTTCTGCATATCAGACATATGATCTCTCCTATGCTTCGTGCGATCTGGATGAACATAAATTTGAATGCATGTTTGCATATAATATGAAAGTTTGCAATCAATATTAATTCTTATTTCCTGGTTATTTGGTATTCTGCAAATTTTGTTATTTCACAAATTGGTATCAGAGCTAGTGATGTCATATGATAATGCTTGATATTGAGCAGCAAGTTCATGATACGTATAATAGTGTTTCATCTGGGTTTGGTAGATTTGTAAAAATAGTTTGTGTATTCATTGTCATTGTTCTGGGTTTGATTTGGATCTTTGAGAAGCTGTTGTTTCACTAGATCTTATAACCATTTATTGACGATTCAGATATTAAAAAAGTTGCGATCGTGAGTAGTTGTGGACCCACTGTAAGACCGTAAATACCGTGGTGAAGTCGAAGGATAGGCGATTGAAGGGTGAGCAGTAAGTTAGAAGATGCAGCAACAAAAGGATCTGTAATTCCAAGTAAGTTTTGAACTCTTCATAATGGCTAGTCAGAGATCTATGAATGCAAGTAGCTCTCTCTCTTCTGTCATTCATAATCACTTCTAGGACAAAGAAGAATATGTGGATGAAAATGGCAATTTTAAATTCCCTGATGTAATTTTTTTTTATTTATATCTTGAAAAGGGCATCAAAGCTAAAATGATGAACTTTGTGCGTCAATTTGAAATAAATCTTAGAGTATCTGGTGTAGGTATCTGCCCTGTGTATCTTCCTTGTTACCCGAGGATATTAAACGTTGGAAGGAAAAAGGGTTCTTTCATGTACATTTCTCTTTGGTTGAGATTATCTTACACCCTCACTTCAATTATGACATTGGTGCTGAATACTTTGCTAGTTTAATAGAACCCGTTGTAGAGTTTGGGATCAAGCAGTGATTGGTCAGTTCAGAGGTCGCCTCACAAAAGCATCTGATGAAAGTAAATGAGGTGATGCTTGGATGTCAGTCCGACCAAATTTTACTATCAACCTTGAAGATAAATATGTGCAATCAACTTTTTGTTTGCTATTACAAGTCAAAGGCGTCATTCTATAGCCTGATTCAGTTTATGCCACAGTTGGTGGCAGATGTATATATAGATTGTTAAATACTATGTTTCCTCTCTCTAAATTTCCAGCAGGAGTAAGTTATCTTGAAGCCAATTCAAATGTTGATGAATTTGGAAGACATATAGACACAAGTGGATTTGATATTGGTTTCCCTATGATAGAAAAGCTCATTAACCAATCCCAACCTAGATTCCAAGAGCTACCTATTCCTTCTAGGAGTCTGCTTTCTGAGAAACCTCGAACACAAATTCGTAGGCTAGCTATTATAGACTTAAAATATCTTCCTGATGAAACTTTATTTGAGCAGCCTAAAGCCTCAACTAGCAGACGACCCAGTTTGTCTACAAGATCTTACTCCCTGTCACACAATTTTCCTAGTACTTCCAATAAGCCATACATTGACTACAATCCTGAGGAATCATTAGGTTCATCCAGTATTTTCCCCATGTATAAGCAACCCTCTGTAAATCCTTATCCATCAAGAGCCACTTTGGCAACATTGTCTAATTTAAGCAGTAACCCTGAACTCATGGATAGATTGGCTCGACAAGTTAGGCAATGACTTGCTTTGACCCCCAAAGAAGATGAAAAATCTGATCATAAGGGTAAAGGGATAAAAATCAAAAAGATGGGAGAAAAGGGATGCATGATGAGGGAAAGAATTCCCAAAGGAAAGCTCCCATGAGTTGGATATGAAAATAAAACCATCTAGAAGATGGAAATGAATGATCAGGAACAAGACCTAATTGGATATGAGCCTGGTAGATGGCCAACTCCTAAAACATTTACTGTCATTAACCATGATAAGAGGTTATGGGGAAGATATGAAGCTAGGCTTCATACAGATCTGGGTAGAAAACAAAAGAATTCAGAAGCCTAGAGGAATTGGATGTCTCAATGGATGATTTCAGCCCAGGAAAGCATAAATGACATGGCTATAGATGTTAGATTTTCTGGTGATTTATGTTTAGAAGCTGTAAATAAACTAGATAATGTTTCAGTTGATCAGAAAAATATTTATACTACTGCTCTCAAATCTGAACAATATACTTCTACTTTGTCAAATGATATAGTTGGTGTTAGCTATGATGTAAAAGAGGTACACAAAAGTATTAACACTATTATCTCTATCCAAAAACACCAAGATAGCTATCTCACTCACATTAATGATGACCAACAGAACTTTGAAACTGCAAGGAAAGTAACCGACGTTGAAAATAAAACTCTCCTAGATTATGTTGCAAAGAAATTAGAAAAGGTCAAAATGCTTACAAAAAAGATAAGAGATTCACAAACTGGAAGAGATAGCTCTGAAGAAGATGACAAAGACAAGAAGTGTAAAGTTGTTGAACAACTAGCTCCTCCCAAACCAAAGAAGGTATTGATCCAAAGAAGGAAAAGTTTAAGGAAAGAAGAAGTAGTGGCTTCATCCTCTAGGAAACCTTCTCATAAGCCAACCCCTCATGTCCCTATGCCTAAAATAAAGGAACATAGCCTAGCAAATAAAGAAGAACATCTGAAGGATTGGCTCGAGGAATTAGGATTTGAAGAGGAACAAATAGAACCAGTCTACATGGATGAGCCTAGTTTTTCTAACAAGGAATATGAAGTTGAAACCTCTGATGTAAATACTTTAGTTCTTTCTGATAGTTCTAGTGAGTCTGAGTTTTCTGTAGATAATGATTTTGAGGAAATAGATTTAGATTTTTCTGGCTATAAGAAAATTGAAGGAAAAGAACCTTGGGAATCACTAAAGAAGCTCACAATGTACATAGAAATGCAAGAACCAATTACAAAAAACCTCAAGTCGGAACAAATGAGACCATATGCTTCTAGTGGTTATATTCTCCATATTGACAAGTTAGCGAATCCCTATGATGCTATATGTACATGGATAGACACCCTTGAAAATATGTTTGAAAGAAGTGGCTCATGGACAAAGCAAGCAAAGGTTCTATATGTTGTAAGATTAATGTTTGGAAAACTAAGAAACTGGTGGAATAATCTGCCAAACCAAGGAAAAGGCCCTAGGGTAACCCAAGAGCAATCCTTAGATCCTTTATTGGTAGACCAAAGAAATTTGGGAAAAGATGACATTTTTTAAGTAGGATTTGATGAATTCAAATGGTTGCTTACTGATTTGTTCTGTGATGATATTTCTAACCAAGCTCTTGAAGCCAATAAGATACTGCAATCAATGAAATTGAAGAATTTGGAAAAATTTGATGAATACAATTGTATGTTTGAATCATATATGGTTGCAGTAGACAAAATGCATGATCTAACAACAAAATAGTATTATCTTAATTCACTTCCTTGTGGATTAGGAGCTTGGGCACAAGATTACATCATCAGGAAAGAACACAAACAACTTGATGATGTCAGTTTTCCAACCATCAAAAGATTGATTAGGTACAAGTTGGAAAAGCAATGTTTGTTAGGAGCTCTGTAGCTCAACAAGGAGGAGTATAATTATACTTGTAATCTCAAGGAATTTTGTGATCTTCCTCCTATAAATCAATTAAAATATTTTCAGCAATTAAGACGATTTAAGAAAGGAGGCTACATAAGAAAATGTAGATGCAAAAAATGTTCTAAGGCTAAATATCATGAAGGAGAATACACCTTTCGACGCAGCAAGCATGGAAAGTATGACACTAAGAAAATATATAAGGCAGTTCCTTACAAGAGAAGAAAGTTCTCTAGACAAACACCGCCATACTTATTAAAGAAAAGAGATAGAAAGGTCCCTAAAGGAGTAAAATGTTTTATTTGCAAAGGACCTCATTATGCTACAAATTGCCCCAAGAAGCTTAATCCTGGAACTAAGATATATGCTATGTTTGAGTATGAAAATCCAGGATGGGAAATTGTTGACATTAGAAATGCTTTTGAAATAGAAAATTTGTATGAATTAGTAGAAATTGTTCCTGACTCAAGTTTTATGATGAAATTTAAGGATCTAAAGGACATAAATAGGAAAATGCCGAGACATTCTAGTTCTGAATCAGATAATTCTACTTCTGATCCTGATGAAGATTTCCTCACCACTCTTCTCAAGGACACATTGAAGGACATTCAAGTAAAATTACAAATTGAGAAATCAAAAGATCCTTATAAAATGGTAGGAACAAAAGAGGAAAGAAAGAAAGTTGTTCACCAGCATCTGGCTCGCCTAAAACAATTAGAGTCAGATAAGGCAAAAATTGAAAAACAACTTAAATTGTAGAGAAATCCTGTTAAAAGCTCTGGAATAGAGGTTGACCATGGATACAAAATTCCTCCATGGCAAAAAGAAAAACCTTCTTCTTCCAAGTCTTCTTCAAAACATAAAACATCAGACACTAATACTGATGTCATTGCAATTTTAAAAAAAAATGATCTTCTAATGAATGATATGGTAGATCTCAGAAGACTACTGAAGACTCAGCAGAAAGAAATAAGAAATATTTCTTCCACAGTGAGAGAAATTAAAGATCTTTTGTTCAAAGCAGACCAACAACAATCAAAAACTTCCTGTAGATGCAAAGAGATTATGCTTTCAACTCTCGTGTGACATGCACTCTTAAGTGCAACTTGGGGAGTAATGTATGCACTAATGATGAATCACAACCACTAGGCCATGTTAGGTACTCGTGTACAAATTTCTCATAAGTTGGAGTAAAGGAGAAAAACCCAATGGGAAATTAAAACCCCTCTTCAAAAGAGAAATGCAATGAAATGAAATGTACAAGTGAAGAAGATAAGTGATAGATGGAGGACTCTTGATGACCCCCCAAGGACTACTTCTATCATAAAATACAATGAATGTTATCCCCATAGGATAGAAAATAGAGAAGGTCATGTGACCCCCCAAAAAATGTGAAGTAATAAACTCCATGTGAGGAAATGCTTCCTCTCAAAACTGATAGCAGAAGACAAACCATATAGCCTCCCCTCAAAATTATTCTTGTAGTGTTGGTAGATGCTTGACATTGGATGCTAAATATGATCCATGATTGTTAAACAATAGTTCTCCCCTTGGAAAGAAACAACACCACAAATGTGTGCAAAATGACCCCATTCTCAATAGGAATATGTAGGAAGTAAGATGTATGTCTTCGAATTTCACACATGATCTAAAGAATAAAATGATTCCAACAATGCTTTCAAATGATGCCCAAAGATCTCCAAGCCAATGTTGATGTGTGACAGATGTTGATAAGATGGATCATGTACCATAGAAGATTCTAGAACATGGACCATGGATGTATGGTTATTTCTAGATCGATGTGAATCTGATACTATTACAAATAATGATAATTGAGTTGGATAGGTCAACTCATGAATATCTACACAATCTATCACAATAGAATCTGATGTAGGTGAGGTAAGAGTAATATCGAAAGAAGAAAATGATGATGCAACTTCATAAAAGTTGTCATCAAATAGAAGACGAATATCCTCAATGGTGTCATCCAAGTCTAAAATCCAAGATTCTAAAAGCAAAGATGTGATGTCTAGTAGATATGCATCCCAATGTGGTGGATCTAAAATGACAATAGCAATAACCTGATGCAAAGAACCATGGGAACTCATGAATGAGTCAACACAATCTTCAAATGTAGGAAAATGTGATATGGGATATGAGATATTAATACAAGTCATCAAACTACATTGTTCATCCCAAAATGATGATGTCTCACAAGATGTCTGAGTGAGACTGGATGATGATTTTGCATGTGTTAGAACTAGAGGATTAAGAAAGGAAATATCATGACTAAGAAGAATTTTCTCCAGTTCGTTAGTTTGAAAAAATTGACATTCTTCTATTGTATGTCTTTTCTTTCCACAATATCCATATTTGATTTTTTATTTATTAGGAGGATTATGAAGAATACTTAAAATGGAAGGGATTTAGTGTGAGAGATATGATCACATGAACCAACAAACTGAAAAGAAAAAACACCTAGATTCTCCTCTTGATTCAAAGAGCCCCCCAAAATGATTAGTGTTGATTATAGCCCCACAAAATAATGTGCACGAATTTTTTTTAAGTTGTGAAGATCGAATGTCAAATCAACTGTTTATAATGCATGATTTTTTTTACAAAATGGGTTATCCAAATCTTAATTTTACATGCAAAATCACATTTCTTGCGAAATTCTGATAGAAATAAAATAAAAAAGTGCAAAATTTTGATAAGCGAGATAAAAGTTATGCCCCGTCAAAATTTTCTTACAATGTTGACTTCAAAGGTTAAAATTCATTATTAAACAACAATAAATCAAAAACATCTCAATGCTAAACAAGGACATTAGAATTGTCTTTTCGACGACTATTCACACTTGAAAAAATGCCCCCCTCCCACACCCCCCCCATTTTGCAAGCTATGCAAAAAAAAAAATACCCTCTTTACAAACACTTTGATAAAATGCAGTCAACAAACAATGGCACAAAATGCTACTAGTAAAACTAACCTCTATCCATTAACAAAAAATATCAAGGTTATAATTGAAAACATAACATAAATAGAGAAACATAGAAGAGAAAATTTAGAGTGCTTAATCTTACAATTTCATGTATTCAATTTATAAACTAATGAACAATAAATTGAGTCAAGCAATCAACTCATACATTTATTGAAAGAAGGTTGCTTCGTCAGATAAGAAGGTGTCTTGCACAGTTGTAGGCCCTATCATGGTTACCAAGGATTTATGTGAAACTAAGTTTGTATATGTTAGAAGTCTTTTAGGCTTGCGAGAAATCACATGAATTTTTGATGGCTGTCATTCATGGGGGATTATTGTGAATGTCTACCATTGTATTAGTGAATAAGTGATTGTAAATGGGTACCTAACAAGGGTTACATGACATAATAACCCATCCAAAATAACCCTGGATAGAATAACCCGATCACAATAACCCAAGGACAAAATAACCCAGGGTCATAATAACCCATGGACAAAATAACCCATGGTCAAAATAACCCATGGACAAAATAACCCATGGTCAAAATAACCCATGGACAAAATAACCCATATGTAATTTATAAATTTTGTTTTCCTTTCTCTATATTCTTATGGGGATATTTTGTCCATGGGTTATTCTGACCACAGGTTATTTTGGCTTGGGTTATTATGACCCTGGGTTATTTTGTCCTTGGGTTATTGTGATCGGGTTATTTTGTCCAAGGTTATTTTGGTCGGGTTATTATGTCTTGATACCAAATAGATCAACTATCTGATCCTCTGATTTGCAATACTGAAGATGAATCACTTTTTGTTGGATGAGATACTTGATATAATGGTGATAGAATTCTATATGTTTTGTTCGAGCATGAAATATTGTATTCTTGGACAACATAATGACACTTTAATTGTCACAATGAAGTAAAGAAGGGCTTGTTTGATGTTGTTTGAGTACTGAAAGAATAAATCACAACCAAGTTATTTCTTTAGATGTCTCATTCGTTGCAGTATATTCAACCTTTGTAGTTGATAAAGCAATAGTAGATTGCTTCTTACTACACCATGAAATGGGACCAAAACCCAAAGAGAGAGAATAACTTGTAGGTGATTTTTGATCATCTCCACAACTTGCCTAATCCGAATCAGAATACCCAACAAGTTGCAGATATCCATGAGAAGAGTATAAACACCCATATTCAAAATCCCTTGTATATATCTCAATATTATTTTTGCTTCCATCCAATGTGGAACCTTAGGATAACTCAAAAACCTTGAAACCACACCTACTACAAAAGAAATATCTAGTCAAGTGTGAGTCAAGTACACAAGACTACCAACTAGTTGCTTGTATAAGGTAGGATCAACATCCTCACCATCCATATCCTTAGTCAACTTCAATTCTGGAGCAAGTGGAGTAGATACACCTTTGCAATCTTCCATCCTAAAATTTCTCAACAAGTCTAAAGCATACTTTCTTTGAGAGAGGTAAATTCCATCATCATTTTTCCGTACCTGGATGCCAATAAAGTAGTGTAGAAAACCAAGATCTATCATCTCAAATGTATCTTGTAATTTTATCTTTATGTCACTGATTTGGTTCATGTAATGTCCTATGATAATAAGATCATCAACATAGAGTACAACAATGATTATGCCACCATCATCAAATTCCTTCACATACAAGTTTGGATCATGATGAATATTATGAAAGCCTCGAGTTTGGAAATATTCATCAATATTAGCATACCGAGCCCTTGGAGCTTGTTTCAAACCATAAAGAGACTTTCTTAACTTGCAAACTAAGTGATCACATCCTAAACTTTCAAATCCATGTGGTTAAGTCATAGATTTCTTCATCAATTTCACCATTTAAAAATGCATTCTTAACATACATTTGGTGTAAAGGCCACTTGACATGTGCTTCCAATGTTATAATATTCCCAATAATACTAATCTTTGCTACTGGACCAAAATTTTATGTATATTCAATTCCCTCTTTCTGTCAATACCCTTTGGCCACTAGTCTTGCCTTGTGCTTTTCAATGCTCCCATTTGACTTTAACTTAGTCTTATACACCCACTTATTGTTGACCACATTCTTTCCCTTGGGCAAGTCCACCAATTCCCATGTTTTATTATTTATCAAAGATTCGTATTCATTTTGCATAGCTTGTTCCCATTCATGTTTTCCCTTAGCCTCATCATATGTTTGAGGATTGGTCTTCAAATTATGGTGGTCATTAGAGCATAATTAATTTGTTGATTCCTTTGATAAACTTCTTGAAGACTCTAGGTCTTTGGAGGAGGATTACATTCTTCAACTGTACTAGAAGTTTCCTTAGAAATTTTATTTGTTTCAAAGGAATTAGAGGATTCACCATTATCTATGCCCACTTGTTGAATAGGAGAGGATTGTATCATATCCTCAAACCCTTCATTAAATTTGACATCCCTACTTGTGAACACATCCTCCACACTAGGATCATACAATCTATATCCTTTCCTTTGATCATCATAGCCCACAAAGATGCATTTAACACTCTTCTTATCAAATTTATTTTCTCTAATCTCATCTAGTATGTGAAAAAATGCTTCATATCCAAATACTCTAAGATATTTAACATTTGGTTTCATTCCACTCCATGCTTCTTCAGGAGTAATTTTATCCAAACACGTTATAGGAGATCTATTCAAGACATGAGATGCAATATTAACAACCTCAACCCAATGAAACAAAGGAAGACACTTGGATTGTAGCATGCACTATGCCATTTCCATTAAGATCCTATTCTTCCTTTCAGTAACACCATTTTGCTAAGGAGTATATCTTTTAGTCATTTCTCTCTTGATCCCATGATATTCACAAAAGGATTTGAACTTGTTGTTGACATATTCTCCACCATTATCTGTTCTTATTCTCTTGATTTTATTCCCACTTTGATTTTCCACAAGTGCTTTGAACATTTCAAATTTTCTAAATGCTTCATCTTTTTTCTTAAGGAAGTAGAACCAAATTTCCTTGAAAAATCATCAACGAACGTTAAGATGTACCTAGCTCCTCCCTTTGATGGGGGATTCATAGGCCCACATAAATAACTATGGACAAGTTCAAGAGATTTATTTGCCTTCCATGTAGAGCTTTCAAACTTATCTCTATGTTGTTTTCCAACCATGCATCCTGTACACACATTTGTGTTTACCGTTATCCAAGGTAGTCCATCAAGCATATTCATCTTAGAAAGCATAGCCAAACTTTGATAGTTTAAGTGATCAAATATTTGATGCCATAACTCACTTGTGGAGTAACTTGTAGTAATGTATGTTTTCTTATCAACAAATACTAAAAATTTGTAGATGCCATCACTCTCAACTCTTGTAGCCACAATTTTGAATCTATCATTAATGTTCTTGATTAGACACTTATTTGAATAAAAATCCACCTTATAACCATGTTGAGTTATTTGACTCACTGAAAGAAGATTTTTTGTTAACTTAGGTACAAGATTTACATTTGTCACTTCCAAATTCTTACCATCATGTCCTTTCATTGAAATTGAACCTATTCCTTCAATTGCATGTGAACTATCATCCCCAAGAAATACCCTTGCACCTTTTGTTTCTTCTAAAGAATTAAAAAAGTTTTTATTATAAGTCATATGTTGGCTAGCTCCTCAATCAATATACCATGTGTTAGAGTTTCCTTGAGTAGCCAAAGAGGCTATCATTATATTATGAGTGCCCTCTTCTTGATAAAAATTTGATTGCCTTCTTTGATAAAATTTTCTTTGACCTCTTGTATGTGATTTCCTAGGACATTGATCACTTTTATGCCCTTCTTCTCCATAATTATAACATGTGATAGATTTCTCTCTTTTAGAATAGTTTTTTTTATTTCTCCATTCATTTTGTGCTTTTTGAAAACCATTCCTCTATTGATTATCCCTTGGTTGATTTCATTGCCTTTGATGAATTTTATGTTGATTATGTTGATTTTGATATAATTTATTTTGATTGTAGTTCTTATATTTGCCTCTAGCCATAAACACTTGAGAGCTTTTGATAGACTCACATGTGAACTTTTTAATTCTATCCTCTTCATTCAACAAATCCCCATACACTTCTTGTAGTGTGATATTCTCAAATTTTCCAGTTAGCTCTAATGTGCGGATGAAGTTATGATACTTATCTGAAAGACTTTCAATTAAAAAATCTATAAATTCAAATTCTTTATATTCAACCTTCATCATTGCAAGTTGATTTCTTAAGTTTTCAAATTTTGAAATATGATCATTCATGCTATCTCTCCCTTCATTTTTAAATGAGTTAATTTCCTTTTGATGTCCATCACGTTTAATTTGCTAGTTCTTTCATACATTGTTCGCAAAGTTTCCCATATTTTCTTTGTTGTTTTCAGATCTTGAACATGAGACCTTATCCTTGGACTAATTTGCCATAAAATGGTAGCCCATGCATTCATATCCATTTTATTCCATTTTTCATGCTTACTTTCATTTGTAGGTTAGTCTTGTATTGCTAACTCCCGTAAGCTTTTCATTTGTAGAATCAATTCCATTTCACATTTCCAACTTGCATAGTTAGAACCATCTAATTTTGCACTAACCACAATATTGGTGATTTCTGATGAATCCATAGCAAGAACAAAATAAACTCTCCAAGCACACAAACACAAAGGCTTAAAGAATAAAGCCCCTACCAACACACAATTATTTTTTTGTATTATTGTGCCTTGATGTTGGCCTTCTTATGAACCAAACAAACAAGGACTTTTGTAAATTTGTGATTTACAAATATGAAAGCGAGTTTCATCAAACACCATATTTCTCCAAACTCTTCAAATGAGCTATGCTAGATCATCTTTTACTTGATGAAACTAACAATGCTTTCACAAATTTTCGTAGTTTTTTTTAATTTTTATTTTTTACAACATTTTGTAAAATAGGCACAGAGGCCAAAAAAGACTTGTAGAAAATGAAAATATAAAAATGAAGAAACGAAAGGTGTTTTTTTGTTTCCCAATCCATCTGAATGCAATGGTGCTATCCATTTGACTTTATGATGCTCTATTGATAGGGCTATATGCAAGAGCCACCTCAATGCGAGAAGGAATCTGATACCATGTTTGAGAATGTCAAGATTAGAAAGCTTAAATTTGATAACCTTACACAAGTGAAACTATGAACACAATAGTATGTCTATCAATATAAAATGAAGAGTGTATAATATAATGATCAAGCCTTGCATATATAGGCAAGGATGAGAAGGTGAGAAGATAGGAGCGAAACTCTGACTACCCCTCCAAAAGTGGGACACTTGTGAGCTCACTTGACAAGTATGTGAGCAAGTGTCAATAGGTGTATCAAGTCATGAGGACACATGTCTCAATGCTATGAAGTGAGACAAAAGAAAAAGAAACCTTAGTAAACTTAAGCTAGGTGTGAATATGTCAATCCTAGAAAGGTGATTAACTAATTAGATAGATCAAGACATAATTTACACTAAAAATATCAACATCATCAGTATACGAAGGGCCACATGAAAGATAAGAAGGAATATTGAGGATATGTGAAGGCAAAGCAAATATATCATTAGGATACTCAAGGCAAGATGAAGCAAGAGAGGCACAAATATGAGAACCCATATGTGAACAAGGAAATTTAGCACCGTCACATGGAGAAAGATCCCTAGACTCCTCACAAGATATATCATCAAAGAAAAAGAATCTACGGGAATATAAATATCATAAAAATTAGAAAAAATAGCATTACAAGGCTCAACATCATGAATGGATATGAAAGGTGCAACCACATTTCATAAAGTATGACCCCAAGATGTATCACTAGAAGTTGGGATTACCTCATCAATATCCATCACACATGGTATATCAACATCATAATCTATAATCTCATTAGGTGCATGCACATCACTATCACATGTCATAGGAGAGGTAGGATCGACATGAATCTCATGGACAAGTTAAATGGATATATTTATAAGATAAGGATAAACATTGATTAAGTTTATGAAAGAGTAAAAAACATATACATGATAAACAAACACCTTTACACAAAATACATCCTCATCCATATCATAAAAAGATAAGAATGCATTAAAGATGGAGAAAATAACAACCACAAAATATAATAAAATAATCATAATCAACAAGGAATGCATGGATAGGAATTAAAGACTATGGTCTATGAGAATCCGTGATGTATGGTGTATTAGTGAAAGTGCATAAGGGAAGGTGGATGGGGTAGGGATCAAATAGAGATCAAACAATACAAACCAAAACCCTAATAAAGACAAATTAATGATACACAAGTAAGGGTGGATCTAAAACCTAATAAAATCTAATATGAAATGAATGTAGTTAGAAAATTTAAAATCCAAAAACATTAAGAAAGAGAGATAAAACTTAGGTCATATAGGGATATTAAGTCCACTATTTTATGTAAAAGGGAAAGTAACACCTCACATAAATATCCTAGGTACAAATTAATTAAATAATAATAAATAAGAAACCCTAGGATAAAGAATCAGGATTAATAACTAGCAAATGCAATAATTATTAAAATTAATATGGAAATCAAATAAATATATCAAGTTTTAGATTGTGTTGGATGTGAATAAATTAAATTAACATGAAGATTGATTGAACAACTATATAGTTTACTTGGATGCAAGCACAAAAGTGATTGTTATGAATGAGGAGGTAAACTTGTGTGTGGAACTAAACCTAGGTTCATAGATATGAACTTCTCTAATTCATGTCATCCTAACCTTTTCGTCTATATGTCTATGAATTGTAACAACTAATTGATAATGTTTGGAAATAATATCAAGGAGTTTGGTAGGTAGGGGGATTCTCCCTTGGTCAAATCCCTAAGTGGATGGATTCGACCATGATGAAGAAAGATCAAAGATAACATGCAAGCATGTAGTATGCCTAGGATGATGTAATCTTGATACTCTAGATATGTTCTATGTGGATGTCTTATAAATTCTTTTGGATTGAGATGATAATAATGAATTAGGTTATGTCCTTAAATACACCAATTTATCATATAATTTGAAATAATTTACATTTTAGTCAGCTCAACAACTAGTGGGAAAGGGGAAGCATAGCCCCAATTTTAAAATTTAAATTCAAAAGTTTAGGATTCAAATAAGCATGTGTGGAAGTGACCTAGTTCAATTCCACATTCACAAATTTGAACTAGGGTAGTAAATGACTAGATGTCTAGAGTTTAATTTGGATACTAAGGAAACCTGAGCGATGATGTTATAGGGCTAGGATAGTGTGATTTTCCAACTTCCATGCAAAATAATGCCAACTTACATTCAAGTCAATACATAAATAAATACCTTGTCGAAGTGAGCCCAAAACATAAAAGGGGCACTTGTATGTGATTTTCACCATGACAACTTATAATAAAATAGATGGCCATTATTTGCTAAGTAAACACATGAAACATCTCATTTATAAATCTTAGTTCTATTTAAAGGGGTGACCCTAGTTCATTTTAGAGATCACCTAAAATCAAGCACCTAGAAAGGAATCTAATAAGAGCTTTCAAGTCAAATTTATTAGCATTGAACTCAGAGCATTTTATTACACTTATGCTTGCTCATCATCTAGAGCATCTACCATATGTTTACATGTTGTCTTCTATCTTTTTACCATTTTCCAAGTCGTTGACTCAATATCCTTATGATGTTTGACTAAAGGAGTACCATCCCTCTCACATGCAAATTCTTGATCACACAACTAAGTTTTATGTGGAGACACACATGCAAATTCATGATAGACTAAAATTGAACATTTAGAGGTTTACAAAGATTAGATATGTGCATACATATGAAATTTAGACTTGGGTAGGTTGGATTTGTAAGTGGTTGATTGATCATGTAGTTGCATATAAATGACCCACAATGACAAAGAATGACTCTACAAATTTCAAAACATTGTTTAAGAATCACATATTTTCCTATACCTTAACAAATCATTCACAAATATTTATCATAACATATTTATGGTTTCATTAGCAACTACTAGAAAATAATGAAGAAGATAGACACTGCTCTGGGA
The DNA here is from genome assembly GCA_007258455.2 of Sequoia sempervirens. NCBI lineage: Eukaryota > Viridiplantae > Streptophyta > Pinopsida > Cupressales > Cupressaceae > Sequoia > Sequoia sempervirens. The sequence continues at coordinate 303,144,587 of VDFB02047230.1, forward strand.
AGACTTGTTTTTGTTATAAATGAGATAATGAGGAGGGTTGTGATGGGAATTGTTTGTGGACATTCTAATATTTAGAAAGAAAACAAGATGAAGTTGGGAAGCAACAAGGATACATAGGATGCGGGATCTACACAAAGAAGAAAGAGAAGCACACTTAGGAGAAGGCATCTTGGAATTAGAACTTAATATGTTAAGTTGTTATTTGCTTGTAGGAGCTTCTCTATGTTTTGTTTAGTTGTTTTTTTGTTGTTTCCTTAATGTTACTGGTTTTAGTAGGGTTGTTGTGTGGGCCAAAGTGCCTGCTTTTTGTTTCTATGTTTTCTTTGTTCTATTTTGAGCTCTCTGTGTATTGAACTCTATCTAGATCAAAACCTTTTCCCTATTTATCTTATCAAAAACATACTTACATCAAATTTCCAAATAAATTCTATTATTTTATTATTTATTTTCCATATATTTAATTCAATTCACTTACTACATCTCAACTCTTTAACTTAAATTAAATTTTAAATACTTATATTCTTTATTTACCCTATTTTTCTCCCCCAACAATTACCAAGAAATATGTCAAATGCACCCCACAACTACACATGATAACCCAGATTCCAAGAAGAAAAGGCACAATCACTTGTTTATCTTAATCACCATTATTGTACCCACATCCCATGATCAGATGCCAAATTACTGTTAACCTTTAATCCACACATTTTTCTAGTCGTTAGAGAGAAATTGAAACCAATCAATCAATTAATTATGTTTTTGTTGAGTGATTCTTGTGGTGGAAATGATACAGTCCACATTCTATGCATGGAAAACAAGCCCCTTGATAATTAATTGGTGGCATGCTAATTGGTCTCATCATCACAAATATACTCTGGTCTTAAGAAATAGCATGCTACTGAAACAATCCTCTTGATAATTATTTGACTGGCTTGTTAATTGATCTCATCATCACCCATATACTCTGGTCTTAAGAAATAGCATGCCACTGGTTTGGTTTTTCATGTTTTTTCAGGACTGCAACTGGTCATCTTATCCTTAGGAACAATATTAAACCAAACAACTAGAATAACACAATGACTCCAATTAGTAGCAACATTTTCTCTTTCTAATGATGATGTGACTGAGACCTCTTTTGTGCAATTATTCACAACTTCAGTCTAGAATTCATCATTTTTTCCCTTATCTTTGAACATCCCCACACACAATCTGAGCAGAATGAGATTTTTAAATTTTTGTTTACTTCATTCCAAAAATCTGAGCTCAGGCAAATCTGCACAGTGCTCTGCTTTTGAAAAGTTAAGTAACGCAGTCTACATCATATGCAGGATCTATAATAAATTATTAGCTGCAGGTTTTCAGTTTCTTGTAAAAAAGGAATAGAAAGAGTTTAAGCATGGTTAGAATATATTATTATTTAATAGTGCATAATACCCTTTTGGGTAAAGTCCAATCCTTGTTGGCATTGTGACTATTGGGTACTGTTATACAGTGCAACTAACTAACTATTCTGACTTCTATATAAAGTTGACATCTTGCTACTGCAACACATGCCTTGGGCAGATGAATTTGCAGTATATATTCTTTTCTGATAAAGAATAAGGTTAATGGCATTCGACCACTTTGCATTCCTGTGAAAGAGAACTTTCTGTTCAGCCATCCAACTTTTCCTACTGGATTTGAACTTTTTAACTTTTAAGGACACCTACATGAACTTACCCATAGTGTGTAAGTTGGGTTTGGGACGATTTAGTCTTATTCGCAACAGTTGTGGTCAAGCAATTAAAGATAACATCAAATAAGAGTATGTTAAGTCGATTGTGATATTGCTATCACAATTCAATCGTGTAGTTTTACAAATCGAATTTATTGACCCATATTTCATGAGTAGTGGTTCACAAGAACCCATCTCTCATGATAATGAATGGTCCACTTAGTACTAATTGCATCTAGGTGATGCTCACATAAGTGAAGCTATGGGCCTTCCCATTCCAGTTCTACTCTAACTCAAACACACTTAACTAAAGAATCCACTTAATTTACAACCCTTTCCTTGAAAATAGCTGCTAACTACCCTTACTAGTATATATTGTAGTTAATGGTTAAATTTTCTTATAAACCTGTACTACTAAAGTAGTAGCTCTTTGAGGTCTTTTCTTCCACTTTTGGGTACCCATCTTCCTGCTGACTTATTGGTTTAGACTGCTTACCTTGCATGCTTGGAGGCTTGAAAGCTGCCACAACATTACCAAGATATTTTGACAATCTGCCAGGCCCATTTTCAGGGTGGCTGTAATAATAATGTTTCAAATTTTAGCTATATGGAGCGTCGAGCCAACCAATGTTGCTGGATCTTCCCACATGGTTCCTTCCTTGCCCATCATCTGACTGATGTAAAAGGCGTTTTGGACACCAAAGCAAGGACAAGGACTATATTATTTAATTTCTCAACACAGGGAATGGAATTATTGAAGCCAAAAGCAGTCTTTTGGGTTGCCAGATCTGACAAGATTGTGATTGTAAAACTGTCTGTTTCGGTTGGAATAGAATCTCTTTTTCCTCCTTCCAGTCAACTGTGGAACGCACTCATTCTAGGTAAATATTTTTTGAATCTCAATGAATTTGTTTGTTTCCCAAGAAGAGAGCCAAGTTTTGACTGATATTTCAAAGCTTCTTTTTGTATTTAACCTATTATACCTGATTCTGCCGTTACACCCTGTGTCTGGGTTTAGGAGGAAATTCGGTAGATAACTTGTTAGATGAGGATTTAAACAAAGAACTGTGTGTAGACTTAATTTTGTGAGAAGAGCAGTGTAAAGAAAGAGAATTGAAATAGTGAATGTGTTTTAGTTATCTCTTTGTTTGGTAGTAATATTTTTGATAAAAAAATATGATTATTATAGGTAGTGAGGTTGATAATTTTTCGAGGATATAAATAAAGTATTGTATATGGGTAAAGTAAATGTATTTTATTTATCTATTTTATATAATATATTTTTAATAAAATATACGATTACTATATTTTAATGTGATTGGTGATATCTATCTATCCGCTAAGTCAATGTTGTATATATGAATATAGATTAAATGTTATGGATATTGAGAGTTGTTATAGAAATTGAACCATTTCCTTGTGTGAATCATTATTTCTTGATGGTTATGTGTTGTGGTTAGTAGGTGTACAATGTGTTGACAAATGACTTGGCTTAATGTGAGCACTAGGGGTGCCTCTGGGTAATTGCAATGACTATACTATCTAATACTAGAAGTGCAATGCTTAGATAGTATGCTAATGAGTTTTTTGTTGGACCCTATTGAAGCCATAGTATATATTGTAGTAAATATGATAAAAGTACATGGTTATTGTTGAGTTCAATTTTGTGTAGAGTGCTTCACACTAGTATTAAAGTGTTTATAATATCTTCACAAGATAGGTGGATGATCCTAATGTTATTGCAAGCATCTAAAAGGTGATTTGGTGTACCATAGGCCATAAATGGGTTATAATAGTCACCGAAAAACATGAGAATAGTCTTGGCATCATTGTAGGATTATGAATCATAATCTGACAAGTTGTGGAAAAATACCTCCTTCTTATCATCCATTGTTGGTAGATCCTCTTGGATTAGTCACCTCTCCTTGTAAAGCAATAGTGTCAATTGTGTTGTCCAAGAAGTAGGTGGTGACCCACTTTGATGACTCTATCCATAGACATAGAACAATTTTATGACAAGTAAACATGGTTTACAAAATCTAATATGTCATTGCCACTACAATCATACATTAGTTGGTGGTGAAGTGATGAAAGTTGAGTGTGTACAATCTTCTTTTGAGTTGGCATGGCATGTGTTGAGCATTGAATTACTTAAAAAATCCAGTCTCTTATTGCACACTTATACAATTATATATTGTGAGGATTGGAGTTGTACACACACTTGTGATTATGCATGTATATATGTCCAAGGATTACATAAAAAACATTAGCTGACACTAGATCAAAAATTAACTCCTTAAAAGGATGAATAACATATGAAACAAAACAATGGAGATGAACACATATACCTTGAGAGTTGCAAGAGATAAACCTTCCCAATATGTAAGGCTAAGGATGATGTACGGTTGGAAAATTTAGTCACTTAATTGTTGCTACATAGATTATATTCTTTATAAAATCCAATGGTTTCCCATGCACCCACATCTATGAATGGAAATGTCACTTTTCTTTAGCATCTAATGCTATGGGGTTTACTTTTGTGGTTTTGACTAGAACATAGGGATTTGTGTCAATAATTCCATTTGAGGCCTTGACTCTATCATCCTATATTTATTTATGCTTGCAAAAGAAAATCCTTTTTAGCATGACACTCAATGTTATAATGATTGTGGTTTTTGTGTCTATTACACCATTTACCCATGTCTTAGATGGTTTGGACTTGATTGAATAAGGTGAATGCTTTAGCATATATATTGTTTCCCAATTTCTCTTTTGCTTGAACTCATCTTGAATGGTTGTTGAATAGTGATAGACTTCTCCCATCCTTTTAACTTTAGCTAGCTTCGGTCTAGATTGAATGGATGGTCATAGGTTATTATGGAACTTGAGAAGTTGATGCTACCTTAAATGAGCCTAGTTTTGCAGTGAGATTATGGAGAACATTGGCATAGATTTGGATTGAGTCGTTATGTGGACTTGCTATAACCATTGCATGTGGCAATCATCATAGACACCAAGTCAAGATAATATTCATCCTTGAAAGGTTCTAGGAATATATTAGGTTGGGTTAGATTCATCTTTTGTTTGGTCTTTCTCTCACAAAGAATGTGTTGCCACCACTTCATGACAAATGGAGAGACTTTCTAGAAGTGCAATCTCAATCTTCTATTTGTTAGAAAATTTGTTTTTCCACCATTTCATAACAAATGAAGATATTTTTAGAAGTGCAATCTTGATCTTCTCTTCATCAAAAAATTCAATCATGGAGAAATATGGTTGTACTTTTATCTAATTATTATTTACAACATCTACATTAATCTTGCTCTCAAATACAAGAACATCTAGGGTTACTTGAAACCTAGGAGGGACTTGACTACCAAAAGCTTTACCTAATGGTGAAGTCAATGGAACCACCCATTGAAGCACTTCTACAAATAAAGTGAATAGAAAGTTTTGCTCATCCATGAGTGCTTTTGCAATTTTGTTCTTGATCATCATGAGTATTGACTCTTGTGTAGTTTTGACCATTTTATTGAAACAACTTGGTAGGTTGTTTGATGGATCTCAAGGTTTGTTGTTGACCTAGGCATATACTCCAATTGCATTCAATATGCCATGTAAGAACAAGATGAACTACTCTAGTACCATTGGTCTGAGGCCTTAGAGGATGCCTAATGGAAACTCTTTAGATGAGGATATAGATGAGGTTATGTGTGTGTGGAAGCTTTGTGAGAGGAGTAAAGCAAAGAGATAGAACTAGAACAATAAATATGTTTTATTTATTTGTTCATCCTATACATGACATACTCTTGAGAAATATGTCTACTATTTTCTAATCTCAGTATTGTCATCTACCCATTTGCTAAGCTAATGTTATGCATATGAATATATAGATTACATGTTGTGGAGGCTATGGAAGTTAAACCGCTTTCATGTGTGATTCATCATCTCTTGATGGTTATGTGGTGTGGTTGGTAAGTGCATGATATGCTAGCAGATAACCTAGCATGACATGAGCCTTAGACGTGCCATCTGGATCACTACAATGACTATATTGATCGATATTAGAAACATAATGCTTGAAACAATGTTGTAACAAGTAGTGTGAATTAGCTTGAAGGTGTGTTGAACCCTCCTAAAATCATGATAGATATCATGGAAAGTTTGGTAAAAATATAATTAATACTAAGTCCAATCTTACCTAGAATATTTTACACTACTAAAATATTTGACAAATGTAAGAAAAAGATAGATAATCTTCATATTATCACAAACATCTAGAAGGTGCTCTTAACATACTACAAACCATAGAAAAGGTCTTAATGTCATCGTGGAAACCATTATTGATTGAGCCCACTAGATCAATAGGGGAGAGGATCCAGTAGTTGAGCACCCTAACTTCACGCTTCTCAAAATCCTACGTGGAAATTTCAAAAAAATCCTAAATTTTTACAACAGCTTGCTTGGCAACTCCCTTGCTTATAACTAAGGTTTCAAGACGACATCATCAAATATGATGCCACATCAGCATGCTTTTTGTAGATGTGTCCAAAAAGATCCCAAAAAAAAAAGTGAGACTGATACGTGTGCACTAAATCATGTTTTATCGGTGCGTTGATGTGGCATCACATGAGTTGTTACTTTTTAGATCTAAGGAATACATATTATTCAACTATAAGTAGTTATCATCAACACTAACTACTTTAAAGTTACAACTATTGATTCAATATTGTCAAAAATATTGAATATTAAATAAAAAAAATACTATAACTATTGGAACATGCTCAACTACTAGATCCTTTCCCCTATATGTGAGAGAGAATAACTACATTTTAAGAAGAGGCATATTTTTTCAAAGATCTGGTGATTCCCTATCAAGTCGTGTCTGTAAGTAAATAACACCCAATAAGTTATTGAGTTCCATTCCATTTGGGAAAAAGACGATCTAGTACCTACTTATTCCAAAAAGGCATTGTTGAGTCTCTTTCTACTTTCTTAAACATAGAAGCCAATGATGAGTATCAGACGCCAACCATTAATTACATGGTTGAACGTTGTCATGGAGGGGTACAGTTATGACAGTGATTGTTTTGTCTTTTGGTGACGGCTCTTTGTAGCATACCCTATTGGCAGGGATAGGAGTAATGGCAACTAGCTTTGCTTCTTTAGCAGCAGTGAAAAGAAAACTTTATCAGTTGAAAGTTACAAATTTTATGTGAGAAACATCTTAAAAGGATAGATGGAATAAAATAATTTTAATGTCTATATGTGACAGAAGATCCTGTGTTTCTAGCTTTCACAGCTCTATATCCAACAGAGTGCATTGGTATATTATAAGGAGTTGTTTGAAAGGCATTCTTACTCCAAGATTCAGCTCACACTAACAATTAGTACCACCAAACTAACCATGGAAGCAACCTAAACTGTACCAGAGCATCGTTTACTATCAAGCCTGATCACGGGATTGAAGCTCAGGGGTACAAAATTTGAACAATATACAGGCTAAATAGACAAAAAATTCGGCAACTAGTATAACGAGGCATGGAGATTACACCATTATATCCAGTAGATATGCAGAATGCTAAGTTTCTAAGGCATTAAAAGGGAAATGCATTTTTTCGCTTGAAAGCTTGCTGAGCATTTTGTTAATAAAATCGAGTAGTGCACTGTAGCAATTGTTATCTAAAACACGACCTTTTGTTGCTGTGCTTCTTGTTCCAAGCTTTCCATGGTGCACCATGAAAAATGTACTCTTTTTATAGAAACAACACAGATAGTTCCCACAGGATGTCTATATGGTCCAACCATGTTACATTTTTATGTACTAGAAACACAATAGGACTTGAATATAATCTAGAGCACATATGCCATTAAAAAGACATCATTATAGATATACATGTTTGAAGCCTGTCGAAGTACTGTTCTGAGATTGACAAACATAAACAAGTCGAAGGAATAACTTGTACAAAGACTAATATGACAGAGATTGCCCTAATGAGCAGTGTCCCATATCAGCATCCTTGCTATCCTCTAAAATATCACAGGCTTATTGTATTAAATCTAACTGTTACATGGTAAAATATAGGAGAATAGAAAGCATGAGATTTCAAGAACAATTTATGCTTAAGAAGTCAAATCCCTTTTGCCAATAAGGAAGGATTACATTAAACCAGTTAAAATATTTGAGCATACTCTTGCAACCTTTGTATATACCCATGCCTTATACAGATGACTGTTTTCTGCTATATAATTATGTATTGAAATGCAGAAGCCATGGTGTGTTATCCCAAAGAGCAATAAGAACCCAAACGAGAAAAATGTGTAAAGAATATACACAATATTGTCTGTTAAGCGTTCTTAACAACTCTATCTGCTACCAAATGTCACAGCAATGAAAGATCTGAGGCAGGAAAGTCAAGTTAGTTTAAAGAATGTTCCACTCTCAAGTCACTTCAAGTTCAAACAGATCAGAAACTATATCAAACCCCATGGTAAAACATCTTACAACTAGAACACAAATTTCATGTTATGTTACGCTAAGATTTAACACAATACAAGCCTGTAAAGGAATAAGAAGACACCCCAAATGCAGTAACACCCAGCTAAATACCCAGACAGTCAGTAGAGAGAGGCATTGAGTCTGGACAATCCTTGTTCCAGAGGATGGTCTCTAAACACAATGAAAACAGTACCCATTATCTTCAGCACTATCATTACCCTTCAATTAGTATAATTCTGACCTTGATGATGATCCGGATAAACGGCAAGATTGTGCAAACTACTGAACCATACATATTGCAACCAAAACTATCTACCTGCATGCTATTTCTAGAGAAAACAGTGCCCTAATGTCAACTTCTTGACTACTGAATTTTGATCCATGTAGAGACATTTTAACTTTCTGTCTATGTGATTCTTTCATTCTCCAGCTTTGGCTGTGTCCGAAGGCCGGATGCTGTTGGAGCTCTGCTATGGCCAATCAGGGCAGTCTGCAAGGCCTCTCCTTGGTCAGCTCGATGTTCCATTCTTGTGATCATTGATTTCTGCCTGCGCTTGTGGAGGCAAAAACCGAAGACTCCTGTAACCCCCAATACCATGGACCCTCCAAGAAGAGACCCAAGTGCGAATTTCCATGTATTAGATTCATGTTTCTCTGGAAACACATAAGGAATGCTATTTGGAACTTTCTTTGATGAAGGAGACGGGGAAAAACCAGAAACTATTGACCCTGCAGAAGGGGCTGGCATAGGAGCAAGAGACTCAATGACCAGAGAGAAATGCCCTTGGTGATAAGTAGTACAAACATAGGAAGAAGACATATTACTTAGACTCACAGATCCATTCAAATAAAACAAAATACACAAAGGGGCCACTGCCAATCCTTTCTGAGAATCAACACTTGTGAATCTTACTTTGATGGGCTTCTTTGTAGCCAAAATATGAGCTTCTTGAAGATTGTCAGAGCTTCTAACACTAGAAGATTTATTATAAGCTAAAAGACCTAAAACAGGTGCCACAAGCTTAAACTGCAGATTAGTTCCAAGATTGTTGTAGTAAAGAGAGGACCAATTTCCAAGGTTTTGATAAACAAGCACAAGTCTTTCAACATAAGGCTGAACTACAACCCCTTTAGGAATATGAAATTCATTGTAAACAATTCCTCTGCTCCTTAAACTACCACTCCTGAGTCTGACTGCATGGACTTGGATTCCAGACATGTTACTGGGTACTTGGGCATCATAGATTATACCTGTTTTTGGATGAATGAATGCTCTGAAAGCATATTTCTGAAGTACATTGTCCAGTGACCTTTGGGAATTGAAGGCTTCAAGTCTATCAGAAGAGCTGTTGTACAAGTTTGCAGATCCTGAAATAAAGAGAGAAGAGAGTATGAACAACTTATATAGAGTAACCCACTTGCAGGTGCATTGCACAAAATGGAAGCCTTCATGCCTATACTTAACATGAGTGATCTGTAATTTTTGCATAGTAGTTGGAGATTTTAACTCATCAACAATCAGCATTGCTAGATATAACTTCACATGAGAACTGAAAAGAAATTTCAATACAAAGTTTAGGCCTAGGATGCTATTGTACGCATTTCGGCAGAGGTCAGAGTGGGCTTTTTGGCCAAGGTGGTGTACGACAAGAGAAATCTCTGTTGTTATCTATAAATTGGTGAGAAAAATGAAAGGAAAATGGACAGCCGCCATGAAAGTCTAACCATGCAAATACGAGGAATACGGGCAACGAAATGAGATCCTTGTTGGGTCTCTAATACAACTCTGAAGAACGCTGTAAAATATGCGTTTAAGCATATGGTGGGTCTCCAAAGATTATTTTATTTATTAAAAGCATCGCTGGTTTTGTTCGAAGTATGTTATATTTTTCATTTTTTTTTAATAGCTGGTTAAGTTTATGGAGATTAGTGTGAAGTATAAATTTTTTTGGTGTTTTTTATTTTTTATTTTCTGTCGTTTTAAAGTATTTGTGAACCATTTTAAATATATTAATTAATCTTTATAAATGTTTTAAAATTGAGTAAAAGTTTTGTCAATGTAAGGTTAAATAAAATGTCTTTTATTTGGAGTATGTCTGAAATTGTCATAAGAGACACTTACACAACATAAAATTGTTTTACAAATAATATTCTATAGCAAATTATATAATAAATATTGAACTTAAGAATAAATGAACTATTAACATTTATGAAATAATGAATAACAACTTAAACTTGAATCCAATCTATACTCTTTTCAATAATCAATCATGGTAGGGATTGGAGATAAATGCATGGTAGGGATTGGAGATAAATGCATGATAGGATGCTAGTAAAACTATTCATCACGAGTAAGCCCAAGGGTGTGCTCATACCCCCTTTGGTCCCAAGTGGCAGGAACATCCAACCAAGACAATTCCCATACCGCCTTTCCCGAATGTGTTTCCTTGCCAACCCTACACATGACTGCTTAAATGAAAGGATGTAGATTATAATAAATAAATTCGCTATTTCCCTTATTTACCAAATTAGACATAACCTATGTCTCCTCATATTAGTCTATATATATATATATATATGTTTATCAAAATTATACATTACATGTATATATAGTCAAATGCATACCAATCACTTATTGTATTGACAACGACTGCTTTTCTAAATGCAAATTTCTATTTTTGATCTTCTATGATGATCCGTCTTCCTTTGAAATGTGTCTCCTTTTATAGCCCCGCGGTGGGGGAAAAGACAGCTTTTTCACCATGTCCTTCCCTTTATAAGGGACACATCCCTCTTCAAATTGATTGTTATCTCTTCATAACCAACTGATGCTTCCTAATATTGTTTGATAAGACATGTGTCCCTTGGAGGAATCGCTACTATCCAGGAGTTTCCATTTACAATTATTTAAAGCTAATTAATATTATTTACTGAACCAAAATCGCCGACCAACTCCTTTTCCTTTGAGGTGGCGATCTTATTATATTATATTTTATTGTTCTTTTATGATCAAGGGCATGGCAATCCACCCTTCCTGAGATTGTTTGTCCTTAAGCAATTTTAAATTTGGATGATCAAATATCTTTGCTCCTTCCCAAGTGGCATCCTCTATAGGTAGCCCCTTCCACTTAACCAAATATCTAGGAATAGTCTTGTTTCTTAATCTATATTTTCTCGCATATTAAGAATGATCTCAGGTTCCAAAATTAACTTACCTTCATCATCTGGCGGGGACAATTCCGAACATAGAGTGACTTTTTTTCCTAGTAACTTTTTGAGTTGAGACACATGAAAGATATTATGGATTGAACTATTTGCTGGTAGTTCCAACTCATAGGAAACTTCCCCTATTCTCCTTAAAATCTTAAATGGCCCGTAAAATCTAGGTTTAAGCTTCTCAGCTCCACTGACGTTGATGGATGATTGTTTATAAGGTTATAATTTTAGGATGATCAAGTCTCCAACTTCAAATGTCCTCTCAGTCCTCTTTCAATCGGCATACATTTTCTGTTGGTTTTGTGCTTGGTGTAGATTATCCTTAAGAGTATTCATAATATCCATATTTTGTTGCACAAAGTCTTTTGCTCTAGGTACACAACTTTCTTGGAGGATTAAACTTCCAAATGGCATTGCTTCATACCCATATAAATCTTTGAAGGGACTCATCCCTATTGACATATGATGAGTGGTGCTATAACAATATTCCCCAGGATGTAACCACTTAATCCATGCATTTTGTTGGCCCGTAACATAGTTCCTTAAGTATCCTTCCACCTGTTTATTGACAATCTCTGTTTGTCCTTCAGTTTGGGGATGATAGCTTGTACTTGGCATGAGTTCCATTCCTACTAGTTGAAAAATTTATTGCCAAAATAAGCTAAGGAATCGGTTAAATCTCTGTCACTAATGATATTTCTTGGTAGACTATGTAATCTAGAAATTTCCTTGAAGAAAACCTCAGCGACTTGAGGAGCCCTATAATCTGTGGATATGGCCATGAAATGTGCATACTTGGTTAGAAGGTCCACCACAATGTGAATACAATCTTTGCCTTGTACTTTGGGAAGCCTTGTTATGAAATCAATGGAAACACTTTCCTAGTTTTTATCAGGTATAGGTAGAGGTTGGAGGAGGCTTGCTGGGTGAGTTTTTTCCACTTTGTTCCTTTGGCATATCATGCATTCTTGAACATGTTTTAGGATGTCTTTCTTGAGACCCTTCCAAGAATATTTCTCTCTTACTTGCTTATAGGTTGTAATACCTTGGGTTTCCCACTAAGGGTTTGCCATGGCATTCTCTAATGATCTTCTCCTTTATCTTTGATTGTAGTACTAGATATATCCTATCTTTGTATAGAATAAGTTCTTGCACTACCTTGTATTCTTCATTTTGTAGATTTCCCTCTAAGATGTTGTTTGCATGTGAATCTTTGGCATATTCAACAATGATTGATTTCTTCCATTCCACATAAATGCTTGTTATGGAGCATAAGTAGGGTTTGTGGGATAGTGTGTTTGGTACAATGTTGTTCTTTCCTTTTACGTAATCTATGTCAAAGTTATACACTTGTAACTTGTTGACCCATTTTTTTTATGATCATTTAGATCTTTTTGATTTAGGAAAAACCTTAAGCTATTGTGATTGGTTTTAAAGATGAACTTCTCACAAACCAAATACTGTCTAAATTTGGCTAGTGCATGCATAATTTCTAGCATTTCTTTGTCATTCCTTCCCCTCATGCATCACATTGTAGCTCGAATGACAATGTAAAATCGAGAATCGCTAGAATGAGGCAAGAGCTCATTATCTCCTTAAGGTTTCAAAAGCTTGTTGGGTTACTTCATTCCATGCAAAAGATCCTTTTTTGTTAAGTCCATGAGTGGGGCAGTAATTTTGGAAAATCCTTTGGCAAATCATTGGTAGTAACTACATAAGCCCACAAATTCCCTTAGATGGGTTAGAGTTCCTAGTTTTGGTCATTCTTTGATGGCTTTGATTTTTTCCTCATCCACACTTACTCCTTGTGCGTTGATTTTATGTCCTAAATATAGGATCTCTCCTCATCCAAATTCACATTCAAAGGCTTTGACATATAGTGATTCCTGCTCAAGAATTCCTAAGACTTCATCAATATGTTTAAGACGTTCCTCCCATGTTTACTATAAATCAAATGTCATCGAAGAATATTAGAAGGAACCTCCTTAGTTGTTTTGGAATATACGGTTCATGCATGATTGGAATGTTGATGGTGCATTGGTTAAACCAAAAGATAGGACCAAAAATTCAAAATGTCCATAATGATATCAAAAAGTTGTTTTAGGGATATCTTCTTTCCTCGTCTTGATTTGATGGCAACCAAATCGTAAGTCAATCTTAGAAAAGTATTTTGCATCATGTAGTTCATCTATTAGTTCATCAATTCTTGGAATAGGGTAACAATTTTTTATAATTTTTTCGTTCAAGGCTCTATAATCAATACACATTCTCATAGTACCATCTCTCTTTTTCACTAATACCACTGAGGATGCAAAGGGACTTGAACTTGGTTGAATGTGACCCATTTCGAGAAGCTCATTAATATTTTTTTCTATTTCTTATTTAAATTTTTTGGGGTGCCCTATAAGGTGTAGTGATTACGAGTTTAGCCCCTTTTTCAAGTTCTACAATGTGTTCATAACCTCTTTTGGGAGGAAGGCCTGGTGGAATGTTTTTGAATACCTTTTTTTGTTTCTTAAGGATGGGTTGCATATCCACATGTATGGCTTAGGCTTGGGGGGGAGGGTTTGACAAGGATCATGCATTGGGCAACCCATTCTACTTGACCATGTCTAAAGATTATTTCCATTCTTTTGGATGAGATTACTCTTGGGGATTCATCAGATAATCCTTGTAAGAGGACTTCTTTTTCGTTATTTTGAAAGTAAAGTTTTAATTTTGGGAAGTCTAGGTAAAAATATTCCAAAGAGTGCAACCATGGGACACCCATAATTGCATAAGTATCCCCCATGTTTACAACATAGAAATATTCCTTGATTGGATGCTTCCCCAATGTGAGACTTAGTCATGAAATTTCTTGGTACATGGGGTGGTAGATCCACCAGTCAAGGATGCATTAAAGCCCTTAAAATCTTGTGTTTCTAAGTTCATTCTTGTGGCCAGTTTTTATCGATAAAGTTATGGGCAGCCCCACTATCCAATAGTGTGGTTACCTTTTGTCCTTTAAGAACACCCCTAATCTAAAAATGGTGATGCTTGGATACTTTTGAAATTGCAACTAAAGTTCCATGTTCTTCATCCTTGTATTTTCTTCTTTTATTTGGGTTTTCTTCTTCTTCTTCTTCTTCTTCTCGTATTTCTTCATCGGATAGTGCTTCTATGTTGCATGCTTGGCTTCTTTTCCCACACTTATGTCCCATCTCCCATTTTTCCTTACACATGTCTGTAACACAAGTTTCTCTTTTGATACTCTTCTCAATTACAAACATGTCCATACCCTCATGTCTCCTTGCATTTGTAACATATTTTTTTTTTCTAGTTTATGACTATTCACCTTTAGGAAGAAAGGCACTTGGTGCCTATCTTTCTTATAGGAGGTTTTATCTTTTGGTGATATATTTTTTGGGTGAAATTTATCAAGTCATAGGGCTTTTAAAATTGCATTTTGGAGAGATGGAGGATCAAGGGCACTTACTAGGCCACAAATAGTTTCTAATAGTCCCTTTATAAATAGGTAAGTGAGTCTTTTTTCGGTAATTTCGACCTGACCATGACTAGAATTCTTTGGAATTTAGTCACATAGTCTTCAACGGTCCCTTCTTGTCTTAGTTGAGTTAATTCTTTAAAATATCTCTCAATGTGTTTCTGGTCAAATCTTTCAATGAGTTTTTGGGTGAATTCATCATAAGTTCTTATGTTTGTGGCCTTGGGTAATCAAGCCATGGTGCCACCAATTGTGTGCAATCCCTTCTAAATGTAGGATGATGAATTTGATAATGTCATCTTCTGTCAATGGATTGAGGGATAGATATGTATCCAATTTTTGGATCCAGGAGTGGGCGGTGGCCTTCCTTGATCCATCAAAGTTAGGGAGAGTTATCTTACCTATTTTATGATGTAAGTTTTTATTAGGTTGAGCCCTCTCTCTTCTAGGGTTACTTATGTTTCTAGCTTCACAATATTCCCTAAAGGGGATGTCTCTCTTAACTTTAGGGTCGAGTCTTGAATAGGCTATGGCCAAGTCATTTAAATTTTGGTTTGGTGTATTGATTTCTTCTTCTTCTCTGGGCTATCCATCCTTAGGTAGAAAGGAAGGTCTAGTTATCCTAGGTGTTAACCCTAGCAAAGTTCTATTGTTATTTTCAAAATGATTAGAAGCAACTTCCCTCCCATTAGTTTGGGTCGGTCTAAGAGTGTTGATCATAGTGTTCGTGTTTTGAAGGGTTTGTAAGAGAAGTTGTGTTGTCTTCTTGTTTTGCTCCATGAGAGCTTGAGTGGCTTGTTTGTTGTGCTCCATGAAAGCCCTCAATTCATTTCCCATTTGTTCACTCATTGTATCATTTGAAGTAGAGTTGTTGCTTGTTGTAAGTTTCTTCTTTTCTCTCTCTAATGCCCTTTGAGTTATTTGGCTTGCTTGCATATACTCTTCCTCTTGAACCTCAAGTTGGTAGGATCAAGGCTATGATACCAATTGTAATGTCGTCTACTTGGAGTATGCTTGAAATTGCCTTAAGAGACACTTACACAACATAAAACTATTTTAAAAATAATATTCCATAGTAAATCATATAATAAATATTGAACTTATGAATAAATGAACTATTAACATTTATGAAATAATGAATAAAAACTTAAACATTAATCCAATCAATAAACTCTTTTTAATAACCAATGATGGTAGGGATTGAAGAGAAATGCATGATAGGGCGCTAGTAAAGCTATTCATCACAAGTAAGCCCAAGGGCAGGCTCATACCCCCCTTGGCCCCAAGTGGCAGGAACATTCAACCAAGACAATTCCCATATCGCCTTTCTCAAACATGTTTCCTTGCCAACCCTATACATGATTGCTTAAAGAAAAGGATATAGATTATAATAAATAAATCTATTATTTCCCTTATTTACCAAATTAGACATAACCTATTTCTCCTCATATTCGTCATTATGAAATTAGATATATATTTATTTATATGGCTATCAAAATTATACATTACATGTATATATAGTCAAATGCATAGCAATTACTTATTGTATTGACAACGACTGCTTTTCTGAATGCAGATTTCTATTTCTAATCTTCTACAATGATCCCTCTTCCTTTGAAATGTGTCTTCTTTTATATCCCCACGGTGGGGGAAAAGACATAGCTTTTCCACCATGTCCTTCCCTTGATAGGGGACACATCCCTCTTCATAACCAATTGATGCTTCCTAATATTGTTTGATAAGACATGTGTCCCTTGGAGGAATCGTTGTCGTCCAAGAGTTGCCATTTTGAATTATTTAAAGATAATTAATATTATTTACTTAGCCAAACTCATTGACCAACTTCTTTTCCTTTGAGCTGGCAATCTTATTATATTATATTTTATTGTTCTTTTATGATCGGAGGTATGACATTAAATTTTATGTAATAAAAAAGAATATTAATATATTAAAAATTTTATCTCATAAAATGTTTTCAAATAAAATACTAAATATTGTATGATATTATTCTATTATTGGCTTAGTTCTATATAAAATTTATTAGATTTCATTGTCTTATAAATTTTAGTTCTACTAATATTAGATGTTTCTTTGTAATTGGTGAAGTGTATTATAATAATTTTACTTTAAAATCGTTTTGACTTATTGTAGCCTTTTCCAAGGATAAATTAAGAAGGGATTTACCTTGCCTAGAACATTAGAGGGAAGACTTTGACCATGTTTTTGTTTAACAGTTTAATAGAACAAAGTACCAATTATAGTTAAGTTCAATTATGCACGTATAGTAACCAATGTATCACAAGTAGTTGAACTCATTTGTACTCCTATAACATTGATGAAAACCTTTATATCATCTGTACATTGTTTTTCAATTTTGATAATGCTATGAGACAAGTTCATTTTGTTAATTTCAATTCCACTCCACCTATGCAAGTCCTAATGGCAACTATCTATACTATAAGAATGTACTTCCAATCTCACAGCTTTAACCATTCAAATCCCAAAATCAATGATCTAGGGGAGAGGACCCAGTAGTTGTGCACCCTAACTTCGCGCTTCTAATTATCCTATGTGGAAATTTCAAATCATTCCCAATTTTTTACAACAACTTACTTGACAAGTCCCCTGCTTATAACTTTCGTTGTAGAGCCACATCATCAAATATGATGCCACATCAACATGCTTTTTGTCAAGATAAACAAAAAGGCCCAAAAAAAAGTGCTACCAATACTTGTGCATTCACATCATGGGTAGTTGAGCGCTGATGTGACATCACATGATTGGTTGCTTTTTAGATCAAAGGAATACATTTTGTTTAAGCTAGGGTAGTCATGTCACAACTATTGGACATTATATAAACAACTACTATCACAACTATTGAAACATGCTCAACTACTGGGTCCTCTACCCTATGCTTTGCTAATTAGTTATTTTTAAAAAAAGTCATTTTCATTGCTTAGCTTATGCAAGCTCTAGTAGTGAGGTCGTTGATGCCATAAATGATGGTTCATTTTGATAATTTCAACCCTACCACTTCACTCATTCTAGTCTCATTTTGATAATTTCAATCTTACCGCTTCATTCATCTATGTATCAAAGATGATAGGTGTTAGATGAAATGATTTATTTTGTTAAATTTTTGTGTGGAAGATTTTATATCATTCACGAATTTCTTTTGTGATCCAAAACATGAAGCTATATTGATACCTCTTCAACTAAGGACATCTAACCATACAACAAATAATAAGTTGTATTACTGTTTTTTGTTTTTTTGTATGCGGCAGGGGTGTCCCCGCGACTCAGCCCAGCAGCCCATACCTTGGGTACCTGGGGCGAGCTGGGGCAAGACTAGTCCCCTACTATCCACGATTGGAAGTTACCGCAATGAAGCCAGTCTAGGGCAGGTAACCCAATAGGGTAAAAAAGAAGATCTCACTCTCAATCTTTTTGACAGCCATCAGAAACATTTATAAATCATTGCTCACATCAAAACATCTTATTTATTTTCATCAATGCCAAGATTTACACATTTACAGACCTGAAAAAAGATAAGAAAACACTCTAAATACAGGATAAATGCAATGACTGTGGACAGTCCCTAAACCCTAAGGAAGTGACATTCATCATCTTCAGTGCAATCATAACTATCCTTCAATTAGCAGATCTTGACCTTGCTAATGTTCTGCAAACGAGGAAACAAGCTGTGAACCACAGAACCCTACCAAACCATGAGTATGCAAACTATTTTTAGAGTGAACAGTAGTACAGTGTCATAATATTAACTTCATCACTAATGAACTAGGACTCAACAATTTTATCTTTCTGCTCTTATGTGTGGTATTCATTCTCCAGCGTTGGTTGTGTCCTAAGGCCTGGTGCTGCAGGAGCTCTGCTGTTGAAACCAAACTTGTAATTCTGCAAGGCCTCTCCTTGGTCAGCTTCGTTTTCCATTTTTGTAAACCTTGATTTCTTCCTCTGCCTGATTAGCCAAAACATCATTATCCATGATATTCCCAATAGCACAAATCCTCCAACAAGAATCCCAGTTTCCAACTTCCATTTTTTTGAAAGCCTTTTGTCAGGTACTTCTGTAATCAAATTAACATTCTCAGATGAATTTGGTGAGGGAGGAGGTGGCTTAGCGATAGTAGGGCTGCCACTATGGTTTTGCTCTTGTGGGGAAGGTGCAAAAGCAGAATTATTTGATATTCGATCCATTCTAGGAGCATTTGGTACAGCCAGAGAAAAATGCCCTTGGGAATGAGTCATACAAACATTGGTATAAGACATATTGCTTAAACTCACATTTCCAACCACATCAAACAAAATACAGATAGGTTTTGTGCCCTTTGGCAAATTAATCCCTTCAAAACTAATTTTGATGGGTCCTTTTCCAGCCCAAAGGCGAGGCTTCTGTTGCCTTTGAGGATGACCTTGAAAATCATAAGCTAAAAGCCCCAAAATAGGTGCTACAAGCCTATATCCAACCTTAGATCCAGTATTAGTGTAATAATTAGAAAACCCATTTCCAAGTTGGTGATAGACAACCATTAGCCTGTCCATATGAGGCTCTACTACAATGCCAGGAGGTATCTCAAATTCATTGTAGACCATTCCCCTGCTCCTCAACTTGTCAGTTCTCAACCTTACTGCATTCACTTTGATAAATCCACACTCTAAGAGAGGCACTTTTACATCATAGATAATGCCCATATTGTGATGCATAAATGATTTGAATGCATACTTCTGAATCAAATGGTCTAACGAATTCTGGGATTGCCAGGTTCCATTAAGATCTTTAGAGCAATTGAAAGTGGTATTTTTCAATTTTTGTGCAGAAGTGTATTCTGATGAAATGCAGGCACAGAAGAATATGAAGGCAATCAATTGCAGAAGATGGAATGTCTGTTCCATTGCAATCTAGCCTCTTCTTCCACTTCTGCTGCATGAACAGTTGATCTGCCACGTTTCACTTGTTCATTCCTAAGTATGTCATGGTTTATATTTAGATTGTCATTGATTATAAAAATGTGAGTCTTTGTGATGGTGGTATATGCCAAATCATATTATCTGTTTTACTATTAATAAGTTTGATAAGATCTGAAGTCAAGCCCTGCATCATGGATGGATGTAGATAGGATGTGATCCTTTATTTTTTCAAGATTGGATTTTTAGAGAAAAAATCTTACAACCTGGTTAGTAAGATTTGGATCAAGTGTGAGTCAGAAACCAAATGGTGAACAAATAAAAGGCAAAGCTGGCTTTTAGGTACTCAAACAAAATTTATGCTCTTAAAACAGATTTCTCCCCATTTCTTCTTCGTTAACAATAAAGTTCTAGTTAGCTTTTCTTGTGTGGACTTAAATTAATGACTAAAAACAACTATAAAATTAGGCTTAGCAAGATGACCAATATGCTGACTACTATATAATTTCAAATGCAATATCTTTCTTTTGTATGATGAATACTGTGTACTATTTTGACAATTTTATTATATTTTTTATAAAAAGGAAAATTTAGCGGTTTATTTGTGGAATGGTAAAAATTGTATGTTTGTGTATTTTTTGAATGTTTTTGGGTATATTTTGATTAGATGTCTTTTGTGTAATAATGAGTCTATAAGTGGCATATTCTTGCATGAAATTCAGCTCATGATCTTACCCTATCATGTTCCCATCATCAGTTGTCCTTAGAAACTAGTCTTGATTCGTAGATATCTCATTTGTCATCTTAGATCAAATCCATGGGTGCAAAACTAACCCAAATCATTTTTCGTGGTTGTGGATCTAAACATCAAATTTTTAAATTTCAAAATTCAATGTTAAACCTTGGTAACCTTTTCACTAATCTTTGTGAGATGACCTAGCACATGTTTGTGTGGATTTGTGTGCTATATTTTTGTATTTAAGGGCATACATCATTCATTTTGAAATCATCTAAAGATCACCTAAGAATTGCTAGAAGAGCATTCACATGAGAACATCATAGTTGAATAATCTTAAGACATACATCATTCATTTTGAAATCATGTAAATATCACCTAGGAATCATTGGGAGAGGATTCACATGAGAACATCATAGTAGTTCATAATCTTCAGTATCCTAATCGTGGCATTAACTTGCATCATCACTCTAGGTACATTGCATGCCTGCTTACTATCTTTGATATTGGTTCAACATCATTGAATCGGTCCATCTTGGAGCTTGATTGAGGGAACATGACTCTCACTTAGCAAGTTTCTAAACAATGTTTGTAGACACCACCCCACTTCAAACATAGGTACAACAAGGCAAGGCTAGCAAATTCTAGAGTTATCATATTTTTAGCCAGATCACTTACATAAGTTCAATTTTGATTCTATAGATTAGTTCACTTTTGCAAGTATAGAGATCATTTCCATAAGTGTAGACTTGAACCAAAAAGAGACCAAGCATTCCATAGATTCTTAGGTGTTCCTTTCAATCAAGCCCTAAAATACAACACATTGGTTAATCAATTCCTAACATCTTTATCAACATACTACACAATAATTTTTTAGCAAAGTACCTTATTTAATTTTGAATTAATTATTCTAGTCCCAATATGCTATCTACTATCTAATTTTGAATGCAGTATAATTTTAACTACAATATCTTTATTTTTTGTGATGAATTATTTGAACTATTGACAATTTTATTAATTTTGTATGAAAATAAATCTTTGGTGGTTTATTTTTGTAATG
This sequence comes from Sequoia sempervirens, assembly GCA_007258455.2. Classification (NCBI taxonomy): domain Eukaryota; kingdom Viridiplantae; phylum Streptophyta; class Pinopsida; order Cupressales; family Cupressaceae; genus Sequoia; species Sequoia sempervirens. The sequence goes on from VDFB02047230.1 coordinate 303,166,222, forward strand.
GTGAAATTTGCATGTCCTTGTACTTTTTTATTATGTTTTTGGGCCCACTTTGATTAGGGTGTTCTTTGTACCATAACAAGTCTAATATTCTTTGATAGATGACTTGAAATCAAAAAAATCCTCAAGCAAATATGGTGTAAAGTTTTGGGTAGTTTCATAAGTTCTATAAATATATACCATTTTAGTCAGGGTCTATACATATTTTTTCTTAATACTTACAAATAATTTGCCAAATGTACCTTCACTATCTTAATGAATGTGACCAGTAAGAAGGAAGTTGATCTCTACATCCTAAAAGACTCTTTTCTAAACAAGCAGAGATAAGTGTTGCAAGACATATCTAAATTCAATCAATTAAAAACTAAAATTTGTTGAAATTGCATAAAACGATTTTAAAATGAAGTGACTAAAAAATAATAATATTTAATTTAAAAATAAATCATTTAATGTACTTAAATTAAATCAATTTGTATACATGTGTAAATAATAATATTTAAAATTTGACATGAAGAAAAAAATCTATACCTAGTTTTATTATCACTATTACAATTGTCAAGTTGCAACTAGAGACTTGGAGATATATTTTGAATGCACTTTTAATATTATCTTCAACAAAATATAATCTACATATTGGGTTAACAATTTCATATTACAATAGTGCATCATATGAATGATATTTTGGTGTTTTAGCTTTGTGCAAAAGTGATCCATACCTATTAATTATGGTGCATTCTAGGTTATTTAAACACGTGTTCAAAGGTATAATAGTAGAATTAGAGCCATCTAAACTATATGGAAGAGATAATGACCCAAATCACTAGTATCTTGATCATGAACAATGATTCTAATCATTGATAACTTTGCCTATCTACCTTGACATGAATGGGATGAAAGCATTTTTCTAGATAGTGCACTAGAATTTATTTTTGCATGTAATAAATATTGGGAAAAGGTGTGTTGTTCACCTTGCATAATGTTTATAATGTTTAATATTATTTATGGTGCACCTAGGGGATCTAGGGATGCAAGCATCACATGGGTTAGAAATTCTTGGGGTCACTTTATATGTTGTATGTGACATTAAGATAAATAGTTACTTTGGGTTTACATATTGGAAAAATATTTAATATTAGGAAAAATCAATACCAAAAAGTAAATGAGCAGGACATGGTTTTGTCAACTCATGATATAAATCACATGGTTTATGTAACACCACTTGGTGGTTTTGTGCAAGCTTATTTCTAAAAAATCAAGCACATGAGAAGTTGTTAATTTTGACTATAATAACCTTTTCTTGTTGGTTAAGGTTGATTTGTTAGTGTGAAAAGAGCTATTACCAAACTAGTTAGATTGTATCCTATCTAGGAGGGTCTTGTTCACACTACTCTTAAGCTCACTTGAGAGACATCTCACTTTTTATCTCACCTCACATGGACTCACCAAGTGTCCCAACACTTTGTTGTCACCTCATTTTGATGTGTCTCATTTTTTCCCTATTCCTCTCTAAAGGTCTACATTTTTCCTTTGTTGGCCCATTATTGATAACTGACATGAGATATTATTTGGACGGGCCTCTATTTTTAAAATTTCCCCTTCTCTCCTATATTTCCTTTGACCTTCTATTTCATGTTAATTCTCCAAGTTTGGAAATCTAAAATTGACTAATTTTTTTTTTTAACAACTTTTTGTAGAGGTTCTAAAACCTCTATCGAGAGCCAATGGGATTTTCACAACCTTGTCACCACCCAACGTTGGTTTTCCAACCTCTTCAAAAAGGTATTTCTTTATTGTGTTAGCCTTTAATTGAGGCTTTGAAACCTTTATCAAGGCAACCTTGTCGAGGCCCAACGTAGGTTTTATAACCTTGTCATTTTAATTGAAAATCTTCCAAGTCTTTGTGCGTTAGTGAGTTTAGAAGGTTCTAAAACCTATGTCAGCTCCTAATAAGGTTTTCAAAACCTTATTGAAATTCAATTTTTTTTGTATAAGTTTCTAAGGTGTGGCCAAGTTTGAAACTTTTCAGAGTTTGCAATAGGTTACAAAACCTTTGTCAACTCCCAAAAAAAATTTCACAACCTTGTCAAAGCTCAATAGGGTTTCCACAACCATGTTAAAGATTGATAGGATTTTCACAACCTTTTGGAAAGTGAAGGCTCTATAGTGTTCAAAGTGGGGCATCGAAAAAGTAATGAGGTTTCAAAACCTTTGTTGGCTCCAGACAAGGTTTTCACAACCTTGTTAGGGTGCGACAAGTTTTTCATAACTATTTAAAGAATGAAAGATGACAAAGTTGGTTTACTTAGTGTTCGGTGAAATTACTTACAGTTTCAAAAAAATTGTGGGAAACAAATTCTAAGTGTTTGTTGGCTTTTCTGGAGGTTCTCATAACCTTGTCAAGCTCTGAAATGGTTCTTCAAACCTTGTTGAAGCTTGACACTATTTTGTTATGTTTTCATGAGTGAGTTTTGAAGTGTGTTTTTTTTGCCAAGTTTGTGTTCATAAGAGTTTTTTGGATGGTTCTAGAATCAATGTTGACTCCCAACAAGGTTCTCACAACCTTTTCAGAGGTCGATGGGGTTTTCAAAACTTGTTCCATAGGAAAATAGAATGGCTCAAGGATGCATCCACTGGTAATTTTGAGTTGAATTTAAGCCATTATCGGATGCCAATGGGGTTTCGGTAACCTACTTGTTTGTCGATAAGAAGATGAAAGAGATATTAAAAAGAGACTAAGTGTATGGTATTTTTTATGAATTGATGTGGTTATGAAACTTCTATCGGCTACTAATAAGGTTCTCACAACCTTGTTAGATCCTGAAATCATTTCACTAACCTATTGAAGACAAGGAGGAGGTGCCACATGTAAGTATTTTGAAAAAATCTAAATTTTGTTATCCCTAAAAAAATTAAATGTTGTGGCATTGGTCTATTTGTCCAAGTCAGAGTTTGATGGGTCCCTTCATACTTGAGGCTCGTTGAGAAAAGAAAAATAATGAAGTTGCCAATGAAAATTGAAGAGCCTTCATGTGTCATCTTGGTGCATAGTTTAAAGGATGAAAAAATTGACACTTTCAAAATTTTGTTCCATTAGCTGAAAAGATGAGTTAGTGATTATGTGAGCCTCATTTGAAAGAACATGATGGTCAAGTTGTAGCCATTTGGGATCTTGTTCAAGTTGTAAACCTTCTCCACAATGTTGATAGGAACTTGAAGCATTCAAGTGAGTGGGAAAAGGTGTGATAAATAAGTAGGCAGCCTATGTCATCATAAAATACTTTTTAAAAAGAGTTTTGAATACTAAAAATAATGATGTTGGGTGTTTTAACTTTTCCACCTAGGTCCTTTTTCGTTTTCCCATCAATGGCCCTTCCTTTTGTGAGTGGAATTAATGACTAGAGGTGACACCTATAGGTGGAAAGTGAGTGACCATAGACCAAAGGAACTTCAAGACATGATTGGGATTGATTTTGAGTACTAAAAATAATGAAATTCTTGATAGTTAGACATGGGTGTCACATGAAACTACAAGAAATCATGGATTTCCAAGCCCCTCATGTAGGTTTGCATGTTTCCATTTTTGGGTGACTTGTAGAAGGACATATGCAAATTAAGTTCCATATTTTTCAGGGTGATGACATTTGGACTAGAGAGGGTTGTAGCAGAAAGAAGAATCATGCCGCAAAATTAGAGGGTTCACAGTTCCAGATCTAGGATATTGCATTTTTGTTATTGTAATGATATATGGGTTTATCTCAATTATCTAATAATAAATTTAACCATTATAGATTGAGTGATTAAAAGAAAATTCAACCTTGGTTGAGTGTCTCCCTATGCATGGTGTACATTTCAAGATGTATTTTTGTTGGAGTAAGTAGGACAACACTTGATAATTAATTAATTATTATATCCCTTATTACTTTAATTACTTAAGCTATACTTAGGAGTGTTTTTTTACTATTAGATTGGACTAAATATAGGTCAAGTTGTCTCATTGCATGAGATTAAGACACTTGTCACAATCTAATCAAACCCTCATCTAGGGTTTTATTTTTCCTATTATAAGGATTCTCATTCATTGTAATCATTCATTCAGATTAATTCATTGCACAATCAGTTGGCTTTTCTGGATCATTTCTTCTCAAGGTTGCATGAGCATATCAATGAATTTTTCTATTTAGATGTGATAGGAATTTTGGTTGCAAATGATTTCTTGGACCTATGGGGTTCACTATCAACTCCAACAATTTCTAATTTGTTGGCTAGCTAGACAATTATAAAATCTTTGAAAAACTTTTGTAAGGTATCTTCTCAAAATAATAAAGGAAATGTATGGGTATGTTCATGGATTACTAAGTAGACTCTTTTAATAGTCTACAATTATCAATTATTTTTCTAAATGTATGTTGAAAGGCATAGCCTTATGTGGTATCTTGATGAAGGTATCACCTTGGCTCTAGTTATTGTATGTTTGAATGAATTCAAAGACTCTATTGCCCAATTGGATAAATGCATTGATTTGTTACTAATTTTTTCTCCCCATCATCCTCTACATAATCAAAATACATAAATTTAAACATATTTACAATTTTATTAGTTTTAGTGTGTTTCAAATGCCATGTTTGAATGCCCATAACATCAAAGGGGCTATCATAAAACACAAGACTCATTGAAAATTATGTGGTAGATCATCTATTTTAATAATGTTATTAACCTTGAGTCTCTCAAACCAGCATATAGGCATAAAGTGACAAGTGAATAGGGTTGCACTATGCGATGGATATGGTCTGTGTTAGGGTGAGTTTTGTGCTCCTATGCTAATATGTATTACAGTAAATTAGAGAAACCCCCCTTAGTATTGTAGAGCTATAAGTGAAGGAGGTCTTATCCACCTCAATAATCAGTCCTAATTTTTCCAACCTGAACATAGGTTTTGTGATACTCTTCCCATGTTTGATGCCCCTAACATTTGGGAGACTATCCAACCTTAGGGATTTGGGGTCCATAGCTCAAATCACCAACACACTTGTACATAGTATCCTAAATGTGTTTCATTCTTGGAGAGGTAGTCAAAGTTTCACTCCTACCTTCTCACCTCCTTGTCCTTACTGTAAGGCATCCAGTAATGCTCTCTCCAACTTGGTGCTAGACACACAATTCAAAGGATTTCTTATCTAAATAGTTCACTAAACCCTTGTAAAGACTTCATTTAATGATTGTGACCAATGACATAGTATAGGTTAACTACACTTGATCCATACGGATTCGAAGCATATTTAAGCCACTATGCATCAGTCCCAATAAGATATTCAATGTGCATAAAATTGAAAGAAGCCATTAAAATTATCATTCTAAAACATGAAAGGTTGACAAACATCTATTCTAAGACATTGAAACTTATCCTATTGGGGGAGTGGTATCGCATTGATGTGGAATGGCGACCCTTTCCCAATCCCTTGGATAATATGAGCCTTTCCAATCGATTTTATTGATTAAAATCTATTGAAACTAATGAAATAGATGAATGAAAGCATGATAAAAGATAAATTAACAAGATGAAAGCTAAGATGATTGATATATGTGTATGCAAAACTTATTCTAAATGTGTGCAAGATTAAATATGAAAGTCCTAATTCCTAAATATGCTAAATAAATGCAACTAAGTTACCATGGTAGCCATTAATGGATGCTTTAAGCTACTATGATCAAGATTTTAAACTAAAAAAAAGCTAAATATGGATGCAAGATGAGAGTGATTTTAACAGCATAAGTTTACTATTAAAAGATGGATCCCTATTCAATAGAAGCAAGGTCTATTTATAGAATAGGCAAAAAGAAACCGATAGTCAGGATTGAAAGAATCAATCAATGGTTAGGATGAAAAGAAGATGGAGGCATAGATCATGGATTCCCATCAAGGGTTGAAAATGCAAGATGATATTTAATCAAGGGCTCACAATCATCCAAAGAAGCACACTTTCAAAGCTTGCTCAAGAAGTTTGTTGAAAGTTTGTTACAAGGAAGAATATTCCTTTTTTCAAATGAGTGAAGAGGGAAAGAATATTCCCCTTTTGGAGGAATGTGCAAAGGAGGAATATTGTCAAGGAATATTCCCTTGCAAGTGGGAAAGTTAGAATTAATTAGTAATTTGATATTTAAAACAAAGTTTCAATTTTGCAAATTAGGGGAATTTAGGATATTCATTAAATAATTAACTTATTTAATGAAAAGGGGTCAAAATGACATTTAATTAAAATTATTTAATCAAATGAGAGGATTTAAGGTGCTAAATTAAATATTTTTATTTATCCAATTTAACAGGATGAAATGTTAGCACGAGAGGGGGTGAATTAACCCAATTAGGTCAATTAGATTAATAGATGAAAATGATGCAATTAATTAAATAGCTAGGCTAATTTAATCAATTAAGCGAAAAGAGGATGGATTTTAGGATGAAACGATGTTAGTATATCGGATTTGAGTGTGTGATATCATTTAGGACATTTTTAAGTGTCTACAATTATCAACTAGAACTTCTTAATATTTTGATGATGTTGGCACTATATGTGCATTCATGGACTCTAGATAACCTATATCAATCAGTATAGGTGGTTTACACATGTACAAAAAAATAGTAAAGGTTGGAAAAGTAAATAAAGCATTAAGTTGCAAAACAAGGGAGATAGCTTAATCTGCTACTAATGCTATGGGTACCTCCAGCTTAACACTATAACTATTAACTGCTAAACCCGAACTTTGTAATTCATTAACACTATTGAATTTTACTTCTAATTACTTGATCTCTCCAGAGAATGACTCAAGGACACATTATAGGGCATAATTCATGCTTCAAGATATCATTCATGTGCATGTTGAAATTAATGCAACATTGTAAATATCTAAATTAACAACAGAAATTAAGGTGGATGAATAGTACCTCAAGTGGCCCTTGCTTGAGTTGTTGTACCCACAAGAGAAACCAAATATGTGCTACTTGAATAAACTAATCATAACAGTTTTCTGGAACATTTTTATTGCATAAAACTAAACTCTATAATCTAACAAGAATCTTCACAAATTTCTCATTCATGAGTGCATAATAGAAAAAAAAATAATGAAGTATTGTTTGTGAAACAAAACTATAACTATCAAAACATATATCTCCAACTAGATCTACTCCTCAACCACCGATCCAACTATATAGGCTCGGGAGGAGTTTTATTTGCACAAGGACTAAAAATAGAAATTAAATGCAAATGTCCACTCTCCTTCAAAATATATATATATATAGAGAGAGAGAGAGAGAGAACACAGTCTTTGCAATTGAAAAAGATAGAAGAAGACAAATAGGATTGACACTCTACCCTAATGGTTTGATAAAGACGTGCTCTATGAGAACAGTCATGTTGGCTTCCTTATCAATGCAAACTTCTTCTTTCCATATTATTGGATGATCTAGTGACTCACGATTGACTACTTCAACAATCACATTCACTATTTCTCGTAACTATCACATCCTTAGTATTTTGGACTCTTTCCTGCAATCTACCTGAAATCCTTTGGCTGTGAGCTGGTCAATCCAATTGTTGTGGGTTGTAGTTCTTTTGGCTGCAAGAAGTTAGTTTCATCTAAAGTATACACATCATTAATTAGCCATGAATTAACACATAATCATATTAAATTTCATAAACATTCACACATTTATCCATGCAAATATCATCATATCATGATTATATTTCCATATGGTAAAGTTTGGTTTAGGATGCATAAAAGACATAAAAGAGATATAAGGTTCATAATTGTTTGTGAGATAAACAACTTGAAATGTTAAAAAAAACATAAAATAAAAGGAAGAAAACTAGCTATTTCCTAGGCCCATCACTTACCTATATGTGCAAGGCTCTTTTGTACATTTTACAAGTTGTTCTTGCATATGATAATCTGCATCATTTTTCATATTATTCATTTTTGGTACTTTTTTTATCTTGCAAGTGATCTTGGTTGCTCCAACATGCTATTAGAACTAGCATGGAAGTCCCTTCCCTTTTTTCTTGAAATTTTCACCTATCCCTATCAACAGAGTGTTGTGGAGCTAAAAAAACATTTTTATCTGAGTCTGAAAGGCTCAAATTTGTAAATATTGACTATCAAAAAATATATTTTGGGCACGGGTTTTTTTTATTTTTTGGTATACATAATACTTGCACAAAATTTTATACAAATCTATATGGCCTCCATACATTGTACATGTCCTTGTGACCTCTTGCGTTAGTCTTTATGGATTCTAGAGAAGTTATGATTTTCAAGCATTTTTTATTGATTCTCAATGTCAAGGTTTTCTTTTGCGATGGATTTTGGTATTTCCTACAAGTTTTTTTTTGTCGGTGGGTGTTTTAAATTTTCATTGCAAGTTTTTCTTTGCCAAGATATTTATTTGACGATTATTGTTCCAACCACCTCAAAGGATCATCTACCTCCAAGTGGCATTTTACATCATAGCCTCTCCACATGACCTCACCTGACAATTTCCCCTTCTACGGGTGAATGCTCGTTTCTTGGTGGTTTTTCTATTAGTTAAAGGAAAATCTATCTATCGATATTAACTTTGTTTATTTGGTGATGAGTTTTTGTTTGTCAAGAAATTTCCTGCCTACCAACATGCAACCCTACTAGTGACAATATTTGTTTTTGTGGGGCTCAAAAAATCTTGGGCCAAGCCCACATTGTTGTCAGTTATTAAAAATCACCTAGGACCTCATTTACAACCACAATCTAATTACTATTTGTTGGTATTTGTAGATCTTAGGAAATTTATTTTAATTTTTTGGTGACCTAAACCCATTCTCCAGTATTTTTATGCCTTCGTTAGTAGTTTCTTGTCCTTGGGAAATTTTGTGGGATATCTTTTATAATTTTTAGGTGTATTCAATCACTTCACAACCAAATCAATGATTTTATAAATTTTTAGGCTATTTCAACATTATTTTAGTTTTTTCCCACCACTACAAGTGGTTTTAGATTCCATGATGATTTCTAGGGAAGTTTGGTTTTTTTATGACTTGTTTGGAGTGTTTTTATGTATGTTTCCAGGTCACAAGTGATTTTATGGGTACATACAACTATTTTTTACCTTTGATGTATTATTCCATCAATACAAAGAATATTCCAATGATCAACATTTAATGATGTTAGCATGACATCATCCTCTTTTCTTGCCAAGCACAAACTCCTCATTGTTGGCCAATCTATTTTTTGGCTCAAATTTAGGAGCCTCATTCTCGGCCATATGGAAATTTGGTAATCCATGATGCCCTACGTTCAATTACATCCATCATAGTGAAATCCTTGTCTACCAAAAATATAATTTCTTTGATATACTTGTGGACCACCTCATAAGAGATGTGTTCTCTATCTTGCAATTTATTTTGTATGAATTTGAAGAAACCCCAGTACATGGTTGTGAATGATGTGGCATCCTAAAAAAAATTGATATTATTTTGTATTTGTATAGTTACCGGCCTAATGTTATCCTATTTTTTTTTCCTTTGAACACTAGTAATGCATTCATGAAATATAATATGAGAAAAATGAACAAGGTGTTGAAAATATTGAGTTGCTTGTGAGTTGTTTGGGTGTTGTCATTGATTTCAATCCCTTGTATGAAGAGAATGTTTGAATGTTCTTGGTGTTGATGATGTCAACCCCTAGCATTGGAGTCATTGGAAGCCTGGAGTTGTTGGTATTAATGTCAACACAATGTTGTTGGTGTTGTCATTGATGTCTTACTTCAGTATAGTTGTAAAAGTTATGTTTGGATAGATGGGTGGATGTGTTATAGTTGATGAGAGATGTAGATGTTGCAGAGATGTTAGTAGTGTTGCCGATGTAATTGGTTCACTTGGATTCCAAGTGCTTTTGACAAAATTTGAATAAAAGAGAGTTCAGTATGATAGAGTGGTGTTCAGTGTTCTTCTCCTCATTTCTTCATGGTTGAAGATATTCTTTTGTGGCTTGGATATGATGATTAGAGGTGTTCATAGGTTATATATCTAGAGTTTCAAGTTCTAGATCATACTGCAATGGAAGATGTGTTTGATAGTATGTCTATTATGTGAAACAGGGTGTCTGAGAGAAATGCGATTGCTCCACATTTCTCCGTAGTGAAGGTTCTTGTCTTGTGGATCTGGGAACGTGCTTATATATTTTATATCTACCTTCCCTTAAAGTTTCAGGTGTTTTGGTGTTCTGCAAGGTTGTTTGGTGTGTTGGATGTTTGTGCCAGTGTGTTTGTTTGCACAAAATAAATGTGTTCTTAACTTTCGGGTGGTTGCAGTTGTAGTGATAAATATTTTGATGATGCAAAATATTCTTAGATGTTTTGGAATGTTATTGTGTGGTCCACGATATTTTTACAGACTTGGAGAGGCGTGTGTGTGGTATCTTGTTAGTGTTAGTGCAAGTTTGGCTGACTTGGTGTGCTAGCGATGATTATGGTGGATGATTTTTATTTGCGGAGTATTGAGAAGCATTTCAGTGTAGATGTGGGTCCGAATTAAGTTTTTGGGTGGTATTCCTTCACTTATTTACATAGTGGAAGTGTTTGGTGCCGACCTATTTGATGTTGCATGATTGAAGTGCATATGTATTCTTAAGGTTGACCTAATTGAGATTGTTTTAGGTCACAAATGGTATAAATACAAGGTGAGTTGTGTGGATTATGTAGAGAAGGTGTGTGATAAAAAAGATGTGAAAGTGATCGAGTGTGGTGATTTGAGTGTGAGCTTTAATGCCTATGACTCCCAGATGGAGTGAGTAGAAGGTTTCTACATTTTGGTCTATTGAATGGGTTGCTTGTGCTTCAATGGAACTGTACCTTCAACATAAGAGAGATGCATTGTTAGGAGTTTAAATTGGTAGTGAGCCACCCCTTCTTCTATCTTCTTTCTTTTGGACAGTGAGTCCTTTAGCAGTGAGCCCTTCTTTATTTTGGGCAGTGAGCGCTCTAGTAGTGAGCCTATTGTATTCGGTGTTTCTACTACTTTATATTGTGAGCTAATCATTAGTGTGTTTTTCCTTTTGGGTTTTCCACATAAATCTAGTGTTCTTATGTGTTTGATGTGTTTTCATTACCATTTTATATGTTTACATTCTTCTAATGCATAATAAGGGTTTAAGGGATAATAAAGATCTAAATGTTAATGAGGGTTTTGATGTTTTAATGAAAAATTATTCAACCCCCCTCTTAGTTGTCCTGTGCATCTAACATAAGGTCCCATACTTGAATTGATAATGGGATTGCTTTGTGCACTTTATGTTCTCTAGTAGCTCTTTTTGTATCACCTTGTAGAGGTTTTCCCTCCACCACCATTTGATATGTGGTGTGAATGGAGGTTGTGGTCACAAAATCTTCCCTATTGGTGTAGTATGCTTTGTAAGCTATGCCCATGGTGGCATATTTAACCATGGGGTTTTTGATTTTTGTGATGTCCAAGCTTCAAATGTTATATATATGTTTCCCATGTTAGTTTGATGACCTCTAAATTTTTAATTTCCTTCTTTGGAAAAAGCTCCCCTTGTGTATATAAGTTGGTTACTGCTTGGATGGCATCCTTTATGATTCTATAAGGTCATTCTAGGTATAGATATTCATTGTGAATTCGGCTGAGGATGATCTAGACCCATGCTTCCTCCTTTGTGAAATCCGGGAAGTCCTTCCACATGTCTAACTTATTTTCCTAGACGCAATTGTGTTGGGGAAGATAAATTTATGTCCCTAGGTGTAGCAAGGATAGCTGCAAGGTCTCAAATTTTGTGTGGTTTATTTATGCTAACAAAGTACATGAATGCATTTTTAGATATCTTTTGTGTATATCACATCCATTATTACTTTAGAATATGATCCATCCAAATTTATCCCCATCTCCTTATATGGGAATGTATTGTATCTTAAACGAGGTTTCTAAGAGATATAAAAAAGAGTAGTAGTCAATTTCTTAGAGTGGAGAGATTGAAAGTTGTGGGTTTATGATTGCTAAGGTTTGTAGTTGGGTAGTACGGTTGCATGATAGTAGTAGGAGCACAAAGTAACTTTAGTGATAGTGGTAGAATGGATTTATAGGACTTAGTTGGGTGAGTATTAAATTTTGTAGTTGTTTGTTCCTCTTCCTACAGAATTTTTCTCGTTAACTTTTCCATTGCTCTATTTGGCAGGTGAGTGTATAATATACAACTATTATATAATTTTAGGGATATTATACTATGGTTTCAAGTAAAGTATTTTGTCGATACCATTTTTGGTGTTGTGAACAAAGATAAATGGAGAGATCAATCAAGAGAGCAAGCAATGCAAGGGTTAGATCAAATCACAAACCAAAACCCAATTGACCAAATTAAAACCATTACCAATGAAGTGACAAGGTAAAATTAAATGAAATAAACAAGAAACAAGAGAATTAAATAGACCAAACCCTAATTTTATCTCACCCAAGAATGCAAGTCCTTACTCCATTATTGAATTATGGTTTGATATGTTGGATTGTTCATTCTTAACATAAACCCAATTGTGCAAAATCTTGAAATATTCATGGCTATGGAGGATTGATTATTTTGATGCCAAATTAGAGAGAATTACCAATTAGATCAAAACTTTTAGGATGGATCATTAATGAAGGATTAATGCTTGTTTTATAGATTTTAGGATATCTTATAGATGGTCAAGATTGAATGTTCAAATCAACAATGGAGAGTTATTGAAGCTCGTGAAGAGACCATGCATGAAGATGAAAGGTCCAATTAACTAAAGCTCTTCCCTAAAATTTAGGAAGATATTTTGAGATATTTTAGAGGGAAGATATTTTTAAATTTGAATTTGAATTTTGGAATATTTCATTTGGAGGGAATGTGCAACTAAATGAATTAAATAATTTATTTAATTATGAAAGAAAATTAGCTAACTAAATAATTGAAAAACTATCGAATTATGAGAGATAAGAAGAATAATTGATTTTTAATTAAATAATTAAAAATTATTTAATCGAGTAGATAAGAGGAAAATTAGGAATTAATTAAATAATCAAGATTATTTAATTAAAGTGGGATATAGAAGAATATTTAAAAATTAATTAAATAATGAAAATTATGTAATTAAGGTGATGGAGGGAAATTCAAATTAATCAAATAACTAAAAATTATTCAATTGATAGAGAAAAATAGTTAGTTTAATCAAATAATCTAAAATTAATTTATTTAAAAAGTGATGAATAGGGAATAATAAGTGAAATAATGAAAAGATGTTGAATTAGGGGAATGTATGATGTGTTAGAAAATTTTACGTGTCAACATCTTGCCCCTATTTGAGACAATGTACTTGTTGCTTTATTTCAAAGACATACTGATGATTTGGAAAAAAATAGGTAATAATGATGATGCCACACTATTCCCCAACGAACAAAGAAATGATGAGAGTATAGTAGACCACCCCCTAAAGAGATTGGTCAAAAAAATAATTTTTAGTTCAGGCTCATAATAGGAAGATGAGATAAGTTTGGTGAAGAAGGGTATAAAAATTGGGTCATGGTTGGTGAGGAAAGTGATCAGGAAGATTGGAAAATGATGAAAATAGGATTTAAGGGGGGTGGGATGGGTGAAATATAGGATTTATGGGTCTATATATAGGCCCTTGGGGGTTATTCTCACCTTATTTTCCCACCCTTAGCCTATAGACTTCAAAGCTCTAAGTGAGATTTTCTAGAAAAGTTGTTGCAGAGATGGCTTACATTCCATAGGCTACACATTGCACATATCATGTTCATCAATTCAAGAGGCTTGCTAGAGCAGCTCCCCCAAGATGTATCTAACCCTTTCATGTTTAAATGTAGTTATAGGTGCAACAAATGTTAGGTCTAGGGAATTAATCAAATGCATCGATCTTTATAGGTCTAGGATCAACATTTTTGAAAGTTGATGTGACATTTTTGATGGTGTCGTGATGTGTTTGGGCATGTCATGTCTCTTTTGAAAATGAGTTTTCTTTGACTATGACCACATGATGCACTTAAATAATAGCTCACATTTGATTTTGAAAAGTGACACTTTTGAAAAAAATATCTCAAATGACTAGGATAAAGTGATGCTTATAAAAAAAGGTTAATGACTAGGATAAAGTGATGCTTATAAAAAAAGGTTTCTATTGATTCAAAGGTTTGGAAAAAAAAAAATTGACAGTTTGACATTGTGGGAATTATGCTTGTAGGTTGTCCTAGATCCTATCTTGTCATGACAGCATTGGCCTCATGTTCTACATCAAATAGCCCATCTCAGCAAGATGGCCATTGAGTTTCTTAGAGCTATCAGTTTGTATCACATTGCCTTCATGCTTGAGATTCAAGCTCACAAAGCATTCATGACTTCCCTTGTGGAGAGATAGCACAGTGAGATGTTTTCATTCAAACTTCCTACTAGAGAGGCTATGATTACACCTACGGATTTGTGGTGGATACTAAGGATTCTAATCGAGGGAGCACATGTTATCTATGACACTGAACATGACGCAGAGGCTCTAAAGGGAGTCCTTCATGATGAGGAGTTGGAGATTGATGATGGGTAGATAGATCTTAGATGATATATTGGAGTTATTGATGATATTCTAGTGATCAAAGTCCTAATTTCAGGTGTGATTGTCCTTGATCAGTGATCTAGGGGATTTTTTATTAGATGGGGCTATGCACTTGAGAGGATGATGGTCAATTTTGTTGTATATGTGTGGGGGCCTTGTGTACTAGCTCATCTTTATGATGACATGCACCAGGTGGTGTATAGGTCAGCAACTAGCTTGTCAGTTGGGGTCACACTTCTACATGTTTGGGCGTGGGAGCACATTCTTGTGAAAAGACCAATGGGAGATGTTGCTAGGGAAGCTTGAGATCCTTATGTGTACCAATATGACACTATATTGACATAGAGGAGGCGAGGAGATTTAGAATACTAGAGGAGGGTCCTTGATGAGGCCAATGAGTTTGCTTGGAGGCCATGGCTACAATGTGAGGTGTGGAATGATGATCATGCACATCTCCCCTACTGTAGACAGATTTTATGGCTTATTGGTCAGACACTACATATTTTGGAGAGGTACCTACCTGACAGGGTAAAGAGGTAATTTAGAGAGGCATGAGATGTGCTTGCTATAGATTATCAATCTTTATTTGCTTGCACTCAACAAGAGATTGGCGAGTGGGGGCCCATGGCGAGCCCCTAGGTTGTAGTGATAGATTTTATTCACTTGATGCATTATAGTGGGGTTGGACTATAGGAGGAGAAGATGTAAGGGTCCTTTTTCTCAATATGATTCCCAGTGGGTTGTACAGAGGCCTTTGGGATTTACACACCTAGGGTTTGAGGTAGTGGGGAGATGGAGAAGAGATGTGGAGCCAAGTAGTGTTCGCCAATAGTGATAGAGGAAACTACAGAAGGAGGTGGAGGAGGTCCCAATTAGATACACCAATAGGTGGTGGTGTTGGTTGTGGTAGCTAGAGGAGATGAGTAGAGAGGAGAGGATAGGTCGAGAGGTGGAGACATGGATGGTATCAGACTTGCAGTGGCTCTCTTAGAGTGGGATCAAGTTTGTCAAGAGAGAGACGACTACAAGATGGGGAGGGATGGCATTATTATCCAGCTTGCATAGAGGAAAACAGAGTGAGATACTATGATAACTCACCAGTAGTGTTACACCCCATTTTTTATTTACCAAATTACTTTTCACTTTACGTTAAAATACAATGTTGGATGTATGATGATGTCATTTTGATATTTAACGTTATGATGAAATTGAATGTAATGAGATGTATTTGCACTTTAATGATTTATTATTATATATGCAATATTATGGATATGTCATAATTGTTAATGGCTAACTATGCGAATGTTTGTTTAAGTGAAATGCATGATACATTTTTTGCCCTCCAAAGGGAGAGGGAGAGTATCACCCAAGATTGTATGGTCTATAGAGTAATTGTTATTGCTATCTAAGTTTACTCCCACCAACGTAGGTCAAATTTTAGACCCCATCGTGTCAATTTGAGTTTAAATTCATTAGTTACGTTGACAGGGTAAGTGGAACCCAGTCATTAAATGATCTTGTTCTCGTCATTTTAAATCGATTATAAACATATTGTGATAATTGGAAAATATCATATATATATATATATATATATATATAATGCATCAATATTTATACATATTCATATATGTATATATATTATAATAGAAATAAAGAAATATATACGTATATATAAATTATATATTATATAAAGATATTACATGTATTTAATATTTAATATATGCTTATAAAAGCATGAAGAATGATAAATAACATCAGTTTTATTGATGCTCATCGAAAGGCATAATAGCCTTCATCGAAGGCTTTGATGATGTTATTATAATATGGCATTATAGTCAATGAAAGTGCATGAATTAACAACCGTCATATTATTTCATTAACACCAATTTGTGGCCGTATCTTTGAAACTTTGAACTGTTTTCAATTGCTATTCAAACATCCTTTTTAATGGTTGTCTTAAGCTGTGGTAATGGGAAGGCTCGACCTATTAAATAGGGGAACCTTATTCCAATTGTAAGCAAAGTCTTATAGTGTTGAGGCACCAGTAAAAATCCATCATGGGCACACTATTGTAGCCACGTTGGTGGAACATTTGATCTATAGAAGCCATGGCACTTGTAACGTGAATCTTGTGCAATTATCTATCTTTAAAATATTTATATTGTACATAATGAGTGGTGGCTATTGAGTGGTGGCTGGGAGAAAGTTAGTTCTATTGGTTGTCAAAACTAAATGGTTTTTCAATTACTCCTTTATCTGTGAACTGTGAAAGATTAAGCTGCACCATATTGCTAAAAGGAAATACCATCTTTGAAGGAGGTAGTTATTAAGTGGTTGAAAGGTTTTATCACAGGGGTTTTCCTTGGGCATTATTATCATTCTTTTTTTTCATTAACTTGCACGAGACTGAGTAAATATAGAGAGGAGGCAGTTATCCTGTTGGTATCTAGAGGTCGCATGTTAGGAAAGGGTTCTCATTAACTTGAAGTCTATTTGATTATACTTTGGCAGAGACTCTATGTTGAGAGAATAGGCTTGAATTGAGTAGAGTTAAGGAAGAACTTGTTGTTTCTTACTATTGCTAAGAGCTACGTTCCAGTCAAAGAATAGTAACTAGAGTATTCTTATTTGTTGTTCTGTGTGATTTGGCTGTGTGATTTGCATGTTAAAGACAATTTTTCTCAACTGTTCAAGCTGAGTAGGCAAGTAATCACATTTTAATTCATAACTTTTCCAGTTTTGAAATATTTTGTCTTGTATTTATTTGGGAAAGATGATTCCAGTAAACCATAAAAGATTAAGCTTAGACAATAATCTTTCTTCGTGCAAAGAAAATAACAGAATTAGAAGATTGAATTATGCTTTGCAATTCATATGAATTTCATTTATTTCTTAGTAGAAAATTATTTGCTTTTCCCAGTTGGGTTATTAATATATATATAGAGGAATCAAAATATGAACAAGTGTATAAACACATTTTTATTGTTATTATTCATGAACCAAAAAGAATAGTTTGGTTAAAGAATTGAGGGATTTTGAGATGTTCAAGCCTAGACAGTATATTGACCCAAATTAAAGATGATTAATCAGTATTTTAATTCAATTGTTCTTCGGCAATTTTCCAACGATATTATTATCGTGAAGGTTTAAATTTTAAAATGGTGTTCCTTGTTAACAAGATCATAGGCTTTTACCATAGAAAATAAAAAACCTAATTTGAAGATATAATCTTCTATAAAAAGATATTCAACATTATGGGGTTATTGAATATGTTATATCAATATACTAGATTATGATCAGGAAGATCGAGTTAACGTCATTTTGTCATCAAGTTTTATTAAATACTTAAAATAGGAGAGTAGTTACTCTCATAGGTTGTAAAAGGACTCGAACAAGCAGCAATAGCCAAGACTAGAGTAGTTATGAAAACATAACATGGGTGTTTGAAGTCAGAGATAACTATCCAACCCAGTTAATTATTGACTTAGTGAGTCATCACATTCTGAGAAAGAATTCTATAATAAGTCAACCATTGGTCAAACAGTAAGTTTGGGTTATCCTTAGGTCAGTTAAGGTTTCCAAGTCAAGTTAGAAGTGGGTTAACATATGACTCCACTCTTTAAGGAAGTGGTTGAATTTAATCCAAAACTTTGGCCAAAGTAAGTGCAGAAGTCTCTGCTTGCACTTGTCGGTTCACTGTGCTCCAAAGTTACATAACCAATCAGTAGTGTCATACATAGTTAGAAGGAGTCTATAGTTGTATGGTCATATTGGTTATATAGGACACAACACTAGAAACTCTAGTGGAAATACTAGGGGGTCCTTGACTATACCTTAGTTGAAGGGTAGGGCCACTTCTAGTTGGAAGGTGTGCAAGGGACCATCAATCTGTGGTTGGAGGTAAAGTGCTTGGGTGATGCTCTCCCTCTTGTAGATGACATTTCAAGGCTTGTGAAATAGAAAATTAATTCATATATGGAATTCATGAACTTGAAAATAGTTAATTGTTAAATCTTTACTTAATTGTAATCATATATGTGAAATTGAAAGTGGAAAGTTGTATCCCCTTTTCAAGTTCAAAAGCAATGTTATTTCATTTATGAAATATTTTATGTTTTGAAATATGCAAATGAAAATTCTAATGTTAAAAAGAAAAATTTTACTTCCCTACTTTTATGGAAATGATTCATTTACTACAAAGTTAAAAACCTAAGTATTTTCTATGTTGTATGGGCAGAGATGTTGCAAGTAGGTAGAAGTACAGGTAGCCCAGCTGATTGCAGAGAGGGATGTAGAGTAGATGTGGTGACAACAGTTAGAGGCTGCAAGACAAGGTATCGTGGTCCCAATGGAGCAACACATGAGGGAGGTGAGGGTACTCACCCATGAGGCTACCTATTATAGGACCCTATATGAGGTCTCAATGCCTATTGGGAGGAGAGCTCCCAAATTTTTAGTCAAAAGTGTAGTAGGTATAACCAACATATCAAATGGAGGGTTGGTGGGATGACCACCTCAGCCACAGTAGCTAGGGGTATCCAGAGGATAGGCGCAATAGTCAAGAGGATAGGTGCATAGGGCGTAGTAGGTTAGAGGTCAACAGGTGGTTCCTCCCCATCCACCTTCTCTTGGTCAGGAGGAGGAGAGGGGTAGTTCTATGTAGTTGATGTCTTTGTATATTGATGTACATATATTTGATTATAGACACATTATTTTAATGATGTATATATATTGATGACTCTTGATATCCCATTGTACATACATTTGATGTATACCGATTTTTTACCATGACACACTTTTTGATGATATTTATGATATGAGATTGGATTTTGATGGGACTATGATATGATGCCATGTTATGGATATTACTATGATTCTATGATGTATGCATGTGATAGATCTAATGATTTATATTTGAGCTTATGATGTATGATGGATGGATTATGGTGATGTTATGATATGATTTTTTTTGTATTTTTGATGATGCATATATCTGATTGACTATGTGATGATGTTATGGTTATGGATATAGGATATAATATTATGATTGTACTAATAATTTGTGGATGTAGGATGTGATGGATACTTCTGTTCATGGCATGATACATAGATTGAATAGTTAGTATGATAATTAGGATAGAAGGAATGATAGATGATTAGAAGAAATGATAGATAGATGTATGAAAAATGTTGATCAAATATCAAAGAATTCTATATTTTTTGAAATTATTTGAGATTTTTAGTAGAAATGAGATAGGATAGATGATATTTCTTTTGCTTTAGGTTATGCTAAAGAATGTAGAGCAATCCTTATTTTCATATAGCAAGTAGATACTATGCACCAAGGTATGAAGAACCATGGTGGCATCATATCTATTGAATGGAATTTGACTCTACAAGCACATATGAGTATCCTTGTTCATACCTGACATACAAAAACCTTGTTTGATCATGTGAGAGAATGAATCTTCAATGCAAGTTAGGCCTTATACACAAAAGGTATAAAGAACCCAGTATACAAAGGTCATTGTATTTACTAAAATTATTGCTACACACAAGGCAAGTATTCACATGGTCGTATTACAAGAATATCCCACAAATATAGTAGACAAAAGAAATGATCATGGCCCATTACGTACTCCTCTAGACACACCAAGATATGAAATATCAAGGTGGATTCTAGTAAGTGATAGAATGAGACAAAAGATAAATCAAAAGAAAATTTTGATTGAAAAAACATATCAAGACCATCACATCTCTTGCAAAAGATATTGTAATTGTTGATTTGCGATTGTGCCTATTGTAGGAACGATATATCCGTTAAGGTGATGATATTGGATGTTGAATTAGATGCTTTAGGTAATTGGTATGTAGGTAGTGGATTCATTCTGACAATGATCGATGCTAGTGATTTTTCATGAATGTTCTAGGTTTCAATGATTACCACATTTGCTTTTTCTTACTTTGCCAAAGATGAGGGCGATGATATGTTTATTGTGGATGATGATTTTATTCTGGATGGGTGAGTTATGTTGATTTGTTTTTGAACATTTTTTAGAATTTTTGATTGCTTTTTGAACTTTTGTTGGAATATTTGAGGTTATTTTTGAAATTTTTGTAACATTTAGATGTTGTTGGATTTTATGTTATCTAGATGTTTTTGGAATTTTATGTTATTTGGATGTTTTTAGATTTTTTGTGTTAGTTGGATTTTTTTTGGCATTATTTGAATATTTTTAGATTTTGTGTTATTTGAATTGTTTTGGATTTTACATTATTTGTATGTTTTTGGATTTTACATTTTTTGGATGTTTTTGAATTTTTGCATTATTTGAATTTTTTTTGGATTTTGAGATTAAGGTAATGAGGAAGGATCCAATTGAAGTAATAGGTTTAGTAAAATTCTCCCAATTAGATGTAGGATCATTTTATTGTGGAATAAAGGAGATGACTATAGGAGATATTAGGTGATGTAGGTAATGCTATATACTGATAAATTACCAAGCTTTTTTAGGTTTATAGGTGAAAATATGTTGAATGAATGAATGGATATGGATGAGATGGTAGATTTATTAACAATGACATGAAAGAGAATACTACTAGATGGTAGATGGTGCTTATTACACATGCCCCTATTTTCTAAGTTTTCACCAAGGTACTTGTCCAAAGAACCACCAAAGTGGTTTTCACTAGAGGATAATTTTTCCTTTACTATTTTTATCCTCTTTTTTTAATTTCTTTTTCTTTTTTATTTTTTATTTTTTGAATTTAGGATATCCCAATGGGTCTAAGGATTGAACCACTTGAGATTACTATTGTTGATAGGATCTTACAAGGGATCACCTTCAAGTGTAGCTAGTTGATAGGCTCATGATCCATAGTTTGTTGTGATGATGATAAATGGTCCCAACCAATTCAATTCAAATTTTCCTTTGTTATCTTGATCCAGTTGATTCTTTTGATTCTCCTTGAGGACTAGATCACCTACTTGGAAGTTTCAGTTCTTGATATTTTTGTTATAGCTACGACAAAGATGATTTTGATAAGCTTGGAGATGATTAAGTGCACTGAGACATATTTCGTCTAGCAATTCTAGCTCTTGCAGCTTGGATACTATATATTCCTCATTGTCGACAAGATGTTGCAACGACACCCTTAATGAAGGAAGTTTGACCTCGATACGCAAGATTGAATGAGTACCATAGAATAGGGAAAATGGTGTAATGCCAATAGGAATTTGAATACTAGTACAGTAGGCCCATAAGGAAAGATTTAGCTAGAGGTGCCAATCACGACTAGTGTCATTAACCATCTTTTTGAGGATTTTTAGGATAGTTTTGTTAGACACTTCAACTTGACCATTTCCTTGGGGGTAGTATGGAGTGGAAAAGTGATGTTGGATATGAAATTGGGAATAAATATCTCGAACATCCTAATTTTTGAAGGGTGTTATATTATTTGTGATGATGGCATGAGGGACGCCATATCAAAAAATTAGGTAGTTTAGGATAAACTTGGATATTTGTTTACCAATAATGTAGGTGAGGGGGATGAATTCTATCCACTTTGTAAAGTACTCAATGGTGGTGATGATATGATTGTTGGAGGATGTGGGAGAAATCTTGCCTATGAGGTCAAGTCTCCATTGTGAAAAGGGCCATGGTGTAGTGATAGGCCTCAAATCTTGTGCTAGTGCATGAATAAGATCACCATGATGTTGACAGTATAGAAATTTCTTAGTAAATTGATGTGATTCTTGATCTATGGTAGACCAATAGTACCTTGTCCTTGGTAGATTCTTAGCAAGGGTAGGGGTACTAGAATGTGACCCAAAAACATCTTCATGTACCTAACATAAGGCAATTATAGCTTCTTCTAAGTTAAGACATCTAAGTAATGTACCATTGAGACTCTTTCGATAAAGGGTGTCACCAAGTATGGTGAAGTGAGATGATTAGCAAATAAATTATTTCTTGAGGTTAGAGGTAAGGTTAAGTGGTATGGTACCATCTTGGAGATAGGTGTAAATGTTGTGGTACCAAGGGGAATTGGGACCAACAAATTTGCACTTAGAGTTTGACTCAGGGACTTCAAATGTTGGTATCAATAATTGCTCAACAAGAAACTCGCATTTGTGACTATTATGTGGCATGTCTAGGAGAGACCCAAAGGTTGACATAGCATCTACAACCCTATTGTTGACTCTAGGTATTTTCTCAAATGAGATAGTATTTAAATATTGTTTGAAACTATGTAATAACCCATTCTAGTTACTACTTAAATATTAATTACAAATGACATTATGAATATTAAATTTTAAAAAGACGTAACTTAAGCATCTATTTTCAATTATAGCGGCACATGCCTAATTAAAATATGAATCAAAATATACATATTCATTTCCAAATTTCAATTACAATATCCAAGTTGACTTGGCTCATTGGGCCACAAAGTCAATACAATATACATTTACATCAAGGTTACATCATAATCCTTTGATAACTTGAAAACATCCAAGGTTTCCTTTGATGCTCGCCTCCTCTAGTGGATGAGAACATGGCTTAGGCCCAACCATGAAGCTTACACTTCCTCAGAATTCTTCCTACTCGAAGAATGCTCAACCCTGCACAAATTTTTTAGCAAAAGAACAATTTGCAAGGTGGAATCTATTGTGTGTCCAAACATTAACATGCATCTCTATGAATAGAAAAATGAAAGATCTATGCTAGGAATGGCAGAGAGTGTCATCACATATAATTCCATACATACATAATGGGATAACTGCTTGGCTGAACATTAAAATTAAGTTGCAACAACAAAAAAATAGGTTTTGGATAAAGAAAAAACTATACCCTATGTACTCCATTTTGACACCCGTCCCGAAAGGTAACTTTCAATCAACACAAGTATGTTCCTAAGAAACTATCTAACCTCTAACAACATCTACCCTGAGGTGCTCTAGTCTACTTAGGTGTTGCTATTCTACTAAACAAGAGAATATTCTTTAAACTCATATCAACGGAAAAGTAATTTAGTCTACTTAAATCCTCTGCTTAATAAAATTAAAAAAGATAATTCAAGTGGATCTGTTCAATACATTATCCATTCAGTTCATACACTAGTTGGTCACATGATTACACTCAATCTATTCTACCACTTCATATTTAACATAAATCAATATTCTTTATAGAAGAAAATGAATTAAATAAGTAACAAAAGAAGGTATGTCACAAGTATGTGTATGTACATAGACGAAGGTCTATGTGCATACACATATATGTGCCAAATTTACTTAATATATTTGTGCACACATTATGAAATAAATACCATTATAACAGATTGCTTTCATTCAAAAAATTGCTACAGATTGTCATATCATCTAACAGTTATACAAGATGTAAATTGCCTTTTTCAAAGAAAGAAGAACATTTCTATTTTGAACAGATACTACATATTGATGTGTTGTTTGTATCATAACTAGGTTGTATGCAGAAGTTTACAAGTTAATGTGCCAATGTGTCTCATTAACAGTTTCAAGTTAACCAGTATATCATGTAAACGATCAATGTTTTTATCATTTTGGATATAAAAATATTTAAACAATACTAGTATCTTTTTGTGCAAATAAGAGAATTGAACGACATGCTTGTCATTTCAAAACCAAAATATACATATGAATCTGGAACAATTTTATTAATGGTCAAGTTATGGAGAAACCTATGTTTCTATTGGTGACTGTTATAAGATATATGTTCAAGCCACTGTCATTCTAAAGAATGACTAATAGTCAAACGACTATTCAATTTTATTATTAACATTAACGATAGTTGAACCCTGATGAATGTCGATCATAGACCTACATTGTTCGACGACAATGTTGGTAAGACTCGTTCATGGTAATTGTCCTATGGAATGATTCAAGTATCGTTCTAGGGAAGGATAATGTGCATGCAATAAGGATTGGTGAATACAAACATTGTGAGCATTGCATGTAAGCAATGATAATGGGAATCATTCTAATGAATGATTAAATCTATGTTCAAATGGCATACTATTAATTGATCTTAGAGATCATGCCAATATAATGAAAAGGGGAATGATATAATCGTTTGTCCATTGTTCACTGTGAACGAGGTGACATGGATAAATGCACAACGATGACCATCCTTTTTTCTATGAATGATATCTAAGGCCATCACACCCATATGGTGCGATATTCCCATTCATCCTTGTCAACACAAAGAAACAACAAAATGTGATGGAAATAATGGAGAAGTCATCGCTTCCCTTAGAGGGAACAATGAACAGTAAAAGAAACCATTGAATATTTTGACTATCGACTTCTACCGAATAGTCATGAAAATTGCTATGCATCACACATGCAAAAGATAAAATAGCAAGAGCAATTTCATAAACATTTGGGGTATAACATGATTAGCTATCAAGCCGATAGGAAATGCATGCAAGGAATGGTTGATTCAGCTCATGTGACAAAATAAAAATTACTATCAAATTCATCAATGACTTCTAGGCATCGATGCAAAATGTATTTACATATAAACACCAATCTAATGGTTTAACACCATTTCAAAAGAAATCAATAATATGGGAAGAAAGGGGAATTTCAAAATAGACTATATAGGAAGAATCAAGCATATATCAAAACCATTGAATTACCTCAGAATTGTGGGAATTTTCCTCTATTAATTCTTCCCTCTTTCCCAGTTGGTTCAATTTTCTTGCCTGCTTTTTCCTTCACCTTCATCACCACAATCTGTCTCCCCTTCAATATCTAGTAGAAATTTGTGCTACCCAAAATGGTAACGTTTCTTCTCTTACCTTTTCGCATTGCTAAGGGAGCCGTTTCACTTCATAATTATCCTTAATTAGCCACCCACTACTACATTTGAGTATCTTGGACTTAAATTCGAATGCAAGCCACTCATCCATAATGTCTTCTTTTAGACATTATTTGAAATCAACAATAATGTTTAATAATTTCAATCCCATATTTAATTTTATAAGGAATATGTATATGTTTATATATATGTGTGCATATATATGTGTATATATGTGTGTGTGTGTGTGTGTAGATATATATTTATTTATCACTATTTTATTTTTATACTAGTATAGTGTTTAATCATTTTCAAATAAAGAATAAACTTTTATTTTATTCGAATAATAGTTTTTAAATGAAGTGGTTTTCTTATCCTTCAACCATGCCTTTTAATTACATATAAATATGTTTAACCATGCTATTGTTTTCTTTTAAATTTCAAAAACACAAGATCAAAATAGATAAAATAGAATAAGAAATCACATGTATAGCATTCCACAAGCCTATTTTTTTCAATCATTGAATCATTTTGAATCAAATCAATATAATATTTTATATGAAATTTAAAATGTAGACATCATGTTGTTTAGTGGTGTGTGCACCCAAATTCCATCAAGCTTGCCATTCAATCCAGCTAAATGATCCTACCTCAATTGGGTTCTCATCCTTCTACCTTTTTCCTGTATTTGCACACACTTGCACTTACACAGTTCATCGGTAACGTTCAATCATGATAAAGTATAAGATAGTTCATAAGATCACATAATAAAGAAGATGGTCAAATTTCTTCAAAGCATTTCAAAATATTCAAATTTAGCACTCAACATATTGAATTTCCTCAATAATTCATTTTATCATATTCTAATTTAAATGCAATAAAACTTGGGTTATGACACACTATCAACCATCCTTTTGTAGAGAAGTATTTTGTCATATTTAGTCTGATAGCCATCATTGACTTGTCTTACTACTAGATGGGAATCACCATAAACCTTTACATCTTTGATCTACCATTATATTACCATCCTTAATCATGTAATAAGAGCTTCATATTTGGCTATATTATTTGTGCATGGAAATGCTAGTTGATATCTTTGGTATGTAGTCACCCTGGGGTGTAATGAATATGAATCCTTCCCCTGAACCATGTTGAGTGTGAGATCCATTGAAGTATAACTTCCATTAACTAGTAGAAGTAATAATGAATATTGCTTCATCTGGGAAATCTAATATGAGGGGATTTTCATCATATATTGGTGCTTTTGCTAGTTGGTCTACCATGACATATCCTTTGATTACCTTCCTATCCACATACTCTATATCAAATTCACTAAGTACCATAACCTATTTAGCCATTCGGCCTATGATTGTTGCTTTTACCAATAGATACTTTAGTGGATCTACCTTAGATATGAGCTTGACTTGATGGTTAAGCATATAGTATGGAAGCTTTTGAGAAGTGAAGATGACTTCAAAACATGCTTGCTCAATATGAGTATACCTAAGCTCATATTCAACTAATGTTAAGCTAATATAGTAGACTACTCTCTCTTTCAATTAGTTATCGTGCTATGCCAAGAGAGCACCTAATGTTGTTACTATTGCTAAGATGTATAGGATCAAAGTTCTATCTACCATTGGAGGCATCAACATTGGAGGTGATGCTAGGTAATCTTTGAGATGTTGGAAGGCTTGTTGAAATTTCTCATCCCATTTGAATATGATCCTTATATAGGATATGAGTAAATGGGTGACATTTATCTACTAGTTGTGCTATAGACCTTCTGATATATTGGAGCTTCCCTTGTAGACTTTATAGTTGTTTTAGAGTTTTAGGAGGAGGTAAGTCAATGATTGCATTGAATTTCATTGGGTCCACCTCAATACCTCTTCTAGACACTATATATCCCAAAAATATTCCAAAAGGTGACTTTGAATACACATTTCTTTGGATTAAGCCTCGATATTTTTCAAGCATGTAAAATATTTGAGCTAACACCTCTAGGTGTCATTTTATTTTCACTAATTTAGCTAGGATATCATCTATGAAGTCTTGCATAATGTTGTGAAATATGTCATGGAAAATCACTATCATGGCTCAATGATATGTTACCCCCAATTTTTTAGACCAAAAGGAAAAGTTCATTCTAATAGTATGTACCCCAAGGGCATGCAATATTTGTTTTATGTTGGTATTCTTGTGCTATAAAAATTTGGTTATACCCTAAAAGCATTTCATGACCTGTTGTTAATTCCACGTTATGTCTATGTTGGGCAATGGGAAGTCGCCTTAGGAAAAACTTTGTTAAGATATTTGAAGTCGGTGGAGATGTGTATTCCCCTGATGGGTTTGTAAACTGGTACTAGATTATAAACCCACTTCAAATAATCAATTAGCCTTATGAAACCAACACCCAACAATTTTTGTAGCTTTAATTTAACTAGTAATACAATTTTTGGGTGTATTTTGTGTAGCTTTTATTTCATTGGTTTAGTTCTTGGATATACCATTAAGTGATGCACCACTAGTGTGATATCTAGTCTAGGCATGTCAATGTAAGACCAAGAAAATTTGATTTTACATTTTGTTGGTGGTCAAAAATATTAGTACCAAATCCCTAAGGTTCAATAACCTTCCAAGTGCCAAGGGTGATGAACTTGGAAAATCACCACAAACCTATATTCGTGTTGGGAAATTAAGGACAAATGGTTGAGGTGGGTAAGACCTCCTTCACTTCTGGCTTTGCAAGACCAAGGCGGTTTCCCTAAGATGTTTCCTTGATGATTTGCAACACTATGTAATACCTTACAACAAACTATACCCACTACACAATGTATCCCAATATTGGTCTCACAATATACCTATGTGCTAGCTTGGATAGGTAAGGTTGAGCATCTTACTAATAGATAACCTACCATATCAGTGTGTGAGAATGAGCTTATGCTACACCCTTGTATTATTTTTTTCATTCAGACATGGTAGTAGAACACAACTATAGAATTTTTTTAAAAGGTTCTTTAATTTGAGGTGTTTGGAGTGTGTTCAAGATTATAGGAGAGACAAAAAGTTACATATTGATGCATATATTCATCGAGCTATAGAGTCTCTAGATTCAACCACATATGTAATAAATGAAAGCAACATGATGACTTAATCAAGTCACCACAAAAGACTACGCCTTTAAAATTGCATGGGTAAATTGGGCTCTACCCAATGCACTCAAAAAGATAGTAGATGGTTGTAGAATATTAAGAGAGCCTACTTAGTAATCCTCATCCATACCCACACATTTCCTTTATTATATTAAGAATATACTATGCAAAAGCTTTACATAGATTTTACAAACTTCTAGCTGAAAAATTAATCAATGATATTGTTGCCCGATTTTCACCTACGGGCTCGATCAGGCAGGATAAATTATGTTTCAGATGTTCTTGAAGGCCAATGGGACATTTCTGGTATTGGCATGGTGTGATGGTTTATAGGTGGCATTGTTGTTCTTGCCACCAAGGTTCAAACCCCGTTGGGGTGGTATTGTTGAATGGTTGTATTCTGGTTCATAGCTCCGGTCAAAATCGTTTACACCTTGAATAAAAAAAGGCCAATGGGACATTCACAATAAGGGCTAAATCATGCATCTGATGCTAAGTCATAGGGAGGTCTATTGGGAGGCATCCCTCTTTCTGATTTGGCATAGAACTCCTGATGAAGAAGGTCGATGAGACTAGTATGATGTCTTGCCGACTAGCATTGTGTTATATTCATTTGAAATCCTCAAGTCACCACTTGACATCTCGGTCGCTGTGAAATCTTATATCTCTCTTCGCTTGGGATGTCTTGTCGACGATTTTTCACAAGGTCGGCGTCCGGGGAGAATGGTTTTCCTTCGCTGAGACGTCTCGCCAATAAATGGAGCTCTCATCGAAGGGGATTTCCTTCGGCATAAGGTCTCATCAACCGCTGGTGGTCTCGCCGAAATGAAAGGTCTCAATGTAATGTTTGGCGCTCGGTGTAAGGTCTTGTCGACCACTGATAGTCTTTCTAAAATAGAAAGGGACATCGGTAAGACTCTTGTTGTTCGCCATAAAGTCTCACTGACGGGGTGAGGTCTCGCCGAAGTGAATCGGCATCAACGAAGGAAAGAAGTTCGACAAAAGGTTTCGTTGAAAGCCAGTGGTCTTGTCGAACCAGTAGGAGCTCAGGGAGATGTTTCAGCGAAATGAAGAGAGCTCGGCGAAAGGAGGTGTTATCAACAGGATGTCCTGCCAATGGTTGTTAGTCATGCCAACATGTTTTGTGCCTTTGGTATAATGTAAAGAGCTCGACATGATGTCTTGGTGAACGAGGGTAGTCTCGCTGAAATTTTTTTCCTTCAGCATGAGGTCTGGTCGAATGAGGAAGGTCCTGCCGATGAAGGGGTGTCTTTGGTATAATATTTTGAGTTCGGGGAGAAGTCTCCCTGACCCGATAGTCTCACCGACCGTTGTGCACAAGAAGGTAGGCTCTCACCAAAACAAGATGGCTTCAGCAAAGTGTCTCGCCAACCCAGTGGGGTCTTACCAAAATAACGAGTGCTCAGGGAGAGGAAAGGAGCTCGCTAAGAGGTCTCACCGACCAAGCAAAGTCTCCTCGACTGAAATGAAGAGAACTCAATAGGAGTTCTCGCCGAAGCAAGGTGGCTTAAGAGAGAGGTCTTGTTGAAACAAAATGAACTTGAAGAAAAGGAGTGAGCTCATCGAAGGATCTTGCCAAAGGTAAAAGTCTTGCCGATGGTTTCATGGGATGTTGACATGACTTTTTCATCTCGATATAAACTCTCATCGATGGTTGTAAGCTATCCCAATGTTGATGTAGAGTGTAATCGCATCGGGGAGACACGGTAAGTGTCTCACTGATATGCAATTCAGTCTAAGTGACCTTTGATTGTCTGGAAATCCCATGAAGCATATGTTCGACCAATTGGAGGAAGCTACAGGTGAGCTATGGCAGTTTGACCAGTGAGAGGAAGATCAATAGAGAGAAAGCGACATGGATTTTCTCTGAGCCCAGGAGCATTCAAAGTTGCTCAGCAAGGAGGTTCGAAGGTGGACACGAAGACCAGGAAGTTAATGTTGTAGTTGCAAAAGATCAAGGAGGCCATTCTTGGAGCAACTCTTCACTGACATGGACAGTGGGGACGTAGCATTAACTTCATTTTAAAAGATCTAAGGGAAGATCTTTATGAACTAATATTTTTGTAAGCCCTAGGGGCCGACACATCTTTTTGTATGTAAGGCATTTTTGCCTCTTTGTAAAGGAGTGAACTCCTTATGCTTTTCTAAAGTTTGTGACTTTTGTCGTCCTTTCTCAGATTAGAAAACTTATGTAACTCGTTTTGGAGCATGATATATAAAATTTACCTTGGTTACCATTGATGGTTAAATTTTCCTTTTGGTTCTTGCAAAATATTGTGCATTTTTAAGTGATTCATCAAGCTACTTAGTGAAATATTTCTTTTCCTTATAGCTTTGTTTCATGTTCACATGCCTTTCTTTGCAAAAGTAGTATCATGTAGGTTATAAACTATGTTTACTCAATTGCACATGAGCTTTTAATTTGTGAAAATCTTCTTTTCCTTCTTGAAAGTGTGTGCATGTCAAACCTATTTGTATGCATAATCTACAGAATCTTGTTGTGCAGTACCATATCCATTATCAGTACTCAAGTGTAACCTGAGTGTCTCATTGTTCTTGTCATTTTGGTGCATCACCATGGTATTTAATTTTCATTTTTATGCATTCTCTTTCTCCCTTTTCCTTACAAGATCAATAGTTTAGGTGATACCAAAGGAAGTCAGCCTTCTCTGGAGGTTGACCTCTATCTATAAGTGACCCACAGCTTTGGAGGTCTTCCCATGTTACACTGAGGTGTTGAACATCAAGTTCAACAAGGGTGCAACTTCAGGTGATAACAGATACATCATATAATGCATACTACACATGAAAGGATATACTTTGCTAAGGTTGATTCTACCTTTAATCATTCACTCTTCAAGTTTACAATAGTTATTACAAGGCTATGATCCAATCAATATCATTAGAATAAAAAGAATGTTTGTTGGAATACAAATGCTTCTCTCTGGAACAAGGTCTAAATGGAAAACTCTAACCCTTAGAATGAGCATAGAAGTGTAATTTATACTTCTCCAGTTTTTGAAGGAAGAAAGGTGAAGGATAGGGCTTGAAACCCTAGAAAATCATGTGCAAACATGTGGACAGCCAAATATGAGAAGAAATCATGCCACATAGGTCCCCACACACATGCCATGCCTCCACATTAATGGGCACAAAAATCATAAACAAAATATCCACAAAAATCTATAGAAAATCATGACCAAGACCCAACCTCTGACAGAAAGGAGTCATGTAAATCATAAAGAAGCATGGATGCCATTTTATCCCACCTAAATTTATTGAGAAATGTATTTAAGATGACCCATGTAGCCCCATGAATCACATCTATTTGAAAATTTTGTTGCAACATTAAAGGTACAAAATGTGAAAATCATGCAGAAGATCACAAAGTCCAATCAGGTTTTGAAAACTCGACAAGATCCAAGAAAGAAAGAATAGAAGGAAGAGGGCAAAAATAGGAATCAAATTCGAACTATCAAGACAAAATTTTGAAACTCTAAAAAAATTTCAACTTCCTGATAAGGAAGAAGGTTGTGTTCAGGAATAGAAAAAAAATTCAAACTTTTAGATCTTTGGCCCAAATATCTTATCAGATCCTGAAAGCCCAATGAGAACAAAGGAAGAAAATAAAAGAAGTTGAGATCGAGGATGTCGAATGAATTAAAACTACTCGGACCCTAGGTCCAAAAGTCTCGTCGGGACCCAAAGTCCCGAAGTCCCGAATGGATCATAATGGAAGAAACAATCATGATCGAAGATCACGATCGTACAAGGACCTTTCAATCCAATGGCTGAAAATATTGTCAAGAACCGAAGTCCCAACCGGATAGAAGAATTCTGAAGAGGAAAAACGATCAGGATCAGGGATACTGAACAGACTTGGACCTGAGGAACAAAGGTCCAAAAATCTTATCAAGACCCAAAGTCTTGATTGGATAAAGAAGGGAAGAGCAAACTTGGACCTTAGTCCAAGTATCTATTCAGGGTCTGAATCCCCAAAAGGGAAAAGAGTAAGAAAAGAAGAAAGATATTTTAAAGGTGAAAAGGAAGAAAGGGAAAATAAAACTTTTTCGAGATCCGAAGGGAATTTCAAAACCCTTTTCGGGGCTTGACATGGTTTTGACAACCATTTCATATTTTGACAAGGTCCTCAAAACCTTTCAATCTCCTAGCAAAGCCTTGTGCTTACAAACTTTATAGTTAAAAATTTAAAGCATTGGCTAAGAAACAAGGTTTCAAAACCTTCAATGGGTTCAGACATAGTTTCGATAACCATGTTGAAGCCTGACAAGATTATCAAAACCAACCAAAACATTAACGAAATTGAGAAAAAATGAAAAGTTAAGAAGTTATAAAACCTTCATCAAACTTTACAAGGTTTTGACAATGCGTTGGAGCCTAATGTGGTTCCAAGAACCACATTGAAACTTGACAAGGTTTTCAAACCTTATAAAGTTCCGACGAGAACTTTACTTAGTCAATTTTAGGATTTTAGAAATGGGTTTTTTGGCTATATCTTGCAAGGGGGAAACACAACAACTAGAGGGAAAAGAAGACAAGATTTAACAACCAAATTCTCAAACTAAACAAAATTGAAGGGAAGCATAAAGGGATAATAATAAGCATTAAAACTTAGTGAAAATTTTGTAGGTGCTAACTCTAGTTGGGGACGTGTGCCTCTTGTAGGCACAATTAGAATCCAAATCTTTGGGAAGCAGACCATGTGCCTCGTCCATTGAGTTCTTCTTGATTTCTTATCTATTCAACACTAGAACCCATACTTTCAAAATTTACTTGGTGGCCCCAGACCCCCAAGAAAAAGAAGAGTCAATGCTTGCCTCTATCAAACACTAGCCTGTTGAAGGAACTAACCTCCCTCAACCCACAGTTGTTTCTATCATACCACTACAACAAGTGTAGCCTTTTTCTTGCAAGCAAAAATTTGTGATACCATTGAACAAGTGAATACTTGCTCCATGTTTGATTTCATTGTTGCATGGCAACCACATAACATAGGCCATCGCACTGTCATGCATTATTTCATCCATTTTTGCTGTACATGGTGATAGAACTTGAAATTTTAGGTCAACACCACATGAAACCATGGTGTTTTCATAACTATTGACCTTCTCAAATGAATCAAGGAAAAAAGAGAGTGCGTCTAATTCACATTGCAAAGAAACATATGCCACTTCATCATGTTGACTTGCAAAGAGAAACTCATCCTCTAACAAATAAAATTGAAAATTTTGAAGCTCAACCATGTAAGAAACATGACAAATCAAAAAATCACCAACTTGGATAAGTTGTTGTTCAACACCACTGCAAGGTGCAGGTTGGGTCCAAGTGAGTTGCTCAAACTTAGGGACATTGAAATCCACGCTATGAGAAGCTACATATTCATCACAAAGGAATGTCTCATACTCAACTTCACTTACTTTAGGGACCACATACAACCAACATACCTTGGAGTCACTTATATTGATGCAAACCTAATCATCATATCCATTCATATTACAAGACACTTCGTGTGAAGAGATACACTCTTCAGATTGTCTCTCTATTTCAATCTCTTGGCAATCCGTTGTGACATATGTGTTGCACAAAACAAATCTATGGCACATTTCTTTCATGCTTAGCCCAACAACATCACTTTCTCACGATCCTCTCAAAGTGCACTATGCATGAGGAAGACTACAAGTTGCATACCAAAGAAAAAGGTTTTCATATGTATCCACATGATCACCAAAATCACATTCTTCAAGTGCAAACTCTTCATAATGAATATCATCAGTTGTACCAATACTTATCTCTAAATTTTCATTTTCATGTACAACTACATCCATGTTATCCTACAAACAAACAGTGGAAAATTCAAAATTAGAAAATGGTACAAAATAATCTAAGAGATCAAACAAGAAGGCAACTTCTTGTTCACCACTTACATTTCCAACATATGCATGCTCTACATAATCAACTACCTAAGCTGATTCATTTGATGAATCTCTCCCATGATGCACATCCTCTTCATTGTCTAGACTACTGCAACAAACAACAGGGTCATACTCCTCATTCACAAACTAGAAATCATCATTAATTCCTTCATTACAACTACACACAGATGGTTGCTCTAGTTGAAGGTTAGTGCACACACTGTCATCCTCATTTGTACTATTATCATGCAATGCAACAAACCTTCATCTACCCTTCTAAAAACACAATCATCACCTGATATTGTGCTACTATTTGAGACCATCTCCAGATAATCATTGTCTTCAACAACAAATTCACCATCAACAACATTTGTTCCTAAGGACAATGATTTTGAAATCATGTCCCTTTGTAGATCATCAATGATATCAAGGAGCCTATATACGTACTACATGTCTATCAAATGATACTCTTCTTGTATTGAACCATCACCTAACATATCAACACATGCAAGTGTGTTTGGATTGCAATCATGTAGGATCTGAGAAAAATGCATCAAAAAACATGTACTGAAATGCATGCTAGACTCTCCCTCTTTCCATCTAATGTTCTTTAATTCTTCAACAAGAGTAGTAGGGTCTAACTAGAAAGAAAATCCCTTTTCAAATGCAATAACAAGTTGACTCCATGAAGAAGAGAAAATTCTTAGGAAAAATCCACTACTAATTCCATGTCTTTCCTCCTCATGACCTAACAAAAAATCTCATCCACATGTTTTCATCTTCAAATTGATACTTCTTCATGAATTTTGAAAATACCTCAACATGTACATCCTCATTCGATTGACCATAACCATCAAATATAGGTCTCAATCTCAGGATTTAACCTTTCATCATTTGTCTTTCATATTTGACCCAAGGAAGGTCAAGACACTTATAAATGGGATTAAGCGAGACAACAAGGGATGAAGAAACCTATTTTCTATAACAACAGGGGGTCTTTATGATTGTAGATCCTTGACTCAAAGCTCACATTGCCTCTCAAGCTCTTTAAGCTCCTCTAAATTCAACTTATATCTATGTATGTAATCTTGTAAGGCTTGTAAGTCTGGATGTGAACATGTTTTTTGTGCTAGGTTGTATGAACAACAAGGTGATTCATCTTCATAATATTCTTGGACATGCCTCCTCTCATACTACCTAGGGTTTGAACTATATGTTATATTTGATGAAGTATCCCTAGGGTATATGCATCCATTCCAACTGTCCATGGTTGGTTACAATTACTTATGTAGGGTAAAACAAAGAGGAAAAATAAATTTATTTATTTAATAGAAAAGAAACCATGCTTTAAAATGGAATAAAAGAGAGTACCAACTACTTAGTTGTATTCATTCGTTACTTGTTCATGAAACATGAACAACAACAAAAATTTGTTCTTTGACAACGGATTCACCACCTCACCAAAGTGAGGAAATCCTTGAAGCACAAGAACCTCCAACTCATAGATCTGATTTTGGATTCAAGCCACCAACAAAGTCTTCAATTAATATGAACCCATACAAACTTCCCTGAGTGCCAATTTTTTGGTGTAAGTTGACAAGATTCCAGACTTACCCAAACAAAATGAAAAATTGCAAACTTCTTCCGATACCAGGGATTTGAAAAAAAAATTGTTATCTTTATATCCCTTGCAACAACACCAATTTTTTGGTGTAAGTTGACGGGATGCCAATCTTATTCAAACTAAGTTCACAACTAAAAACTTACTCTATTACCGAAGCTCTAAAGACATTCTTTTGTTTTCATTCTCCCCAAAAATGGTACAAATTTCTTGGCAGAAGTTGATGGGAGGTCAAACTTCCCCAAAAAAATTGAACAAATGAAATCTCCAACTACAGTGCCAATTTATTGACGTAAGTTGATGGGAAGCCAAACTTACCCAAACAAATTAAACAACTCCAAACTTCTTTTGGTACAAGGGATCTAAAGATATATATATATATATATTATACTACCTGGAAATGGTGCCAATTTATTGGTGTAAGTTGATGGGAGGTCAAACTTACCCAAAAAAATTGAACAAATGAAATCCCCAATAATGGTGCTAATATTTTGGTGATCAAAGCTGTTAGTCTCAAATCCCCAAGGTTTGATAACCTTCCAATTGCCAAGGGTATCAAACTTGGAAAATCACCATAATCCTATATTTAGGTTAGATAGTTAAGGACTAATGGTTGAGGTGGGTAAGACCTCCTTCAATTTTGTCTTTGTGAGACCAAGGGGGGTTTCCCTAAGATGTTGTCTTGATGATTTACAACACTACACAATACCTTACAACAAACTATACCCACTACAAAATATATCCCAATACTGGTGTCACAATATATCTATGTGCTAGCTTGTACATGTAAGGTTGAGCATCTTATTAATAGATAACCTACCATATTAGTGTCTGAGAATGAGCTTATGATACACCCTTGTATTACTGCATTCATTTAGACATGGTAGTAGAACACAACTAAAGAAAAGATTTAAAGATTCTTTAATTTGGGGTGTTTGGAGTGTGTTCAAGATGATAGGAGAGAAAAGAAATTACAAACAAGTGCCTATATTCATTAGACTACAGATTCACTAGACTCAACCACGAATGCTAATAAATGAAAACAATGTGATGACTTAATTAAGTCACCACAAAAAACTAAGCCTTTAAAACTACATAGGTAAGTTGGGCTCTACACAATGCACTCAGAAAGATAATAGATGGTTGCAGAATATTGAGAGTCTACTTAGTAATCCTCATGCATACCCACACATTTCCTTTATTATATTAATGAAACATGGAAAAAGATGAACCCTATGTTTTAAATGTGAAACCTAGGGTCAATTAGCTTCTCTTTTTCAAAATTTCATTAAGAATGGAGATCAACAAGGTGAATAGATTGAATTTTAACCATAAGGAGAGTCAATCAGACTTGGATATGCACTCTTAGGGTTTTGAAGTGGATTGGAAATGATTTGGAATGATTCGCCTAATTTAAAAATATGCCTAATATGATAAATGTAATATGTTGGAAACACACAAACTGAAACAATAAGTTGCAAGCAGATCTGAGAAGCATTTGAGATTATAAACCTATCATAAAAAGTTAGATCTAGCATGCAAAGGACACAGACGACTAAGGGCCTATGGGTCCCTGATAGGGGTCATGAAATTGATTTTTTAGTCCTCTGATGTTGGATTTGACCTTATGTTTCTCGGTTGCAGAGTTGTCAAAATGTCATTAGATAATTCTGTAGGGGAGTTTTTGTGTCTTGACAACTTTTAAGGCTTTGAATGAAACAATGGACAACTTACCTTCAATCTTCCTTCAATCCTCTTCAAACCTATAACCTAAACATTCAAAGAGAGAAGAAATGGTGTGCCATTTTAGGTGCTTGTCTTAGTCAAACCCTATGTTAGTGTTTCCACTTCCACAATGACAATGTCAAAGATAAAAATGATAATTGAAAGCAAGGAATGATGAAATCACAAAGTGCTACAACTCACCACCCTTTAATGGCTTCCTTGAAGGATTGAAGTCATGCACATCACCTCAAGGACTTGGATCTTGTTTGCTTGAATGTTTGAATGCTTTGGAGACCTACAACAAGGGTTAGCCTTCACAAAATAATGATAACATGAACACACATAAACTTTGACATGATGTTGGATCCTAAATTTCTGCTAAAATGCTTTGAAATAGTGCTCTTGACCTAATCTTGAATTCTCTTGATCATAAGTTTTCCAATATATTTTTACTTAGTGCTAGATAGATTTCAAATGATGAAAAGACTAGGTATTTATATGCAATTGTATTATTTCTTGAAAATTAGATCCTAAAATCCAACACTTGAAATTTGAAAATTAAAATACCACCAACAACATATTAAAAATTGGTCCTCAGAAAAATAGGGGGACCCATACGCCCATGGGAATATGGGTCTTGTGTTGG
Organism: Sequoia sempervirens; assembly: GCA_007258455.2. Lineage (NCBI taxonomy): Eukaryota > Viridiplantae > Streptophyta > Pinopsida > Cupressales > Cupressaceae > Sequoia > Sequoia sempervirens. The sequence goes on from VDFB02047230.1 coordinate 303,204,772, forward strand.
ACTAATCGCCAGTGTCTCCCTTTGGATTCATGACATGGACTAACTGCTTCCCGTGGATCAATTTATCTCTAGCATTTGTATCAAGCATTAACAAGTCAATATTTTGTCATAATGACAAACGTGTTCCAATAAATGGTATCAAATATGTGGTAATGGGTTTAAATCCCCCGAGGTGATGGTGAGGGGGGAATTGTTGGATTAATCTCTAGCATCTCCCTTTAGATTCATGACATGAACTACTTGCCTCCCATTGATCCGTTTATCTGCAGCATTTGTATCCAACATTAACAGGTCGATCTTTTGGTGCAATGACAGATGTGTTCCAACATCATGGCCCTATCTTCTAGGAATCTTAGTGCCAGGATCAAAATATTAATTGTTTGCATTTATTCAATACTTAAAATCCTTTGGATAATAGTAAAATTAGGCTTTGGAATGCATAATTTAGGAAATTTGGGACTTAATTAGGTACATTAATGTAGGGGGAGAAAAACATAGTGTGAAATTGTTAAGGGTGAAAATTTTTGACTCTACATTTAGCCCCCACTTTAGTGAGAGTATGAACTTACACTCAGACTCACACTAAAGTAGAAAATATATACCAGGAGGGGTATGATTGTCCAAATGTTGAAGAGATAAGATGAAAAAGGATCGAGGGGGTGGCCAAGCCGCTGGGATTTAAGATCCCATGGAAAACCAACATAAGCACAAAAGAACTTGGACATGTATGATATGCAACAATACAACTTGCACAAACATACAATGTTAACATGAAATGCAAAAAGAGGGTATGGACTAACAAGTTGTATTATGCTATGATCCATACAAAAGGAATTCATGACTCACACCATAGAAAAGTCTGATATTTGCTAGGTGAATCACAAACTAGAAAGTACACAAGCTAGTGAGGACCATTTTTCACTAGGTGTGTACCCATGTCAACCATATCAAGAGTTATACTACTTGATAACGTTGATAATGTGCTACAAAATGATCAAAATGCTATGTCAATGCTACACTAAGTTCAACAATTGTGAACAAAGTGAAGCAAAGAAAAATGCAATGTCAACGCACCACTAAGTCTGACATGTGTGGAAAAAGTGAAGAAAAATAATGCCAATGTATTCCCCCACCTTAAAGAAATTGTGAAACATCATGATGTGATAAATTGCTTTAAGGTAGAAAATGATAAATGTCATGTAACAAAATATCAGAAGAGCTTATTTTGGAAAGCCCTATTCCAATGATATATTTCCAAATAGAGCTACATCATGATATGGGGTCTCCCCCAAATGCAATGCAATAAACAACATAGAATATGAACACATAAGAGATCTATGGATCTAGGGTGAGTTACATCTTTGCTATAGTAATATAATAGAGCTCAGCACTAACATCATTCCCCAAATACTCATGGAACAATGAACACAATGAAGGAATGACACATAGAGAGAAGATAAGCAAACTTTTGGATCAACATGGAAGAGACCTACATCTCTCAATGTCTTGCATCATCCCAAAAAGGAAAACACAAGGAAAAATATAAGAAATTTTTTACAAAATATAGAAGAATGAAGATAAAATAGAAGAATGCCACGACAAGTTTGTTTCCTTTCTATCCTTGCACCAGTGGAGGAACAAGGGTCATCCAAAGAAAAATCACAAGCATAAAGACACATCAAGCAACACAACATAGGAGATCACATCACATGCAAGCAAACATAAAGAACACATGAAACAAAATAACATAAATAAGTACTACACATGTGAGCCAACCTAAAGTAGGCCATTTGCATCTCAATCTTGCTCATCATATATGGAAGGACAACAACTAGCTAAAGGGACTACAACAAGTGTTGTATTAGGAGCATCTCCAAGTGCAATACATGGTCGATCACTCTCATCAAGAGGATCATCATGATTTTCTTCATCTAAATTCATTTTCTTTGAAAATAAAAGATTAATCTCATTATGCACCTCTTCATTAATTTTAGAAATATCATCTTCATCATCCAAATTGATCACAAATAGAGATTTTATGATAATTGCAGTTGAATTTTCTTATTTTTCTTTTGGTTTTGGTTCCATGTCATGTTTTGATGAAAGTTGTATTTCTTCTTGAGTTGTTTCCATAGGCATTGGATTATTATTCACTATTTTATTCTTTTCTTCCAATTGACAAGCAATAACATGACGCCTACACCTACACTCTTTAACATTTTGGTTTCTTCTTACATGATTTTCAATTTTTGATGGAGTAGGAGTGGGTTTTTGACCATTGGTTTCTTTTCTTCCCTTAAGGGAGGAACTGAAGGAACCCTCGGGGTTGGGAAACCATTGTCTCTTTAGTTTTATACACTTGTTTTATCTTTGGAGGAAGAAAATGAATCATGTGATTATCTCTTGGTCTCTTATAAGAGATGGGTGGATAAACTGCAACAAATTTACCTTGGTGATTTGGAAGGGTCTTTGCTTGAGGCACGGGTTCATCCACAACTATTGGAGTAGGAGGAACAACCATGGACCTACCATTCTCAGGAATGTTGATAAGAGATAAGTATGTTATGTGTTTTTCCTTAATATTTTGGTATGACTTGAAAAATAAATCCTCATGAGGCTTTATAGGTGCCATATTTTGAGGCCAAAATAAATCCAATAAAAAATTCCCACTAGAAGATAAAGGATTAAACCCACTATGATGCACTATAAATATCTAATTTCAAAGGGGAACTTTATGCACTTGTGAATAATCTATAGGATGACATTCATGGAGTGTAGCCATGGGTAGACTAGCTTCACATGGAATTATTCTAATGATGGGATGATGGAGAATGAGACATATAATTTCTTTGTTCCAAATTTTAGAGGAAGAGTAATCGAACCTATTGTAGGACGAGCAAAACCATCATGAGTTTTTATCCATACTTTCCATTGTTCATAAGAATCTTGATAAAGCTCTTGCACAAATAAGAATTCCTTAGTGATCACATTCTCTACACCCATGGGATCAATGAGTATTCCTTGCATAATTTTTCCATTGATACAATTGACAATGTAGATAGGACCATCGGGTGCATGTCTAGGTGCATCACTATGAGTGAAAGCAATGTCAGGTAACATAGTGGTTTGGCCCTTATGAGGTTGAATATATATTAGACCAACCATGCTATCTACTTCCTTATCTTCATTATTTTCATGACTCATATCATCAGTCTTATAACATTCATCTCATCATTCTTAACATCAAAAGCTTGCACAAAGTTGGATGAATGGTTGGGCAAAGGATTGGTAAAAATTTGCAAGTTCTTATTGGGTGGGGCAATAGATTTATTCCCTTGGTCATTAACACCACCCAACTAGATGTGATTATAATCGATGAGGTCTTGAACTTGATGTTTAAGACACATACATCGTTATATATCATGTCCATTTGAGCAATTAAAGGCTTGGTTTTGTCCACAGGTTTAATAGGAGGAAATTAGATTAGGTTCTTACTCAAGAGTTGCAACATGATTGAATGAAGAATGTCAGGTAATTGGGTGAATTTCCTATCTTTTGGTCTCAATTGGTATGGAGTTAGACTTATGGAAGCAACTTGAGGTTCAATGTGGTTGGTTGTTTGAGGTGTATGAAACTTGATAAATTTTTTGTTTTTCTTCTTGAATGGTTGTTAGTTGTTTTGAGGTATGGATTCAAATTTCTTAGTGTATACCTTGGAATTTATCCTATTCTAGTGCATAAAATAACTCAAAATACGAATGATAAAGAAAACCAAGGACACCTCAAGATTAGCCAAAAGAGAGTGACAAAACAATAAGGAAAATAGATAACACAAGACACAAATGGTTTTACCTTCCTTGCTGTTGGTGTCTCTTTGATTGGCCCTTGCTTAGAATGATATGTGTGCTCCTTGATGGCTCTTGATGTGGCTAAAATGGAGGATTTTACTATGTGCTTGGATGTGAATGCAAGTGGATGTAATTGTAGGCTAGATGAGTGCACAAAATGGCAGCATGTAGTTGCAAAATGACTAAGTGTTGAAAATGCCCTTGAGGAGGGGGTATTTATAGGAGAATTTGAATTCTCTAGAGAATTCAACGATCAAGATTGATCCAACAAGGCCAAGATGAAGGGCTATGGTGGGTTGAGAACCCACAAGCCCTCACATCTTGACATGTGGAGGGTGAAGTGGCCAAGGGGATATGAGATGGAGGTGAGTTGTCAAAAAGGTACATGAGGTGGAGGAAGGACAAGTACCTTCCAAGTACATTGGGAGATGGGAAGAATCTTGGTGAATAAAAGTGAATTAAATTCACAATGATTGGAAGAATCTGGTGGATAAGACAATGTTCCCAAAAGGTGGGAGTTTGTCACATGTGACTTGATGTGACAAGTCAAAAGCTTCTAGAAGGTGCATGGGAAAAGGGGGTTCTAGGAGGAATAAAATGAATTAAAAATTCACATGGGGAAGAGAGGAGCCTGGTGAATAAAAAGGAATTAAAAATTCCTTGGGGGATGGGGAGAGTTGACCAAGGTACTAGTAGGTTTGACTAATCAGCAATTAGAGGATAATTAGGGGTTAATTAGGATTAAAGCCAACTTGCAAAAGTTGGAGGATGTGACACATCCTAATCAAGGATTAGGCATGTGCACATCCTTAATGAAGAGATTAGGAGATGGATGGATTAGATGAAAAAACATGTGAGGAATTAAATAAATGTAATATTTATTTAATTCATTTGATGAAAAGGGGATTAAGGAGGTAAGGTATTTAATTATTAATTAAATACCTTAGGGATTTGGCAGAATTAAGGATATTAATTAAATAATAGTAATATTACTTAATTAACTCAGATAAGAGGATGTTTAGATGAAAAGTGATAAATTTGGATAAATTAAGTGTCCAAATTTGGATGTCTACACTTAGTATGAGCCAATGAAGATGCTTCTTCATGTTGACTAATTGAACTCTGATATTCACGAAGAGCCGTACAAAAATGTATGAAGGATGGAAATTTTATTAATAAGATTATAAATATTAGTTTGTAAGTTGTCAACAAAAATTCTTTGGATATATACATCGGGAAGAGTAAGATTGATCTATGATAAAAGCAACTAATAGCAGCTTATGAAATTTATGACCTTTTCACATCTCTTTTGTTTGCATCTCATTAAATTAGTAATGTTAATCTTAGGACCAATGTTTACTTGGAAATGAATGAGAAAAGCATCAACAAGCTCATTAAATGAGTGGATTGAATTATACGGCAATGAACAAAACCATTCCAAAGCCATGTCTTTCAATGACCTAGTAAAAAGTTTAGCCAAGAGCTTATCCTAAAAAATAAAGTACTACACAAGGTTGTGTATACTGATATATGATTTCTAGGGTCCCCTCTATCATTATACTTGTCAAATCAGGTACGTCTATATTTTGTGGCATTTGTGCTTTCAATATTTCAAATGATAATGGGCTCTTTTTAACATATTGTGATGGTTTTCCATTATTGTTTTGGTTTAAAGTGGATATTTGTTTTTGGAGTGAGGTTATGTTTTACAAAAGTTGGTTGATGATGGAATAATTGGTTGACATGTTTTGGGAATGTGGTGAATATGGTGGAATTGTGTATGTGATTGGTGGGCTACTATGTTGTAATTTTATGAGTGGGGGTGAAACTTTAGGTGTGACATGTGAAGATCCAAATCCATAAGGATTTCCAGTGGAAAGACCTATTGTTGGGGTTATACCAATGCTTTGTTGTGTTGTTGAAACAACAGTTGGATTTTTATATATTGGATTAGAGGCTAGAGTTGTGGGAAGGGATACTTGACTTCCTCCTTTACTTTGAGTATATCCCAAATCTTGAACACAAATAGCTACAGTAGGGATTGTTTATTATTAAAGATTGCACCTCTCTAAACAACCTTATAGGAAATTCAGCAAGTGGGTGGACCAAATTGTGCCTCACTAAATTTCCTCCAGGATTTTTAAAGAAAGTCAACTCTTCTTTGTGTTTGGGGAAAGGGGTAGAGATAAATGCAAGAAAAACATAAAGATGGTGATGCACCGAAGCTTTTACAATATTTCAAACCTCAACTATCTCTTACAACTGATGAGATGGACACAAAATTCCATAGACCCTTCATTTTTTAGAAGATAATGAGCAACAAAGGCTAGAGAAAGCACAATGCGGTCTTTCAAATCTCCCTGTGGGAAGCATCCATTAAGGTCCAACAGGAATAAGAAACCTTAAAGATTAATAGGAATATTCATATATGCATAGAATCCTTCCTCTTTTATAACATAATATGAAAAATGACGTATATTTTACAGAAAATGAAAGAGTATGATAGACATGGTCTAATTTATGAAAAATAGCATAAAACATAAAAAGCTAACAACATGTAAACTAATTATCCAGAATATCAATGTAAGGCTTTAACACAATGCTCTCAGCATAAACGATATAAGAAAAAGAAACTTGATACAGGCCATAAAATGCACAATCCAAAATATTTATTCTTAATAGATCTAGTTCTTATGATATATTAACTGAAAACAGAGGTCAGATACCAATCTAATGATAGTCTCAACAAATATAACCTGCCAAAGAGCATAAACAATGCTCTGTGAAATCTTCCTATTCCTGAGAAAAATATAACTCCCTAACATAGTATCTATATTCCTTGAAAATATTTTTTTGAAGAAGCTCCTTACTTGTAGAAACCCATGTTCTCATTGTTTTCTGAAACTATTTGATTTTGCTTGTTTTTGAATGTTTTTGATTTTTTTTGTGTTTTTGTGCATAAAGAGGTAAAATGTGATTTTGAAAGAAATTGCTTCAAAAATAATTAATGAATACTATAAGCTGAAAACTGACAAATTTGGATCTCAGATCAATAGCAAATATTTTATTTATGCTTTCTCAGAGTTTACAAACTTCAAACCCTAACATGCAAATAAAAGCAAAGCTGATTTGTTTTATTTAAAAACCTGATTTGCAGCCGCCTAGAAGTAATCAGTTGTACGGCTTGTCATAGATATCCATTTCTCCCTACGCCAGAAGACTTCAGAAGACTCCAAAAGGTAAGGCATGGCTCTTGATGAAGTCAAAGTGCCAAAAGAAGAGGCAATTTTCCCTAGGAGGAAGGTACGGCCCTGTACCAAATGGTACGACCCAGCAACTAAAAAGTACAGCTTAGTAGTAGCCAAAAAGAAATCCGTACGGCCTTTTGAAGATGCCAGATGTGAAGCAAAATAGCTGCCCCAGAACAATTCTCTATCTGATGATTTTCCAAATTCAAACCCTGAAGATATAATCTCTGAATAAGCTCTGTGATAACTTCTGAATGAAGCTACCTCTCTGATTAGCAATAAATCAGCTGATATTTCACAGCCTGTGAACTACAGACAATGAAGATGGTTCATTCTCCAATGCAGAATGAAAACTGGAACCCTTGGCTCTATTCTCAGAAGAAGCACTTGGCAAAAATTCAATTTCATAACATAATGAGCTCTTTTCCCAATGAAATCCTTATATTCTTCAAGGAGTCGACTTCTCTCCAAACAAGCATCATTTAAATAAAGTTTGACTTCTTCTTTTAATTTTTCCAAAGTCTCAAACGCACTTTTAATTATAAAATATAATTAAAAATGGTCCCCTTCTCAATGATGGTCGCCCCCTTAAAAATAATCACTTAAGTTATAATATTAAATAATATTATAACTTTATAACATAAGCTTCAAAATAATTAATATTTATTTTGACAAATAATTATTAATAACTTCCTCAAAATAAGTTTGATTAATGAACCGTCTGAAACTGGAGGATAAGTGATTGAATATGCATACGACCAAACCATACTATTAAAAATAGAAGGGGTGCTCTGCTGAGTGTCTCCACTTACTAAAAATAGTAAGTCAAGCAAATGATGTCCAAATGACCCCGAATGAAAGCCAAACTGAATGATTCTGCCAACAGAAGCCAAACCAAGCCTCAACCAGACCCTCTATCCACCCTATCAGCCTATGAGGGTCACATAATAGGATAATCTCAAGCACTGAGAGATTTCAACTATAAGGGGACATTACATTACTCACTACTATAAATATCCTTTTATAGCTAGAAGAAGAGGGCACCACCACAATCAATCGAGAAGAAAAAGACTAACAGATGTCTAAATTTGATAGACCACAATATGATCTTAGAGCTTGATTAGATTGCAACAATCTTCACTCATAAAGTCTAAATTGCCTCATTTATGGCTCCAAATATTATAGAAGCTTTGTGAAGATATACTATCATAAGAAGATCAAATCTTAGATTGATAGTATAAGCACAATCTGATCAGCCACAACAAATGATGACGCTACCCTAGAATTCCACTCCCAAAATCAAAGACTCTGCTATGCTATTCAAAAAACTCCACCTAAAATAGATACATCCGCAGAAGGCACAACTCACCCGACGAAAATGCTGACATGGAAAGTTGGTGGGGGATTTCAGAATTTGTTAGAACATTTTTCGTGGAAATCCTCACCGAGCAAACATGTGTCTCAGTTTGGTCTCGAAAAGAAGGTGATAAAAAGAAAAGTCACGCAACCACCACATGGCGTATTGTGCACTTTTTAGAGAGAAAAAATATTGTCCTTTGTGGCGCAGATTCATCCTAACACAGAAAAGGAAGTAAGGGTCAAAAAATGAAATGTTGAAGGAAAAAATTGCTCCATGGGGATGTTGGCATCAACTATATGAGGTAGAACACACAAAACCTCTAATACATGAGTGTCACTAATCAATTTCATCATGTTTTCTAATATAGGGACCACAAGACCAACTAGAGATTTAGTACTCACATAGTCTTGGAGTCCTAAGTCTTTGTCTAATTTTTTTAGTTTTTCTTTAGGAACATGGGCAACCATAGTCTCAACATCTATAAAGATAGGTATTTTTAAAATTTTCATTGGTATGGTAGCATCAGGGATAGAATCCAAAATGGGTTGAGTATTGAAAACACTTGTCATGAAAGAGTTAGAAGACTCATGATCTACAACTGATGTAAAGCTAGCATGGGATGCCATAAGTCTAGAACTACATCTCACTGAAGTATTGACACTAGGACACTAGGTCATGAAACTCATACAAGTTTCAAAACACTAAGTGTACCCAAGATGAACACCAAACTAACAACTAAGCACAATAAACACCCAAAAATAGAAATCAGACAACAGAAGCAAACAAGAAACGCGGTAATGGAGGTCTAAGAAAAATTTTGTCTAGCAAAGAATATCAAGATAGAGGAACCCAAGGGTGTTTCATTCTTGGTCAGGGGTTTTGGAAATTTGAAATTTGACTATGTATTACACTACTTAAGGCTTATGATTCTATTTGCAAACAATTGTAACAGTAATTAATTTCTTAGAATTTGTTTATTTTATGCTAATTTGATGCAAAATGCAAGTATGCAAGAATGTTGAAGATATGTGAACAAGTTATGAATGCAAATTTAAGATATGAATGCAATAATTGATTGATTTTGAAATGAAAAGGCTTATAAATGACCATTTTAATGCAATTTTGAAACACAAACAATGCACTTTCTTTCACTTTTATGAACTATATGTCAAATTCCTAAAACATGCAATTACTTATTTCAAAACAGGGATTTGCAAGTACCTATAGACCGAGAAGAAAAATACAAACAACTGTGAAAAATTTTGTTGATGTACTTGCATAAGGACAAATTCACCCAGGGGCGTTTGATTCCTTGGTAGGGGGTTTGAAAACTAAAAAACTAAATGTTTAAGTTGTTTAAGCTTTTTGTTTCTATCTACAAACAAGTCTAACAATGACTATTTTTCCATAATTTCTCAATATGATTCAAATGAAAATGTATGATAATGTGTGAACAAAAATGAATAATTATGAATGCAATTTTGAATGAAAATCTAATCTAAATGATTGAAACACACCCTAATTCAAGTTATGATGCAATGTGAGGTGTAATTTTTTGGATTTTTACGAGGTTTTATGATGCAAAAATGAAATTCTAAGTGAGAAATACAAGACAATATGATGCAAAACCTAGATCTAGGGTTTAAAATACCACCAATTAGAAGGTTTACGATGTTAGGACATCAGGTTCAGCAAAATGAAACATAGAAAAAGATGAACCCTATATTTTAAATGTGAAATCTAGGGTCAATTAGCTTCTCTTTTTCAAATTTTAATTAAGAATGGAGATCAACAAGGTGAATAGATTAACTTTCAACCATAAGGTGATTCAATCAAATTTAGATCTGCACTCTTAGGGTCTTGAAGTGGATTGGAAATGATTTGGAATTAATGATTAACCTAATTTAAAAATATGCCTAATATGATAAATGCAATATACTGGAAACATACAGACTGAAACAGTAAACTACAAGCAGATATGAGAAGCATTGGATATTGTCCACCTATCATAAAAAGTTATATCTACATGCAAAGGATGACACATACGACTAGGGGCATATGGGTCCCTGATAGGGGATCATGAAATTGATTTTTCAGTCCTATGATGTTGGATCTAACCTTTTTTTTGTCAGTTGCAGAGTTGTCGGAATGTCGTTAGATAATTCTATAGGGGAATTTTTGTGTCTTGACAAATTTTAAGGATTTGAATGCAACAATGGACAACTTACCTTCAATCTTCCTTCAATCCTCTTCAAACCTATAACCTAAACATTCAAAGAGAGAAGAAATGGTGTGCCATTTTAGGGGCTTGCCTTAGTCAAAGCCTATGTTAGTGTTTCCACTTCCACAATGACAATGTCAATGATAAAAATGATAATTGAAAGGAAGGAATGGTGAAATCACAAAGTGCTACAACTCACCACCCTTTAATGGCTTACTTGAAGAATTGAATTCATGCACATCACCTCAAGGACTTGGATCTTGTTTGCTTGAATGTTTGAATGCTTTGGAGACCTACAACAAGGGTTAGCCTTCACAAAACAATGATAACATGCACACACATAAACTTTGACATGATGTTGGATCTTGAATTACTGCTAAAATGCTCTGAAATGGTGCCCTTGACCTAATCTTGAATGCTCTTGATCATAAGTTTTCTAATATATTTTCACTTAGTGCTATATTGATTTCAAATGATGAAAAGACTAGGTATTTATATGCAATTGCGCTAATTTCTCAAAAATTAGATCCCAAAAGCTGACATTTGAAATTTGAAATTTGAATATTAAAATACCACCAACATATTAAAAATTGCTCCTTGAAAAAATAGGGGGACCCATATGCCGATGGGAATATGGGTCCTATGTTGAACTAATCGCCAGTGTCTCGCTTTGGATTCGTGACATGGACTAACCGCTTATTGTGGATCCGTTTATCTCTAGCGTTTGTATCAAGCATTAACACGTTGATCTTTTGGCACAATGGCAAACATGTTCCAATAAATGGTATTAGATCTGTGGTCACAAGTTTGAATCCCCTCAAGTGATGTTGAGGGGGGGATTGTTGGATTAATCTCTAGCATCTCCCTTCAAATTCATGAAATGAACTACTTGCCTCCCATTGATCCGTTTATCTCCAGCATTTGTATCCAACATTAACAGGTTGATCTTTTGGTGCAATGACAGATGTGTTCCAACATCCTAGCCCTATCTTCTAGGAATTTTAGTGTCATGATCAAAATATTAATTTTTTGCATTTATTCAATGCTTACAATACTTTGGAAGATGGAAAAAATAGGCTTTGGAATGCATAATTTACAAAATTTGGGACTTAATTAGGATCATTAATTTAGGGGGAGAAAAACATAGAGTGGAATTGATAAGGGGGACAATTTTTGACACTACATTTAGCTCCCACTTTAGTGAGAGTATGAACTTATGCTCAGACTCACACTGAAGTAGAAAATATATACCAAGAGGGGTCTAATTGTCCAAATGTTGAAGAGATAAGATGAAAAATGATCAAGGGGGTAGCCAAGCCCCTAGGATCTAAGATCCCATGGAAAACCAACACAAGCACAAAGGAACCTACACATGTATGATATGCAACAATACAACATACACAAACATACAATGTCAACATGAAATGCAAAAAGATGGTATGGCCCAATAAGTTGTATTATGCAATGATCCATACAAAATGCGTTCATAAGTCACACCATAGAAAAGTCTAATATTTGCTAGGTGAATCACAAACTGGAAGGTACACAAGCTAGTGAGGACCATTTTTCACTAGGTGAGCCCCCAAGACAAGGTAGAAACATGAGAAACACACTAGGTCTAGTAAGGACCATTTTTCACTAGGTGTGTGCCCATGTCAACCATATTAAGAGTTATACTCCTTGATAACCTTGATAATGTGCTAAAAAATGATCAAAATGCTATGCCAATGCTATACTAAGTTCAACACTTGTGAACAAAGTGAAGCAAAGAAAATGTCAATATCAACACACCACTAAGTCCAATGTGTGTGAACAAAGTGAAGAAAAATAACACCAATATATGCCCCCACCTTAACAAAATTGTGAAATTTCTTTAAGGTAGAAAAATGATAAATGTCATTTAACAAAAAAATCATAAGAACTTATTTTGGAAATCCCTATGCCAATGATATGTTTCCAAATAAAGCTACATCATGATAAGGGGTTTCCCCCAAATGCAATGCAACAAACAACATAGAATATGAACACATAAGGGATCCATGGATCTAGGGCGAGTATACATCTTTGCTATAGTAATATTTAACAAAGCTCAAAACTAACATCATTCCCCAAATACTCGTGGAACAATGAACACAATGAAGGAATGACACATAGCGAGAAGATAAGCAAACTTTTGGATCAACATGGAATATACCTAAATGTCTCAATGCCTTGCATCATCCCCAAAAGGAAAACACAAGAAAAAATAAAATAAAAAAGTTTACAACATATAGAAGAATGAAGATACAAATAGAAGAATATTGCAACAATTTTTTTTCCTTTGTATCCTTGTACCAACAAAGCAACAAGAGTCACCCAAATAAAAATCACAAGCATAAAGACACGCCAAGTAGCACAACATAGGAGATTACATCACATGAAAATAAACACAAAGAACACATGAAATAAACAAACATAAAGAAGTACTGCACATGCGAGCCAACCTAAAGCAAGTCATCTGCATCCCAATCTTTCTCATCATATATAGAAGGTGGACAACTAGCTAAAGGGACTACAACAAGTGTTGTATTAGGATCATCTCTAGGTGTAATACATGGTGGATCACTCTCATCAAAAGGATCATCATGATTTCCTTCATCTAAATTCATTTTCTTTGAAAATAAAACATTAAGTTCATTATGCACCTCTTCATCAATTTTAGAAATTTCATCTTAATCATCCAAATTGATCAAAATTGAAGGTTTCATGATAATTGTAGTTGAATTTCTTTTTTCTCTTCTTGTTTTAGTTCCATGTCATGTTTTGGTGAAAGTTGTATTTCTTCTTGAGTTGTTTCCATAAGTGTTCGATTATTATTCACTATTTTATTCTTTTATTCCAATTGACAAGCGATAGCACGATGCTTGCACCTACGCTATTTAGCATTTTATTTTCTTCTTACAGGATTTTCAATTTGTGGAGTAGGAGTGGGTTTTTTGACCATTGGTTTTTTTTCTTCCCTTAAGGGAGGAACTGAAGGAACCCTTGGGGGTTGTGAAACCGTTATCTCTTCAGGTTTATACACTTGTTTTCTCTTTGGAGGAAGTAAAGGAATCATGTGATTGTCTCTTGGTCTCTTATAAGAGATGGGTGGAGGAACTGCAACATATGTACCTTGATGATTTGGAAGGGTCTTCGATTGAGGCACAGGTTCATCCACAATTATTGGAGTAGGAGGAACAACCATGGACCTATCATTCTTAGGAATGTTGATAAGGGATAAATATGTTGTGTTTTGCCTTAAAATTTTGGTATGACTTGAAAAAGAAATCCTCCTGAGGCTTTATAGGTGCCATAGTTTGAGGCCAAAATAAATCCAATGAAAAATCCCCATAAGAAGATAAAGGATTAAACCCACTATGATGCACTATAAGTATCTCATTTCAAAGGGGAACTTTATGCACTTGTGAATAATCTATAGGATGACATTCATGGAGTGTAGACATGGGTAGACTAGCTTCACATGGAATTATTTTGATGATGGGATGATGGATAATGAGACATATAATTGCTTCAGTCCAACTTTTAGAGGAAGAGTGATCGAACCTATCGTAGGGCGAACAAAACCAGCATGAGTTTTTTATCCATACTTTCCATTGTTCATAAGAATCTTGATAAAGCTCTTGCACAAATAAGAATTCATCAATTATCACATTCTCTACACCCATTGGTTCAATGAGTATTCCTTGCATAATTTTTCCATTGATATGACTAACAATGTAGATAGGACCATCGAGTGCATGTCTAGGTGCATCACTATGAGTGAAAGCAATGTCGGGTAACATAGTGGTTTGGCCCTTATGAGGTTGAACATATATTAGAACAACCATGCTATCTAATTCCTTCTCTTCATTAGTTTCATCATTCATTTCATCACTCATATCATCAATCTTATCAAAATTCATCTCATCATTCTTAACATCAAAAGCTTGCACAAAGTTGGATGAATGGTTGGGCAAAGGATTGGTAAAAATTTGCAAGTTCTGATTGGGTGGGGCAATAGATTTATTCCCTTGGCCATTAACACCACCCAAATAGATATGATTAGAATCGATGAGGTCTTGAACTTGATGTTTAAGAAAAATACATCATTCTATATCATGTCCATTTGTGCAATTAAAGGTTTGGTTTTGTCCACGGGTTTAACAGGAGGCAATGGGATTAGGTTTTTGCTCAAGAATTACAACATGATTGAATGGAGAATGTCAAGTAACTGGGTGAATTTCCTATCTTTTGGTCTAAATTGGTATGGAGTTGGACATATAGAAGCAACTTGAGGTTCAATGCGGTTGGTTGTTTGAGGTGTATGAAACTTGATAAATTTTTTGTTTTGCTTCTTGAATGGTTGATAGTTGTTTTGAGGTACAGATTCAAATTTCTCAGTATGAGCCAATGAAGATGCTTCTTCATGTTTACTAATCGAACTCTAATAGTCATGAAGAGCCATACACAAATGTATGAAGGATGGAAATTTCATTAATAAGATTCTATCCCTTATGTTAGTTGTAAGTTGTCAACAAAAAATATTTGGATATCTACATCAAGAAGAGTAAGATTGATCTATGATAAAAGCAACTAATAGCGGCTTATGAAATTTGTGACCTTTTCTCCTCTCTTTTGTTTGCATCTCATTAAATCAGTTATGTTAATCTTAGTACCAATTTTTACTTTGAAATGAATGAGAAAAGCATCAAAAAGCTCATTAAATGAGTGAATTGAATTATTCAGCAATGAACAAAATTATTCCAAAGCCATTTCTTTCAATGATGTAGTTAAAAGTTTATCCAAGAGCTTATCCTAAAAAATAAATTCACTACACGAGGTTGTATATACTGATATATGATTGCTAGGATCCCCTTTATCATTATACTTGTCAAATCAGGTACGCCCATATTTTGTGACATTTGTTCTTTCAATATTTCAAATGATAATGGGATCTTTTTAACATATTATGATGGTTTTCCATTTTTTTTTTGTTTAAAGTTGATATTTGTTGTTGGAGTGAGGTTATGTTTTGCAAAAGTTGGTTGATGATGGAATCATTGGTTGACATGTTTTGGGAATGTGGTGAATATGGTGGAATTGTGTATGTGCTTGGTGGGATACTATGTTGTAAATTTAGGAGTGGGGGTGAAACTTGAGGTGTGACATATGAAGATGAAAAACCATAAGTATTTCTAGTGGAAAGACCTATTGTTGGGGTTATACCAATGCTTTGTTGTGTTGTTGAAACAACAGTTGGATTTTTGTATGTTGGATTAGAGGCTAGAGTTGTGGGATGGGATACTTGACTTCCTCCTCGACTTTGGGGATATCCCAATGCTTGAGCACAAATAACTATAGTAGGGATGTTGGCATCAACTATATGAGCTAGAACACACAAAACCTCTAATGCATGAGTGGCACTAATCAACTTCATCATGTTGTCTAACATAGGGACCACAACACCAACTAGAGATTCAGTACTCACAATCTTGGAGTCCTTCTAAGTCTTTGTCTAATTTTATTAGTTTATCTTTGGGAACGTGGGCAACCATAGTCTCAACACCTGTAAAGATAGGTATTTGCAAAGTTTTAATTGGTATGGTAGCATCAGGGATAGATTCCAAAATGGGTTGAGTATTGACAATACTTGTCATGAAAGAGTTAGAAGACTCATGATCTACAACAGATGTAAAGCTAGCACAGGATGCTATAAGTCTAGAACTACATCTCACTAAAGTATTGACAATAGGAAACTAGGTCATGAAACTCATACAAGTTTCAAAACACTAAGTGTACACCCAAGATGAACACCAAACTGACAACTAAGCACAATAAACACCCAAAAATAGAAATTAGACAACAAAAGAAAACAAGAAACATGGTAATAGAGGTCTGAGAAAAAAATTGTCTGGAAAAGAATATCAAGACAGAGGCACCCAAGGGTGTTTCATTCTTGGTCAATGGTTCTGGAAATTTGAAATTTGACTATGTATTACACTACTTAAGGCTTATGATTCTATTTGCAAACAATTGTAACAGTAAGTAATTTCTTAGAATTTGCTTATTTTATGATAATTTGATGCAAAATGCAAATATGCAAGAATGTTGAAGATGTGTAAACAAGTTATGAATGCAAATTTTAGATATGAAATGCAATAATTGACTAATTCTGAAATGCAAAGGCTTATAAATGATGATTTGAATGCAATTTTGAAACACGGACAATGCACTCTCTTTCACTTTTATGAACTATATGTCAAATTCCAAAAAACATGCAATTACTTATTTCAAAATAGTGATTTGCAAGTACCTATAGACTGAGAAGACAAAGACAAACAACTATGAAAAAGTTTTTTGATGTACCTACACAAGTACAAAGTCACCCAGGTGCGTTTGAGTCCTTGGTAGGGGGGTTTGAAAACTAAAAAACTAAATGTTTAAGTTGTTGTTTAAGCTTTTTGTTTCTATCTGCAAACAAGTCTCAAAATGACTATTTTTCTAGAATATCTCAATATGATTCAAATGCAAATGTATGATAATATGTGAACAAAAATGAACAATTATGAATGCAATTTTGAATGAAAATTTGATCTAAATGATTGAAACACACCCTAATGCAAGCTATGATGAAATGTGAGGTGTAATTTTTTGGATTTTTACGAGTTTTTATGATGCAAATATGAAATCCTAAGTGAGAAATGCAAGACAATATGATGCAAAACCTAGATCTAGGGTTTAAAAGACCACCAATTTCAAAAGGTTTATGATGTTAGGACATCAGGTTCACCAAAATGAAACATAGGAAAAGATGAACCCTATGTTTTAAATGTGAAACCTAGGGTCAATTAACTTCTCTTTTTCAAATTTTAATTAAGAATGGAGATCAACAAGGTGAATATATTGACTTTCAACCATAAGGTGAGTCAATCAGACCTAGATCTGCACTCTTAGGGTCTTGAAAGTGGATTGGAAATGATTTAGCATGATTAACCTAATTGAATAATAAGACCTAATATGATAAATACAATATACTAGAAACACACAGGCTAAAAATAATGTAGAGAGTGATTTATCCTCTCAAAACTCACCTCAAATTCATAAGAAAACACTTCCTCAAAATGGATTCAAACAATGTTAAAACAACAAGAAGATTGTAAATTTTCTATTGCCAACAATTACCAGGGTTAAAAGAAATCAAAGAAAAATTAAATTACAATCATGGAAGCCCCCAAGACTTCTATAAAACATTTGAAATTAGACTTTAAATTTTGATACACTCAAAAAAATCATTCACAAATATGGCCTCCTCAAACCCTCAGTTTGAAGCGTCAATTTCTCTTCTTTCTACAATTTTCTTTGGAAAATCAAAATACAATGAACTTGTAATCCTTGAAATATTATTTTTTGTTGTAGATATCTTCTCAAACCTACAATAAAATTAAATAACAATGTTGATAACCCTCCTAGAAAAAGAACTACAACTGCAACAACAACCTTCAAATTCTAGCCAAGAATGGCTACCAAAACATAGTCCAAATTACCTGCAATCTTCAAAACAAGCTCCAAAAAATTCTCTAGAAAAAATAAATGACCAAGTTGGGAAGAACCTCTCCAAAAATTCATTCCAAAACCTTTAATAATATTAAAAATGCTTTCCTAACCCCATTCCCACCAAAATTTCCAAAATGGGGGTCCTTTCCTAGATTTTAGGGTAGCTTCCAATGTAACTCCTGCGAACTCACCTTGGGCGCCCACCTTTGCATGCATGATTTTAGGAAGTTTTAGATTCATTATTCCAAATCATACTCCCTCCAAGACCCACACCCAAGAATATTTATTGCCAATTTTTGAATTTTTAACAATTCCCACATTGCCACCTAATTTTACTCCACACCATTATTTTGCCACAAAATGTAAAAGGAAATTATTTAATATATATTTTAGCCTAACCTTGAAAATTACCCTATCAAATAAATCACCTACCAAACCCTAGGAAAATAAATTTAAATATTTTTTTTGGTTGATGCAAGATTGTTGGTCAACCATCGATCCTCTTGCATCAAACACTTGAGGTATGAATTTTTTTGTGAATATGGATTCAAAAAATGGAGTTGAGTGATAGTATCACCCTTTCATATTGCAAGAAATCATCAACAAACTCCATCAATTAATTAGATAGAATAATTTCTTCCTCCACCTCTCCCAGCACTTAGTTGGGACACTTACCAAATCCTCCTCCACCAAGTGTGCACTCTATTCCTCTTTATTCCTCTTTCCTCTCGTGGACTCACATCCACCATATACCATGATCCTCCTCCAAATAATCTCTACTCTTCTCCTCTATCATTGGTTTTGACCCACCACAAACTGACCACCTCCACCAAGTTTCACGTGTAGCATCATCCAAAAATTCTATATAAAGATATGCAACATTTGTATTCTTTATATCACTACACAATCTTCCTCTAAATCTTTACTCATTTCAACATGCAAATTCATTGCAAATTCAACATTAGAGAACTCATTAAACTTTACCTCTGTGACTTCTACTATCACAACTTCCTCTTCCTATACTGCAACTTGTCTCTCTTTTTCAAGGTTTACACCTTCAAGCTACTCCTCTATCACCCTCCAATAATACATGTAAATTTTTCATTGCCATATTCTAAATTTAGCAACATGTCCTCTAATGGATAATTTATTTCTACACTCTTTGTTTCTTCTTCCACAACTACATCTTGCAACTTCGCCTTCATCATGCCTTCAAAAAGACATGTCTCAACTACAAGATCTTTTATCTTTTCTTCTTTCTTCTTGTCCTTTTGCATGAGGATTTCTTCTTTAATGTCATATGCTAGACATTTTGCTACAACTTCTCTTTTTCCTACAAATAAAATATTACAAAAAGGGTTATAAAAATTATGAGCCTCCAAAGACTCTTCTCCCACATCATCTACTCTTAACAAGGCTCCATCCTTGTCCTCTTCAACCTCCTCATCAAATTTGATTCCATTCAAGTTCACATATTCAAATTGTAAACTTTCTTCATCCGCTTCACATAGTTCACTCCACTCACACACTATCACTGCAACTTGTGCCTCACTGTCTTCTCCACTTGTGTAGGCTGCCCCCACATATTCTTCTTCATATTCAACCCTTACCAAAGGGATACAACACTCTTTCTTTCCCCTATTTTTTTCACTATCCTCTTTCAAGAGAATATTCTTCTTCCCATATCCTCACTTCCTCAATCATATTTTCCAATACATCTACTTCAACCTAGAGCTTTTCAAATTATTCACAATGCTTCCTATTTTCCACTTCTTCCCAATATTGTTCCCAAATTAAAATTCTTATGGGACTCCTCATGACTCATCCCATCCTCTTTGATATAGATTGCCTCACGTCTAGTGATCTGTTTACACACAAATCATAAACACCACCACCATAGGTCCTGGTGCAAACTGCCTCACATCAATGCTTTTTCCTGCACACTCAAGAACTCCCACTTTGATACCACTAATGTAGAGAGTGTTTCATCCTCTCAAAAATCACCTCAAATTCATAAGAAACCACTTCCAAAAAATGGATTCAAATAATGTTAAAACAACAAGATTGTAAATTTTCTATTGACAACAATTACCATGGTTACAAGAAATCAAAGAAAAATTAAATTACAATCATGGCAGCCCCCAAGACTAATGTAAAACATCTAAAATCAGAATTTGAATTCTGAGACACTCAACAAAATCATTCATAGATATGGCCTTCTCAAACCCTTAGCTTCTTGAATCTTCAATTTCTCTTCTTTCTACATTTTTTTTTGTAAAATCAAAATACAATGAACTTGTAACCCTATAATAAACCTACAATAACAATTTCCATAAACATCCCAAGAAAAGAACTACAACTACGAAAACAACCTTCAAATTATAGCCAAGAATGGCTACCAAAATATAGTCCAAATTATAATATTGTTATCATGATTCAACCATGTAGTTTTACAAGTCAAACTCATTGACCCATGTTTCATGAATAGTGGTTCACAAGAACCCATCTCTCATGATAGTGAATGGTCCACTTATCACTCATTGCATCTAGGTGATGCTCACAGAGGTGAAGCATTGGGCCTTCCCAAGAGGTCACCCATCCCAGTACTACTCTAGCTCAAGTGCGCTTAACCACAAAGTTTCCTCCAAGGCTAAGCCCACTTAGCTTGCAACCCCATTTGCAGAACCTTCAGCAAATGTTGTGCCTTATGAACCATTCATTATAGAGCCCCTTTAGCTCATCAATTGATAAGTAGGAGGTATTTTCCACAGTGCGTCAAATTATGATATTGCTATCAGAATTCAACCGTGTAGTTTTACGAGTCAAACTCATTGACCCATGTTTCATGAGTATTGGTTCACAAGAACCCATCTCTCATGATAGTGAATGGTCCACTTAGCACTCATTGCATCTAGGTGATGCTCACAAAGGTGGAGCACTGGGCCTTCCCGGGTGGTGACCCATCCTAGTACTACTCCAACTCAAGCATGCTTAACCATAGAGTTTCCTCCAAGGTTAAGCCCACTTAGCTTGCAACCCCATTTGAAAAACCTTCAATTTTGGGGGTCTAGAAGTCATATGTTCTTAGTTTCATGAGTTTGGACATAAATTTTGTATACATAATCAAATTTTTTATTTTGAATAAGTGTTTGAGAGCATGTGTAATGTACTACACAATGGATTGGTTGTATTTTTAGTTTGTGGTGGAGAGAGAGGATTGTACTTATTTTATCACTTATAGGTGCCTAAGATTTAGGGTGTGATTATGTGAACATCCAGACGAGTCAAGAGGCAAGACCTTGAGGGAGTACATGTTTTAATATCATATTTTATGATGGTACAATTGATTATCAATTTGGTGCTTCTTTGTACAATTTTAGGTGTTTTTCAAATTTGGGCTTTGATGGTCACATGTACATAGGTTGTCTTTTGGTTTGAGGACATGGGTTGACATGTGTGAAAAATTGGAGTCTCATGTGAGTGATGGTTGAGTGTAGGTACAATGTTGGTGATGATTATGGTGTCATAGATATGTATGTAAATTTGAGTATTGACACGACATGATTATGCATGTGGTTGTTTGGTGGTGTTATCATTTGGTATTAGGAGTTTTTTCTTATCTCTTGGATGCTTGATTGGTTCCTTGACCATGGTTACTGGTTTTTGGACATTTTTGTTGAATAAGATATGAGGTTGATTTGGTGCTTGAGTCTTTTTGTCTATAGGATTATATTATTTGATCTCTCGGTTTGCAAGTTACTAATGTAATGATGAGTTTGCATGATTTAGTGTTTGGGATCTACGAGCTATATAATTGTATGGGTTGATCACCCATTTAGTTGAGGTGGGATGACTCGGTGTGGACTGTCTATATTCGTGAGATTGATTTAGTGTTGGTGCAGACTTTATTAGTTGGCCTTGTCTATGGTCATTTATGCATTAATATGTTATTTTGAGATGAGAGGATGGATGATTAGAGTGCCATGATTGTCAGTGTTTGGGACTTGTAACATGTGATTTTATCATGATGTCGTGATAGCTTGGTTACACATTTGAGTGAGATATTTTGACAACGATGATTTGGCGGTGTAGGATTGATTCCTGATGTTTTGATGATAGTTTTATATTCTTGGATTGGATATATTGGTTCTACTTGTTCTCTGGAGTTGCTGAAATTATGGTTGAGTGTGTGTGGACCATGGTTGATCTTCATTTAGGAGATGGTTTTCATGATTCCATGTGTAGCTCAGTATCATGGTTCAATGGGAGTTGTTGGTAGTTTTGTGGATTCATTGTTGGTGTTGGATGATCTTCTTTAGTGTTTGTTAATGTCTTGGAGGAGCTCTTAGATCCTATTGCTACAAAAAGAGTTATTTCACATTTACAGGTTCACTGTTAGGAGATGGCTATCTTTATTTTATTTGAGATGTTGATTCTTATTTTAGAGTGTGTTTAGTATTATGTATTGGATTACTTTGGATACTGGTTTGAGTATTGATATGATACAAGTTGTATTGAGACAAAAATGTTTTCAATGGTGAATGTGATCTCCTAGGAGGAGATGACTAGGTCATGATGTCATGTTGGGTTCTTGATTCTATAGTTGGAGCTTTGACATTGGTCTTGTTGGTTCTCTTGGTATTGAGTACATTGGTCATTTTATTGTGAGCTTCATGAGGGTATTTTGTTGCATTTAGAGCTTAGCATAGATTGATCATTGGTAGGTTTTCATGGATACTTGGAGACTTAAGTGAGGATGAATTTCTCTTGGGATTAGAATCATTTGTTTGAGATAGTTACTCTTTGGAGGTTTCATCAAGAAGATTGAGGAGCCTTCACCTGGATATAGACATGAGTTCATGATGGACCTATAGAGAATATTGTTCTTGGAGTGAGTCACTGATGACTTGGTTATCTTGGAGGAGCAGTCTCATTTCCCACTCTTGGTCTACTGGGTAGTTTATCATCTAGGAGATATTTTCCCATTCTTGTTTCATATGTGTTATATTTCACACTTTTTTTTCTCATGGGAATGAGTCTTGAGCCATGGTGATTTATTTTTGGGGACTCATTTGAGGATTGTTTAGTATGAATTTTTATGCTTTATCTTTGATAGATATGGATCTTGAGCTATGGCTAGTTGGTTCTTGAGGATTCATTTTGAGGGATGTTTGGCATGATTATCTCCTTGTGCATATGAGTTTATTTATGTTATCATCCATTGATGAGGAATTTTAGGAGATGTTTATTGGGTTGATTTCCTTGTTTTGGGAATGTATACTTTGAGTTTGATATTTTTTGTTAGAGAGGCTTACATCCATGTTGATATTACATGATTTATATGTTGTATTTGATCTATGAGATTGAGTGGTTGGTTGTTGTTGAGGCCCTTCATTTGGGGTTATAAGGAGATCATACTTGACACAACATAGCACTTTGAGGTATTGGTAGAAAGACATGTTATGATTTATAGGTTTTCTCTCTTCATTCTATAGTTCCTTTCTAGAGGTTCATGTTCATATGATTCAAGAGGATTATGGTGACATATTATGAGAGATTACATAGCTACTGGCGTTGCATGTGTGGATCATTGTTATCACAAGGCCCAATCAATCTTAGTCATTAACCCGCGATACTTCCCATCACTCCTCATAATTAGCTCTGTAACCACATCCTTCACCTAATTTTCCAAATGTTGCCACCTAATTAAAACGTCATCATCCTTCTTCATCTACATCATCCAAATAACGATTATGTGGAAAACCCACAAGGCCAAAAAAGAGCATAATTAGTTATCATCATGGGAAAAAAAGGTTCCTTGTTCCTTAAGGATGATACCTTGCATCTCTGGCGGTAATCTCCCAATACTCCAACACTTGGAAAGACTCCACAAGGAACCAATATTAGCCAAAGTGCCAAGAACTTGATTACCTTCCCAAAAAATGTGAGATAAGATCTTCATATCAAGCTTTGATACCATGTGATTTATGTCTAAAAGGATATCTCTAGCATTCCAGCCTAATAACCTGCCAAGTTTGATAGAATCAATCACTGACTTAGAATACCCTTCTATATGTAATTTATTTATCCCCAGAGTAACAATTATTTGGATGCCCTTCAACAGTGCCTTGCCTTCCATAGTCATGGAGGTCTAAAGTCCAATGCCCACCAAGTAGCCAGCCACAAAATTACCCTTGTTATCCCTAATGATACCCTCTCGATGCTAGCCCTGCTAGGGTTCCCCTTGGCTGCACCATCAAAATTGAGTTTGTACCAATTCTAATTTGGGCTTTCTAGACCGTGTCCCATATAGCCTGGGCTTTAGAGTTGTCAAAGGAGTTGATCTCTAGATTCCTGTTCCAAGCTTTAGTCATCTTCATCTCCCACTTTGTAGGTGATTTTTCCAGGTTTTTCCTAGTGTAAATCGAAACATTTTCAAAAATAAGCCTTAGCCCAATTCCAAAAACCTCCTTAGGACTCATCTCAATATTCTTGAAAATCTGGTTATTTCTCTCTTTCCACAAGCACCAACAGATGATGGGGGGACCTAGTTCCAAATATCCCTAGGGATAGGATGTTGGAAGGGGCCAAACCAGCTCAAAATGAAGGATTTGATGTCCCTACACATAGTCCAGCGGATCCCCAACTTATCAAAAGCCAGGTCCTAGACACTAACAACAAACATACAATGTAGTAATAAATGATCAATATACTCTTCATTGCTTTTACATAATAAACACCTATTCAGGATCTGAATTATCCTTTTCTCAAGTTATCTTGAGTTAGGATCCTATAATGATAGGTCATCCACTAGAAGAAATTAATTTTAGGAATCATGTGCCTATTCCAAACTTGTCTCCAAAGTCCATTATGATCACCCTAGACTAACAATAGATTGTAAGCCGTTCTGACAGAAAGATTACCCAACTGATCTTTGACCCAATAGAATTCATCCTCAAAGTAGGATAGAGGCAGTCTGTTGAGGGAGAGAAAAACTTGAAAATAATTAGCCAGAAGCATCATCTTAGGGGACATGGGGTAGTAAAGAGCTAAATCTTTCCAATGCTCAACACCCAGATGACCAAGAAAATAGTCACTAACATACATGTACCAAAGAAGAGTTGCACAGGTCTCATAATGTTCTTGAACCCAGAGTGCGATTGGGGGGAGTCAAGCAACCAAGGGTCCTCCCAAAATGTGATGTAACTACCATTCCCAAGTTTCCATTTCATCCCAGATGTGAGCAGCCCCTGCATTCTGCAAATGTTATTACAAGCCAGTGAACCGGTAGGGTGATCATTTGAGAGAAATTTAATCATAGGTCTATTACAAAGATACATAAAATTCATGATCTTACACCAATCCTTTTTATTCCTTAATTTGTCCCAACCAACCCTAGCAAGTAAGGCTTTGTTGGTACATTGGACATTCTTGATCCCAAGCCCGCCACAAGATTTAGGAAAACAAAATTTGTCCCAGCTAACCAAAGCAAACTTCTTCTTCTCCTCAGTCCCAGACCATAAGAATTTCCTTTGGATTTTTTCAAACTTCTCAGCTATATATCTGGGAACTTTATAGATAGAAAGGAAATAGACATGGATCCCTTGAAGGGCAACAGTCAAAAGTTATAGCTTGCTAGCATGGCTGAGGATGGAGCCTTTCCACCCTACCAATTTCCTTTGAATCCTTTCTAAAACCGTGTTCCAAAAGGTAGGAGTGACTTCCTTGACATTAAGGGGGTAGCCCTAAATACACCGAAGGGAGAGAGTCACTCACACAACCCAAGATAGTAGTCACCCGAGCCTGGAGGGCAGCAGTGATGTTGAAGAAGTAAATCATGCTTTTATTATAATTTATACACTGGCCAAAGCGAGCAGCATAATTGTTAAGGCAACTCTTCCATTTTCTGGCTTCAATCATAGATTCCTTCCCAAAAAGGATGGTATCATAAATGAACTACTGAATAACAGCAGGTTCCAACACAGTTGCAGGTTTAACCCCATTTATGGAGCTCTTTAATAGTAGTTTGGTAATGTTCTAACTCATAACATCTGCAACCAAGATAAACAGATAGGGAGAGAGAGGGTCCCCCTGTTGAATGCCTCTCCCAGCATTGAAGAAGCCAAAGGGGGCCCCATTAACCAAGAGAAAATAACTCATAGTGGTAATGCACTCCATCAATAGGTTAATCACCATTCGGTTGAAGCCAAACTTTGAAAGGACTTTAGGAATAAAGTTCCATAGCACCTTGTCATACGCTTTTGAAATATCTAGCTTGAAGGCCATACTAGCATTGCTGCATATGTCCATGGAGTGCATAATTTCATGGGTGGTTAAGGGAGTGTCTAGGATATAACGACCCCGAACAAAGCATTTTTGGGTAGGGCTAATCAATTTATCTAACAAGGGTTTCAGGCGGTTCACCAAAATTTTAAAGATCTTATAAATGGTATTACAAAGGCTAATAGGGTGGAAGTACGTCATAGACTATGATTCAAAAATTTTTGGAACTAGGCAATGAAGGTGCGGTTCAACTACTTGAGGATCTTACTAGATTTGAAGAAATCCTTAGGTACCAGAACAAGGTCCTCCCCAACAATATCCCAAAATATTTGAAAGAAAGCTAGGGGGAACCCATCCAAGCTTGGTGCCTTATAGGCACCTATACTGAAAATAGCCATTCAAAATTCCTATGGAGTGACAACATTAATAATGCTATTATTATCCTCCTAGGTTAGAGTGGTAGGGAGAGGGTACAACAACAAATCATCCAGAGCAAAATTGGGAGCCTCGACAAGAGCCAACAAAGCCCTTTGAAAGTATCTAGATGCCAAAAGCCCAATCTGGGTGGGCGTGTTGACCATAACACCTTGCTCATTTTGAAGTTTAGTTATTTGATTCCTTTTCTTATGCTTAAGGGACAAAACATGAAAAAAGGAGGTATTCATGTCTCCCTCTTGCAGCCATTGGACTCTAGATTTATGTTTCCAGAATATCTCCTTTTTTAAGATGTGTTCCCATTCCAAATGACCCTCTCTTTCCTAGTTACAGGTCAGTAGACTAACATCCCCCTCTTCCATTTTTTTTGCATGACCTTCAGCTTATCTCCTAAGACTTTTTTTTGTTGGAAGACATCCCCAAAAACTCTCTTGTTCCATCCCTTCACCATAGTTTTGATATGCTTAATCTTGTTAAAAATCCTAAACATGGGGGAAGCCATGTACAGGGATATTCCACCATTCAGCCACTGTATTCCTGAAATCTGGATGAGAATTCCACATAATTTTAAACTAGAAGGGAAAGGGTCCCACAACAAAGTGTTCATTCATGACTAACAACAAAGGGTTATGATCAAAGACAGTATGGGGCAGGGCAAGCAAATTGGCACTGAGAAAAGTTGTCTAGTTGTGAGAACAAAGAAATCTATCCAGCTTAACTTGGATCAAACCATCCCCCAAGCGCCTATTGGTCTCTGTGTTGGTCTGACCCGAAAGGTCTATGTCAACCTAACCAATGTTACCCAAGAAATTCGCCAAATCAAACATGTTGTCAGAGTAATCTACAAGCCTTCCACACTTCTCTGAAGGATACAAGGGAGAGTTGAAGTCACCAGCCACCAACCAATGTGCCCCCTATTATGATTTATCCAATCAGTAAGATATTGCCAAAGGGCATTTCCAACATTTCTTTGGTTGGGGGCATAAACATTGATGAGTGACTAGGAGCCTCTCGGGTGAGAAAACTTGACACCTACACTATTACGGCATTGAAAAATTTCAAAACAAGTGATCTTGTTAGGATTCCATATCACAAAAAGACCACTAGATGCCCTATCAGCATCATTGCATGAAAAGAGGGCACCCGACCAAATAAACTTAGCTATATTTTCAAATTTTGCTTTCTTTATTTTGATTTCTTGTAGTAGTAAAACATCAACCTTATGCTCCATCAATAATTTTTCAGTGCCAGCTGCTCATGAGAGCTATTTAGCCCCCTCACATTCCAAGACATTACTTTCATTTTTGACCTTTCTTTGAGGATACTTCCAATGTCCTCTATTTACCTATGGCTATCTCTTTTGTTGTCTCTCTGTTCTTGGTTTTTCGTTGGTTGGGCTTGCCAGGTTTAGATTCACCACCCACATCAGCGTTCCTTTGCTTGCCCTTTTTCTTTAGGGTTGACCATAACTCCTCCTCTATTGCTTTATCTTGCGCCAAACCCATAGAATTAGTCTTTACTGACTCAGCGTTCACTTTTAAGGCCTCTTCATCTAGGATTTCACCCTCTTCACCACCAGTCATTACTAAGTCAACAATTACTTTAAAAACCTTTTCCTTTAGGATGTCGCCCTCCTCACCAACTTTAGCCAACTCTTGGCAGGGGGAATGAGCCCCTTGAAGACCCACCAAGGGTCCACCAAGAACCACAAGACCAAACATATCCATGGCATTGAACGTAGCAGGAACAATAGGAACCAAAACAGAGTCAACAAAGGATAAATCCTCACCATATTTAAGGGTATTAGAGCTAACCAGGTAGTCAACAATCTTAGGGGAACCAAACTTGACCAAGGAGTCAACAATCTTAAGAATGTCACCTTCAAAAGGGTAGTGATCTTTAGGAATAGATTCACTAGGGTTGGGTACATGTTTCAATGTTGACTTACAATCCAAGATTAGGTGACCAGGTTTAGCACATTTTTGGCAGTAGATCATGGCATTCTCATAACACACTTGTTGAGTCCAAGAACCAAATTTGGAACATAGCTTCACAAAAGTAGGTAGGGACTTATGGACATCAATATTGACAGAAAAACAGGCAAAAACTAACCTAGATTTGGTCCTCAGAATGAAGTCCAAGGTGATGAACTGGCCCAAGGAGTCTCCAATACATTTGAATATGGCTTCATCCTAGTATTCCAAGGGCAGACCCGGTAGACGGACCCACATCGACGCCGACTTGTTGAGATCAGCAGTAGGTTTTAATCTTGATTTCCAATGGCACAGAGCCAAACTATGCTTTCCATAGACCTAGGGGCTCGAGGAGAGGACCGAGATCAAATCTTTTGAGGCCGTGAACTTGAAGAGGAAGAGCCCTCCCACCATAGCACAAACCTCCACACTTCCTTTGAGGCGCCATTTAGTAGAAGCCCTTCTCCTAACCATATCCACCATGAGGCGAAAGGACATGAATCGACCCACCATAGTATTCTCCATTGAGGAGATAATCCTGTCACTAACCGCTTCAGGGATAGCAATGTTAGTACCTGAAGTAGAGATCACTTCTTTAGGGCAAGAAAAAGGAATCCTAATACTCATAATAGTGTTTTTCAATACTTTCTTCCACCCTTTAACCACCAGGGAGATAGAGACCACTGACACAATCCCACTAGACAAACCCAGATTCATGAGTGCATCAGAACCTGGAATCATGGGTGCATCAGAAATGGACAATTAGGGAGTGGCCCTCGAGGATAAAGAGACAAGTGTTTGGGTGAGAAACTGGTTAGGGGAGGACAAGGGGGGGGACCATGGGGTACCCCCAAAGCAGAGTCTACCATGCGCATAGACAGTTCAAACTCAAGCAGAGGAGAGAGAAGTGAGAATTGTTGAAAACCATGACATTCTATTTGTTATTAATAATTCTTTGACCAAATTAAACATGGCTTTGTTTTCTTGTTCTATTTTCTTTCTCTTTAATTTTATCACATTCCTATTAACTAATTGTTCCAAGTATTCTTCCTCAAATAATAATTTTTTTCAAGGTTTTTAAGAATTCCATAAATTCTTCATCTAAGTTAATTGTGATATTAAATAGATTTGGTCTTGCTAATGGTATCCTGGTCAAGTGTAGTAGTACCAGAGCCTTTTTTCCTTCTCTGTCCATCTGCCAACTGCTTCTTAGATTCCTTGTATCATCTATACTTCTTTCTTAATTCAACAAGATATCTCTTGCTTCATCTAAGGGAGAGATCACTGGTTCCAGAGTCCTTTTCTTCTTCTATGACCACTTTTCCCTTCTTCTTCTTGATAGCACCCATATTGACATGCTCAACAACACCAACATTAGTGTGTTTGATTTTTCTTCTTCTGTACATTCTCCAATATTCTATAGTGTCTTTCTTCCTTCTTAATATTTTGGCTCTGTCTTCTTTCCTTGTTATTTGGGCTTGTCATGTTAACTCTATTTGTAAAATTAATTTCTTCCTTAACCTCTCTCAATTTCTTATTGTTTCCTTTTGTCATGGGTGTTTAGAATTTGGGGTTGCACATTACTCCTTTATCTTGTCCCATGGTAGTTATTTTATAACTTCTTCCTCCAAGTCACATCCTTTCGTGGATTCCTTTCGAAGATCCCCCTTTTCATTCTAATCCCCTTGATGCCTAACCCCTTCTCATGAGGTTGACGCCAAGGAGATGATCTTGTATTTTACAAGAAAATTTCATCTCTTCTTTGAGTTCTCTTGTTCCAATTGAAATTTGGATTTTTCTCATTGTTCTCCTCTGTACTACCTAACTAGGGTCTCGCCAACATAACCAATGTTAGCAAAAAAAAGAGGAAACACAAACTGAAGTTCTGAGTCCCAAGTAATTTTTGTGTGTTGTATTTATACCCCAGACTCAATAATACAAGAGAGATAAGGAGTCAATTCAGATTGTGCATAAACTAGTTAGCATAATGAAATAGAAACAAAAGATTGCTTGCCATAAACCATAATGCATATTAGATATAGCTCTAGATGAATATATATTAATGCTTATACATCATGTACATATATTTTGGGATTGATCCTTCTTAAAATTACGTTTTCTACTATTCTAACTTATCTCTTATTGTTTCTCTACATCTATCTCTACCACTATTAGAATGTATCTTTCCCTATCCAAATCTCTATTTGATGAGACATGTCCCTTACATTCTATTATTATCCCAAAGGACGTCTTTTCAATTTTGAGCTAAGCAACCTATTTTTGATGATTTGTAGTTAGATTCTTGCCGCTATTCTAGCTTTGACTGAACCCCTACCAACACTTCTCGTTACTCATAGTGAACAACAATTATAAAGGGACTTGACTAAGGCTAAAGAAAGTCAAATACTTCAATCCTGACACAACAAACTCTCAAAAGTGCTCATTAACACCACCTTGACCTAGCATAGGTATAAAAGTAGAGAAACAAATTTTGAAGCAGGTGACAAACTAAATACGAACATGATCATAAATTTGGGATGAAACTGCAAATTGAGTAGAATTGCAAGTTGAGCAAAATAGGATTCCTAGAACAATTTTGTCTAACCAATTTATATGATTCATAATTACATCTATGTTGAAAAAAAATGAATTTCGTAGATGAGATTTAATTTATAAAATGCAACAACATATAGATTACAACACATGCATTCCATTAAAAAAATAAAAAATATAATTTTCTAACCCTGCTCATTTCAATAAAATAATTACTTGTTTTATATTTAACTCAACTCATTAAATTAGTCTAAAATCTGTTTTATTTGATAATCACTTATTTATTTTTAGATTAGCATAAATAAATTAGAAGAGGGATAGCCTTAGGGTTCCGTGTATCCTTCCAACTCTTTTGGCTTATAATATATCTGCAGTACAAGGGAGGTTTGCTGAAGTTTTCCAAATCACCATGACAACAAAGTGATATACTAAAAACATAAATTAAAGAAAGAAATGCATTTTCATTCCACACTTCATTTCTAAGATTTGAGCTCTTCCCTTCCACGAGAGTTGGCGAAGACAATGATTAGAATCAGTTGCAGAGTACAACATGGTGAAAAATGAAGTCCTTGCTAACTTAACCTCCACTTCTTTGTTTACGAGTTGGTCTTCACATGCTCTTTGCCTTTCTTACTGATTTCATTCTGAGTTTTAAGGGCATACAAAAACGCAGGGGGATATTTCAGAGGTGGGTTACGAGTAAGAAATGGCAAAAGGAGGAGGAGGCATGAGCAATGCAGTGAATGTGGGTATAGCAGTACAGGCAGATTGGGACAATAGGGAATTCTCCAGTCAATTGGCTCTCAATGTTCGTCGTCTCTTTGAATTCCTTGTACAATTTGGTATGTGGATCTTAATTTATATAATGCAGAAACTGTAGTTTATGTCTCAAATTTTGCCTTCTTTCTCCAATAGATTTGTTCGTGCCTAAATTCATAAGGATTTTCCTTTGGGCAGATCTCGATTTTTTTCTCGTAAACTGTTGAAGAACTTTAGTGTTTGTGTTGGATCTATATAAGCCTGATAAACTGTAAAATCCACTTTCATTTTATGGCAGACAGCGGTGTTTGTAGAGTAATTGCATTTGAGGGTATAAAATGATCAGTATTTTCTTTTTTGGGAATGAATTAATTAGGATTTAGGTTTGTGAGTACGAAGTGATTTTTTGTAATTTACTTTTTTTTTTGGTTCTGTTTTTTGTGGGTACGAAATGGGTTTGGGTTCTAAAGTATTTAAAAAATTAATCTGAACCTTCTATTTCAAGAGCCTACAGAGCCTGGCTTTCTTTAGGATTTTCTTTTTCTTATCGGGTATACCTAAGTTATGAATAACAAAATAACCAATCTTCATTAGGTAGCAACTTTTTCCTAGATTTCAGCTCCTTTTGGTGGTTGAAACTTCAGATAACTTTTAGATTTGTGGTCTCATAGGCCATTGGGTTTCAGTGACGTAATTAAAATTGACAGTTTATTTCTGCATCTTTTTCTGGTGACCAATCAATCACTGTTGGACCCAATTTGATACTAACGAACTCCTCAAAATGAAAGATTCTGTTCTTTTTATTTCTAGATGGTTTGTAACCAGAATGATTGGCAAGGTCCAATTTTGTCCTGGCTTTGCCCGCAAGGTTGAAAACTGAACGATATGAAATTTGAACAATTTATATAGGTAAAGTGAAAAATTCCCCATCTCTGTACATGCAGGAGGCGTGTGGGCTAGGCTAGGACCTTGATGTTTTTTGAACGCTTAGTCACTATTTACTTGTTTGCTAGCAGTGAAACGTCAAGCTTAGAGCATCTTTAGGTATACAAGCCATGCCCAGGGGGTCTCAGTTCTGCTAAATGTGTGCGATTTGTACCTTACCTCATTGAGATGTGGCCCTCATTAACACGGGAAGCATGCCCTGCAGAGCTTGAGCCTAAACCAGAGACTTGAATGAACTGAACAGAGGACTTATTTTTAATGCTTTCTCGTGTCAATTTGAGATAGTTTCAATTGAGAACGTAAGTGATAGTTGAGAGATTTACTATATTTGCAGCATCTTTAAATATCTACAGTACAAATTTAGGCAAGATGAAAATTTTCCATTCTTAACAGAGTTTTGTAAAGCACAAGTGTTAATTTGTACTCAAGTGATTGCATCATCAGATTTGATGTATATCATAAGAAGTTGTATTTTCTTGTGTATTTAATATATTGTAGTATTGGAGGCTTTATTAGCTAGTGTGTGTGGTTTTGTCCTCCAATGAATCATCATTCTATTCCATGTCTCCAAGCTGTAGCTTGACAGAATGACAAATTCATGACTACAAGTTGCTGAATTTGGAAATGGATTAATAGTTTTATTTATCTGTAATGGATATTTCTTAATGAAACTGAACTACCCATTTACAGAGGCCACTACAAAAAGCAAGTTAGCAGGACTGAATGACAAGCTTAGTTCCTTGGAGCGTCACCTGGAGCTACTTGAAGCTCAAGTTAGCATTGCATCTGGTACTGCCACATTGACATGATTCATAGCAAGAGCAGGCAAAAATTAATTTAAAGACTGGAAAGCTTAATTAGCACCTCAATATTATATGAATATCAGGCAGAGCTACCTCAGGCATGATTCAGCACTGCAAATGAGAAAAATATGAGACAATCAGACAGGAATTTACCTCCATGGTCCATTTTATTTTCTGTAAAGATGTTTACTGGCATTTTGCTGATAAGTACAAAACCAACCACTGCCTTTTTTCATTTTCCTGAAGCAGTAACTTACACACATTTTCTTTATTATTTAATATTTTATAAATCTTTGAAGCAGATATGTTGAATTATGATATTGTAGCTTATTTATTGTTCAATTCTAAAGTGATCCAAATGATGATCTTGCTCTTATTTCTTTTTCTGTTTCCTTTCTTGTTTGCTAGAATTCATCAAGTCAAAGTAATACCATTATGAGGGAGTACTAGGGAAGATTCATTGTTATTTGACAATTTGTGCTAAAAAATCCAAGATTAGCCAAGATATCTTGTTTTTTGTAAGTTAAAAATTTCTGTTAGTAGTAGTTAGGCCTCAAAAATCATACATCCTTGTAAATTGTAACTCAATCAAATTAACGTCTGTGACTTTGTTGTATTACAAACTTGACCGATAATATCTGCTTTATTTATATAATTAGCTTTGCCATAAGGTTGTTGATAATAGCATTGGTTTTTTGAAGAGAAGAATGAATTCCATGAAATGAGTGTGTAAGTTATAAAATTTTGCTAAAAAGAGATCTGTTGCTGAATATTAAAACAGTCAAATTCTCATTGGCCCCTTGTTGCTCTTCAGTGAACTTATTGTAAATCCCATCAATATACTTATGGAGCATCTCAATTGTTTTGTAAAGTGATGTAGGATTATCCGGGTCTACGAACAATCTTGCATAACCCCCAAAAATATAAAAGGTGGCTAAGAAGATTTTGGTTTTGTGTGCAGATTTTCAGTGAATTAGCATGAAGGGATGAGTAAAAAGGTCTGAAGAATGTTCCAGCAATGTCAGCAGCAATATAGAACATAGTTGCATCTTCAACAGCAACTTATTTCATCTTTGGCAATAAACTATGTCACTTCGGCAGCACTTTTGGCAACACTTAAGCCCCGACTTCTTGGATTATGACTCCCTCATATGGATTTCAAATGCAACAGTGTTTTTTTAAAGTTGCACATAACTTTTAGAGAGGAACGGGAATATGTAGGTCTTACTTCAATAGCTACACTTTTTCACTGCAGCAACAACTATGACTTCGGCAGCACAGGAATGACTTGAGCAGCAAAAATGAAAATGACAGTTGACAAAGGTGATGTATGATGGTATTGACTATTGACCCTAGAGGGATACCTAACATTATTTTTGTGTAGACCAACTTATTATATACTTCCAGACTGTCAAAATAGGTTGCACGTTTTGGGGTGGAAGGAAAAAAATAAATCTTGTTTTTAAATGGCTCAGCGAAAAGTCAAATTGATTTGGAAGGTGAATGGTCATAGTTTAATGATTGGAATCCTTTTTCCAGTCATCCATGTGACATTTAGAACCAATAAAACAATGCCGAACCTTTGCTTGAGCACAAGGCATGCACAAAATATGGGCAGGCCATTTTTGGGCAAGAGTCATGCCCAAAAATGTGAAAAAACAGAAATGAATGGCCAAGAAAGAAGGAAAACAGATGGGGCAGGTGCATGGACAATGTCAAGATGTTTTGGAACAAGAAAAGCATTGGTCAACCATTGGGAGAGATCAAAAATGAAGGGGGAAAAAGAAAACATGTTTTTTGGTGGATTTTTCCCAATATAGGTAGGATGCCCAGATTGTGTTGATTGGGAAAAGAATGTCATGGAGAATGTACAGAGACCAGGAAAAGAGGGATAACCCAAATTGAGGAGATTTTATCCATCCTAGGCATAGATGAGCTCATCTGTCAATTTTTGTGCGTGTAATCAATTTTAAGTTCTTTTCAACCTGTTGTAAGCCTTGAAAGCATTTTGATATTCTAATGATGGTCGCGTTGTTTTTGGTTCTGCTTGGCATTTGTTTTCTTGTTGATGTGTGTGGCTGTTAGGATTGGGTGGTATAAGAGCAAGGCTTTTCTTGGAGAGTTTTCTTGTGAGGCTCTAGTAAATTTATTGCAGGCGTGAGACAGTTTTGCAATCGCAGAGAGCAGTGAGAGGAAATGGTGTCAGAGAAGGTATGTCTTGTATAGAAGCATGTTTGAATGTCCTTCAACAAAAAAGCACTAGGTAGAAGGTCTAGGAACATCCTCCACAAAGTGGATAGTGGTTAGAGGGGGTTTTGAGAGTTAACTTCTTCCAATGAAAGTGTTGGGTCAAGGATGTGTGCAATCTTTTTGAAGGTAAACTAGTTGTGAGTCATCAGTCAAGGTGATTGTGAGAATGTCACTGTCTCAAAGTATGTGTGCGTGTGAAAATGTTTTCAAAAAGAAGATTTGAAGTGCTCTTAAGCAAGTTTGTGAGATTTACATTCATGGAGAGAAGAGAGGGATTATGCAAAGAGAGCTCTTGAGGAATTGAACGTGTTGAGAGCAAGGATAGATGCTCTTTAGGGGTTGGAAGTTGGTATCAATAAGAGGTGAAGAGAAAAAGGTGGTGGTAGAATTTTTGGAGCGAACACATGATAAACACATGGAGACATCTGCGAAGAAAGGAGAATATGTGTAGAAGAAGAAGAAATCCTCATGATGGAAGATATGGAGGTGTAAGTTATTGATCTAGAAGAAGAAGAAGAAAAGAAAGTATGCCCTTTAGAGGACATGGAGGTGGTGAAGGATTTGGAGCAAATGAATCCACAAGTGGAGGTAGAACAAGAGTTGTAGTGACCTAATCAAGGAATGTGGAGTAGATGAATCCACAAGTAGAGGCAGAACAAGAGTTGCTGAGATTTGAGAAAAGCATGTTCGGGGAAGGTTTGAGTCTCTGTGCAATTCTAGTAGCGATGGTAGTGGAGATAGATGGACAGAAGAGTGAAGAAGAATTGATGGAGGAATTGTTTGAGTCCATCATGCAGATAGAGTTGAGTTTGGAAGAAGATTTTGCACTTGAAGAGGAGTTGCTATGTAGAATCTTGAGGGGAGAGAGTGGAGTATTAGTATTTCCAGTGGAGGACATGGAGGTGTTGGTGAATGTGGTGTTGTTGAGTGCACAATAAGAGGATGAAAACAGGCTATGGTAGACAAAGATCCACAAGGGGAATGAAAGTGAATGGGCAAACTTGTAGAGGAGAATGAGATATGACCTAGCCAAAAGTTGGAAAAGATGAAGGAAGATGTTTCTTGTGATGCACCTAAATTCAATGAAGGAACATGTGGGGATTGAGTCCGTTCCTAAAGGGTTGTTCTATCGCTGAATTCTACTTGTTGAGCACCATACTAACAAACTTCTAACCAGTGAGTATGATACAAGAGCATTTGGGTCCATGGGCAATCTTGCATCCCCCAAATACAAGATAAAGATGGCTGAGAAGATTTTGGCTTTGTACGTAGGTTTTCAGTGAATTGACATGAAGGGATGAGTCAAAAGGACTAAGGAACATTCTAACTGACTTCAACAGCAATATAGAACACAGTTGCATCTTTGGCAGCAAACTGTGTCACTCTGGTAGCACTTTTGAGAATACTTCAATAACAACTTCCTAGGGCCATAATTTCTTCTTATGAACTCAAGATGCATTATTTGCTGAAGTTGCATGATATTTAGAGAGGAATGTGAGTATAGAGGTCTTCAACAACAATTGAGACTTTGGCAGCAAAAATGAAGATAACAATCGGCAAATGTGATGACCTTGGAGAAGCCCCTGTCCTGGTCTTTTCTGTAGATCAACTTTTTTTATGATATCAGCCTGTCAAAATGGATGGCATGTTTTGAAGGCGATTTGGAGAAAAAACAATTTTTGTTTTTGAATGGCCTAGCAAGAAGCCAAATCAATTTGGAAGGTGAATAGTTGGAGTTTAATGTTTTAAATCCTTTCTCCAATCATCCATATGGGCAATAAGAACCAAGAAAATAAAATGGAACTTTTGCTTGGGTGTGAGGCATGCTTAATAACATGGGCAGGCTAGTATTGGGCAAAAATGATGCCCAAAAATGTAAAAAATCAGAAATAAATAGCCCAGAAAGAAAGAAAACAGCTGGAGCAAGTGTATGGACAAATAGTAGGCCATTTTTAAACAAGAAAAGCATTGGAAAACCATCAGGAGAGATCATAAATCAAGGGGAAAAAAGAAAAATGAGTTTGTTACTTGATTAGGCCCATAGGAAGGGTGGCCAAGGCATGCGAATTGGGTCAATTGGGAAAAGAATGTCATGAACCAAAGATGTGGGTTACTATTGAATGTCACGGAGAGCGTGTAGAGAATGGAAAAATAAGGATAACCTAGATTGAGGAGATCTTATCAATCCTGGGATATGTGGGTTGCTATTGAATGTCATGGAGAGTGTGTAGAGAATGGGAAAAGAAGGATAACCTAGATTGAGGATATTTTATGAATCCTGGGCATAGATCATCTCAATTGCCAATTTCTATGTGTGTGTGTAGTTAGTTTTAGGCTACTTTCAACCTGTTGTAAGCCTTGGAAACAGACTTTAGATAGTCTAATGAAGGTGGTGTTGTTTTTGCTTCCACTTGGCATCTGTTTTGTTGTTGATGTGTGTGGCTGCTAGCTTTAGGCAGTTGTTCAGTCAACCCCCCACCTAGACTGCACCATAAAGGGGCCATCAAATGGTGTTCAAACTTTAGGATGTGATCAGATGGATGGCCTTCAGCTATCGAAATTGCTAGTATGGGTGAGGGGGGCGGGGGTGGCGGGGTAATTTTTGGCCTTTCCATATTCCTTTATAGTGTTTTCAGTGTTCACCCTTGTGCTCCCTTGGTACAGCATTAACTTTGTGGTTTGATTCTTGTCTTCACTTTGAAATGCTGAAGCTCCAATAATTCTGAAATTCCAGATCCTTAGCTGAAATTTCTGCCTCCCTTTAGTGAGTAAAGATTTTTAATTTATTTTTTCCTTGTAATGTTTCATAAAAGCTTTGCAGATATCACATAAATAATGAGATTGATGAGAAATATCGTTGATATTATTAATCTCCCTGGACAATTTCTATAATTCAGATGCATGGGATATCTAACTCTTCTCTTCAATGCAGAGGAAGAGAATAACAACCCATTTAAAGAGGTAAACAACAAACTTCTCAGAGGAATGGAAAGTAAAAAAGAAACAAGGGAATTATATTAACATCCACAAATGATCAACAAGACTTGAAAAGTAAGAGAATTATGAGGGTACAAAAGAGCTGGTAACTACTAAGCCCTAAGGAAACATAAAACCAAACAATGAGGTAAACATAAAACCAGTGTTACAAGACTCAGACTCGCCTCGGACTCGGCAAGCAATTTTTGACTCAGACTTGGACTTGGAGCCCAAACTCGGCAAATAGAAAAACCCAAGAAATTCAGAGATTTTTAAGGATTTAAAACTTGTTTCATGCACCCTTTAATAATAAACCTTAAAGACACAATAACATCATCAAATAGAAATTACTATGATCCCATACACAAACATATATCGATCACATAAGTATAAACGCAAATTTTAGCTGAAGGAAATAACACATTCAGATATATAAATATTGTCAAATGTATACAAAACTCATGGAATATGAAATCCATGGCATCAAAACAAATATCAAAACTAAAAATATAAGTCTATAGCTCAGAAGAGCTTGCATTACTCATCCCAACATCACGACAGGCCATGCGCTAGTGTCTAAGATAGGTCCTAGATGATGATGTAGCCATGATATTTGCTTGTGTCTCAATGATTGGTGTGTGTATATTCAAGTGAGGAATTTATTATTAAAATTTTATTGAAGCCATCAAGACTGCATGTTTTGTTGTCTAATGTATGAAACAAAATAATCCTTGATTATGGCTTTGACTGTGAAAGATGCAGAGATTTGCAATAGGGTATATGTATTTTGTAGGTTTTATGATCATGATTCATCATTGGCCTATAACATGCTTAGACCTATAGTTTGATGAGGGTTTGGGGGAAACACCCCAACGGGGTTGAGGGGGAGTACCCCTCATGGGGGTCTACGGGCAGCACCCCTAGTGAGGTCAAGGGGCAGCGCCCCTTACGGAGGTTTGGGGGCAGTGCCCCTAGCGGGGTCAAGGGGCAGCACCCCTTGTGGGGGTTTGGGGTAGCTCCCCCAGCTGGGTCGAGGGGCGCGCCCCTTGCGGGGTCCCGAGGCAGCGCCTTGGTTGCGCTCTAGCTGTCACGATACAGGGCGGGGTCGAGGGGCAGAGCCCCCGTCACCAAGCCCAAATGAAGACCTTCAAAACCACACAAACCTTCATGGCGCACACCATTTAAATAAAAAAATTGTAAATGAAAGATAGAAATTTTTTTTAAAAAATTTAATTAAAATGGCCGAGTCTGAGGCACAAGACTCGCCGGTTTTGGCAAGTCTGGTGAGTACTCACTCGGCTGCCGAGTCTTTGGGACTTGTTTAGGGTCACCCGTCTCGCAACTCGTCGAGTCTAGGCGAGTTTTTGCGAGTCTTGGTAACACTGCATAAAACAGTTAAACCTCCAAAAACAAGAAAAGCCTTCTTAAGGAGGAAAATGATCATAGAACCAACATCGAGAGCCTCAAGCAAGAGAGAACACAATAGTCACAAAGAAGATGGGACCAGATAAAAAGTAGATTACATGAAAGCAAAGAGACAATAAGAGAACAGAAAAAGAAACGACTATTAGCTGACTGAAAGCAAGAAGTGTCTGGGTAAAAGACAATGTTCCAGTGAGAAAAATGAAAATAATGGGGCATTGGGAAGGAAATGAAGCAACAAAAGAGAAACAACTACCAAAAACTAAAATGACAGACTGAAGGTAATGGAAGTTGACTTTTTTTACTGCATTTAATATTTATGATAAAAAAAACTCTCTTATCTTTTAGAAGAGTTCAAGCAGTATTTGTTGGGGCAACACCTTTATTATCTGGAGTCTGGACAGATCACCAATCATAGGAGACCTTGACTGAACAAAAACAAAGTGCATAAACAAATAAGAACATTTCGACATCGAAATTCAATATAAGAATGGCATAAATAGTGTGGTTGTAGATTCAGATTCCTTTCCCCACCTACCTGAGGTGGTGGCAATATTAATACTTGAGCCTGCATGGTAAGACAAGAAGTTAGATGATATTTGAATTTCTATTGATGAGAGAATTGCTGCCATCATAGTAAGTACAGATTCTCAGATGATATATTTATAATTTTACTATAATAATTGTAGTTGTACATTTCTTGTACCCAATTATTAGTTTGTCATACTAACTTTGTCAAGATTTATTACCAAACAAGGAAAACATACTTTTGGAAGGGGCTTAGAAACACACATTTTGACATTAAAATTCAATACAAATGACATGATTTCAAAATCCTTGTAACACCCATCTGAGTTGCTGGAAATATCTATAGTTGAACCTGGACAGAAAGATGAGATATTGGTTGAACATGCCCATGGATGAAAGAGTTGTTGCTGTGCTACAAAATTATGAAAATTCACCTGAAGTTGGTAGTAAATACTTATTTCTGGGTGATATAATAATACTTTTCTGTAATAATTGCACATATCATGTACCTAGTTCTAGATTAAATTAGAAGACTATGCTAGCTTCTTTAAGGCTTGCTACTATTTAAGGACTACATTATTTTGGTAGAGGCATAAGAAAAGGTGTGAAGTACTTTGTTTTCTTATGTGAAGTCCGGATAAGATTCAACAATTGCCATGAGGCCAAGAATCTAGAGACAAAGGATGAATGCAAAGATGAAAATGCACACTATGCTATATACAACATTGATTCAATATATCCTAAAGAGAATATGCTATTATGCCTATTTGTGTAAAGATAAGCTAGCATTTTAAGATAGGATTGAGTAAATATACAAAAATTTGAAAACAACTGCTTAGTCTTTCCCAGCCAATTAATAATCTTGCACTAGTTGCACTGTAGGCTGCATTGAGGGGAAACAGATAATAAACTGCACAATTGACTGAGAAGAAAAATTCAATGGAGGCAGCATATCAGCCTGAGATATGGTAAATTCTCATGGTTGCATTTAGCATTGTGACATGCTATTACATGATTGATATGATAGCTTTTGGGCTGTGATTAGCATTAGCATTTCATGGAAGTTATGATAAGACGGATGCAATTTGTCAAAGAGACATCTTGGAAGGGCTGGGCTGGAAATATTAAGTAATGCCAGGATGAAACACACCTATCTTTTTCACATTTATGTACAGTTATATGTGCTAAGTTTTTGGAGAAAGAATCTGTAGCAATTTTTTTAATCTAATGCAAAGCCTTTATTGTTTTCTTAACGGAAAAAACTCAATAAAGCACTATGTTTGTGATTGACTCAAACAACATTTTAATACAAATGTTCTGTGATGGATGAGTATTATGAGATAATAACTAGCCGTATTAAGATTGCATCTATTGATTGTCTTCTCAAAGAACTAATATGCTGCATGACAAAGTTATGATTAGAGTTTAGTGCCTGATTCACTGTCAGCTTTAGTGAGATTGGAAGAGGAGCTGTGGACCGAGCTCAGTCAATTTGAGATAATCATGGATATTTTGGTAAGTTTGAATACTAATTAGCAATGATCCTAAACGGTTTACCTGCATTCATTTAAAATTCTTAACTTAGTCTTATGGCTTGGTGATGTTTTTAATGATTAAGCATATTGTAAATGCCTAATTTAAATATTTTGAAGCCAGATAATCAGTAATTACTACGCATTTTTATCCTTGTGTTTAGACAACTGTATCCGTTATGATAGTTATTCTGTTCATGTAAATGTTCAAAGAATTTGTCATTGATTAATTATATTTATTACTGTAAATCATTGCATTATCTAATCATTTGTTGAAATAATAATAATGAGTTTTTATAACAGATGTTTACATATATTTCAACAAATGATTAGATAATGCAATGATTTACAGTAATAAATATAATTAATCAATGACAAATTCTGTTTAGACAACTGTATCTGTTATGATAGTTATTCTCTTCATGTAAATGTTCAAAGAATTTGTCATTGATTAATTATATTTATTACTGTAAATCATTGCATTATCTAATCATTTGTTGAAATATATGTAAACATCTGTTATAAAAACTCATTATTATGAAAGGTATGGGAACCTT
The DNA here is from genome assembly GCA_007258455.2 of Sequoia sempervirens. Classification (NCBI taxonomy): domain Eukaryota; kingdom Viridiplantae; phylum Streptophyta; class Pinopsida; order Cupressales; family Cupressaceae; genus Sequoia; species Sequoia sempervirens. Next base: position 303,248,040 of record VDFB02047230.1, read on the forward strand.
TCCAATCGGATGTAACTTTGCTGCATTTATGGGGAATTTTTGCTTGTTAGAGTGGAAGGTTTGGGGAAAATATGGCTTGAATAGTGATATCCCAGATCTTCTGGGAAGACAATTCTAAATTAAAACAGCTGAAAAAAAGTCTAGCTATTTTTGAGGAATGACAGAAAACAATTCTGTCATTAATAAAAATAACTACTCAAAGCTATTATAAGTGGGTTGCATGGGTTAGTAAATTAGTGTGTCATGTCGCAGCACATTAATGACATTGTACATGTATGTACTAGACATTCCTCATTTGCACATATGTGCAAGTGTTACAGAAATTATTTCCATTTCAGAAATTTTCCCATTTTTTCATTCAGCAACATAGTAACTACAGAGACTCAGCTTGGATTTGGCAAATAAATATGGCAAACGATTCATTTACTCCAAATGAGGTATTTCACTTGCAAATGAGGTTTTCTATTTTCTGTTTTTTCAGCAGCCAAATCTCATGCTCATACTCAGAGGGTCTCGCCCAGACTCAGTGAGTCCTGTGTTCAGAGATTCTAATTTTTATATGGTATGACTTGTTTTTGGTCACTCGTTGCTTGTTCACGTGAATTTTATGACTGACTTGGAGAGTCACACAACCGTGGTATAAGTGAGATAAGGACTGGGATTCAACAAAGGCACATTTAATGTTTTGGTGCTATATTCTTATCCAAAGTAATGGAAATGATGGTGATTTTTTAGATTATAGTCTTAGAGTAGACATATATTGGTATTGTTTCTATCCTAAACACAAATCATCTCTTCTTGGCGTGAGTAGAAATATACCTATTATCATTTTGAGAAAAGGGCTCTTTTGTTATGGCAAAAAATGTTGTGGAAAGGCCTATACAAGTCTTAAGAAATCCCAGAAGTTAACCCACATAGACCTATTACAGAGGGGAAAGCAAGACTGAGGATGTCACATGCATGATGAGGTTGATTCACCGGTCACCAGATGGGGCAATCTTGATGACCAGGATCCTCCTCCTGTTGCTAGCTTTCTACCTCGTGCTTAGTTTTCTTTTGCTGGTTTTGGTGCATGATGATCTGATGATATTTTGATGTTTAGGCCACTAAAGCCACAAATTTGAAACTTCGGATTTTCTGGGTTTGTACCTGATATGCAACCTGTCATGACATTCCCCCCATAATTTTTGATCTATTTATATAAATACATTGTTTTATGATTAATAGAGGACGTTTCAAACTAAAAACAAATTGCTGTTTTATGAGTTTTGTATTATGCGAAGCACCACAGAGAAACATTTGATAATAAAGGTGCAAAACATGCATTCATAGTGATTGGCGCTCACCAATTAATGCCTTAAACTATAATGGTGCTCACTAGTTGTTTGTTGATGATTATGGAAAGATAAATTATAGACGAGTTATTTCAAAGTCAGACACTTCTGGTAAGTTTTGACAGTTAAATATGTTGACTGTATGGTATGTATCTCATAACGCTAGGCAGAGATCAATGGGAGAGGTGTATGTTAAGATTGCTTGAAAATTGTAACAGAGTGTAGAGTTCAAAGACAACTAATTGTAGCTTTTTATTTGTTGCATGCAATTGAATGGAGTAGAAAGTGTGAAAATTAAGTACAGTGGATTAAAGAAAACTTTTTGGGCAGAAGCAGTAAATACTATTGTTTGCTCGTTTAAAAACTCAACAGCAGATTACGTGTGAAAAAGTGGTAGGGGAAAACTTCTTCAGGTAATAAATTTTCTAAACATCTCAAGGACCTTCGTATGCCCGACATACAGGTATGTGCCGAAGGAGAAACAAGCAAAATGTAATGATACAGCGAAGAAGACTGCATTTGTTTGATAAGAAAAATCATACCAACGAACGCATAATTTTTTGTGAGAATGCTAATGATAAAGCCAAAGGTTTTAGTGAAATTTGAGAACATTTTAGACTAGATGATGAAAGCGACCTATGTAGTTTACTGTATGATGTTAAACTAGGTCATCTAAATAAATTCCCGCCGAGGTGCCCTCCAATTTGGAATGTTCCAGTTGTCTATAACTGAACTGGTCAGAATCCAGTACAAAGGACACTTGGACTTGACAAAATTGTTATAAGAAAATATCAAAGATAAAAAAGTGAATCAACTATACCATTCATTTCCGTGATCAGAATTTGACAGAGCCTGCCACAGTTCAAGAAACAATGTATAGAACAATGTAAAATGGTAATGTAGGTAAAATTCGTAATATATGATGTATGAATGAACAATAAATCTTTGAAATTGACCAAACTTCTTTAACAGATTGCAACCAATGGTTGCAAGCTGATTTTCGAGGCCAAGTACAATGCAGGTAGACTTCATAACAAGCTTTATGGCAGGTTGATAGTTAAACGTTCACACAGGAAGAAGACATTGATGACAAAGACTTATGTGCAGATGACAATTTTTTGATGATCAACATTATACTCGTTGATTTGAACACTTTATGTAAATATTAAATATAGATCCGAAGAGTGTCTTTTTCAGTGGTGATCAAGTAGTAATGTACATATGTAACTATTTGAGGAGCATCTGAAATAATGTACTGAGCACTTGATTCATCAACTTACCAAAAATTTGTGTAGGTTGAAGTAAGGACTTAGAGCCATCAAAAGCTACAAACATTGAGAAAAAACTGGCATCAAAAGAAATGAGTTTGATCCTATGCTTTTGATTAGGTAAGTAGGGTTTCGAAATGGCCTAAAACCTTGTACAAAGAGAAGGATAGAGCATGAAGCACAACTAGACACCAAAGAAGAATCAAGCAGGATAGCTAAGAGATGACACAAGACAAAACATTACAAAACCTGATAGAAACCAACCAACCAACCCAAAGTGAGGGTGGTTTAAAAAATTGTTCTAAATATTTTTGATTTATCATAGTGCAAGGATCTTTCTCCCCAATTTTTTATTTTATTTTATGAGACAAGGAGAAATAACAAGACCACTGGCAGACCCATCTTTCAACCTTGAAGCTTTAAAAGAGGTGTCCATCATTGAATATTCTATAGTGGATTTCTCTTTATTATCTTTTTTTTGAATGTCTTCAAAGGAAGTAATGGACTCCATTAAAGTTGACATTTTTTCCTTTTCTTCCAAACAAAGTGTAGTTTCTTATTTCTCAAGAAAAGTAGTGGAGGAATGGCCCACTTTACCACAAGAATGTCTAAGAACTAGAGAGTTTTCATATTCAATATGTTGCACCCAATCTCCAAAATTTGAAGATAAATACTTTGTGAATTTAGCAGTTTATATTGATTATTTAGATGTGAAAAGCAACAACAATGAGATGGTTGGATGAGTGGAGCTATCTTTGCACAATATTTGGATGGTAGACTTAAGATTTGTGTGCTACTGTCTTTGACTTGAAATTACAACCAAATGTCGAACAAAAAAGTATGTGAATAAGTTGTATATTTTTTACATTAAGAAAACTAAAGTACACAAATGAGTTGCACTAAATTGATTTATATGAAGTCAGGCAACTTGCATTTAGGGGACACATCAATATGTATGCATTTATTTTTATGTGCAAGCCCAAAGAAATATATGCAAAGATTCATAATCATGTTTCAAAATGTTTTATATGTTTAGTTAGAATACAATATGTCAAATATTATAGGGTATATGTAAGAGTAATTAAGCAAGGACAAGCTTAAGACTATGGAGCAAAAACAAAGATACAAGGATAGAAACAAGTGATGTTAGAATTGTTGATCAAAGACCGAGTCAAAATTTGGCTTGAAATTAGTGCTCAAGAATTGTGAATTATTGGACTTTGTCTCTAGGTGTAGCAAACAAAGCCAAAAACACATTTGAAGCAATAAATAGAAAATACATGACTAGATCTCTAAAGTAGAATGATTAAGGGATGGCTTGCAAATGAATGCACATATGAGCTAACAAAGGCAAATACACAACTAAAGATGACTCCTTGTCCAGTTTGGACAAGGAAAATAGGATTGACTTGAGTATTGAATTCAAAAGGTGGTTTTTGAGAGAAATAATGACCTAGATGGAGAAAAAATACAAAATAAAATTAGGTTCCCAATGATTTGGAGATTCAAACAATAGATCATATTTCTACAATCACAATTCTAGACAAATTCCTAGATTTAACTACCTATTATCTATTTGATCAAGGATTTAAGGAAATTTGTTGGAGTTTGGCAAAGCATCAATGAGTTCAATCAATGGATTTTTTTTAATAACTTAACAAAAGCTAAAGATATGGATGACATTTTTTGGGTGGCGCATGGTTCTTTAAGAATGTGAGATCGTACATCAAACATTTCCTTGTCCAATTTAATCCTAAAGAACTAATAAAGGAAGCACCCTTATGGATCAAGATATAGAAACTACCCCATAGCACTAGGAATATAGAATCTTGCTACAAATTATAACTTAGGTCAAGCAAGTTATGTTTCTCAAAGGCTATGAAGAACAAAAAATTGAGTCATGCTAGTTTTTTTTGTTTAGGTTGAATTTTCTAAATTGATAGTAGAGGAAGTTTGAATCAACTCCCTCTTTATGGTTTGGAGACAATATATATTTTGAATGTCTTCCCTTTTGATGTCACCTTTTCTTAAAAGGTGGAACATGCTTAAAAACAACATTTAAAGAGATTTATCTTAATCCTTCCCATCAATAACAATCATGAGCAAAATCACAATGAGCAACAAAGAAATAACAATCAACTTTTCCTTCCACATGAGTATATTTGGAGCCCCTCACCCTCCCTTTACCCCAAACAAAATTGATCAAAGGTTTGCTTCCTAAGAACATGGATTTCAGATGTTGAAATTGGAAATAAGAATGCAAAAGAACCTTGAAGGTCTACATGCAACAATTGAAGATTAGAGCAAGTCTTTTCAAAGAAGATGAGAAAAATCCATTGGTAACAATATCATAGGCCTTGATAAATATCCAAGCAAATAAGGGATTATGCAATGAATTAGAGTAAGGACATAAAAGCTCAAAAAATATGTTGAGGGTATTCAAGGAGATAATTTGCTTGCAAATGCTCTTAGAAAGCAACTAAGAGCCACAACACAAATCACTATGTCCCTAACTAAGAAGTTACAATTAACATTGGGACTGACACAAGAGGTAGGAAACCCTAGAAAGAAAAAAACACAAATTGAGATTTGTTGGTCTGAATAAGGTGTTTTACCTAACTAGTTCAACTAGTGGGTCCTATTCACATGTTAAAAGTTTACTTAGGTTTTAGGAATCTTTCTAGAAGTTTTAGTTGGTATTAGATCTTATTTTATCTTATGTCATTTACTTGTGTTTTAGGTCATTTAATGTTTGTTGTCTCATAACATAGGATTAAGACACTTGTCATGATATTTTCTAATCCTGTCTTACCTTGGCTACATAACCAAGGGGTTCTCATGTGTAAATCAACAATCATAATCCATCATTTGCATATTTTGATAGAATATAATTATTCTTCATAGGTAATCTCTATGCTTTCGTAGAAGTTCTTAGATCTTGGGTGGCTACAATCTTCTACCAAATCTTACATGGTGTAGAGTATTCAATACCAACTCTTACATGGTATTAGAGCTTGTGGGATTCCTTGTTAGTTTTAATTGAGAGCTCTAGGTTATAGATCTTGGTAAATATTGAAAAGTTGAATATGCTATTGTCCTGCATCAAATGATGATATAGAGAATAAAAAAATTATAAAAAAAAGCAGATTTGGGGGTTTCTTTTTGTGGCTTTGTATTGCAAGTCAAAATTGGAGCTTGTTGGTGCATATCTAAGCTCAACATTAAGTTCAAAGGGTTCGAGAAAGTTAGTTTTGCTTTTTGTTTCATCCAAATCGTATATCCGAGGCTAGATTTATGAGGGTTTGAAGTTGGGAGGTGGTTGCCAAATCCATGAGGCAGTTGTGATTTTAGAGCATTTTGGGTCAAAATAGACCTTGCTATCACGTCCAAGAGGCTGAAAAACTCTAAGATCAATTGTCAAATCATTGAAATTGAACATTTTTTCCAAAGCCTTCAGAGAAAAAAATCACTCCCCCAGCTCGTTCGTATGACTATATGGTTGTCATTATTGCAGGCATAGTTGTGTTAGAAAGATTCAATATAGCCTAGAGAAAATTAAAAAATCTAGGTTTTATTTTAATTTTTTTTCAAATTTTGAAATAAAATAAATAAATATAATTTTGTGATACCCACAGAGTACTGTCTACACAGAGTAGGGTACTATGAGTACCCGCTTGCACAAAAGTGTGTCACGTGGCATTGGTGGAAGCCCCACCAAATCACTTGCCGCTAGTGACGATATTTGGTTGGTAAAACCTGGCAAAGAATATTCAGGTTCAAAATCTTATTTTGTTGAGATTCCTTTCATCATCACTCGAAAGAATATTTCAAAGAATATTCCTTGTACTGTTGCCAAACAAAATATTTTTCATATATTACACTATTTGAAGAATATTTCATTGACAAGGAGAAAGTTTCGGTGAGGGGTATATTTCGACCGACTAATTAAATATTCCTTGTTGATGCAGTGCTAACGTTAGTAGGTCGACCTCCTATTTGGGACCCCCTCTCCATTTTTCTTTTTTTATTTTTATTTTGCAATTCAACTTCAAAGGCTCATAACTCGGGTTTAAAACCTCTATTTTTCGAGTAATTTTTTTAATTTGGGGTAGAATTGTTAGCTCTTCATAGTAGTGCATTTGGTTTTTTAATTTTGGTTCCTAGTTTTTCCAAAAATTGTAGATTCTCATAGGTGTTGTTGAGTCGTTCTCATTTTGAGAACTTTTGGGGCTTTGTTCTCGCTTCTATGATAATATTTTTGGGTACATTTTTTTGGAAGTGTATACTTTTTCGTGTAATTTACAGTGGTGTGATCAGATTGATCCCATTTTGTGTAAAAAATATACTCTGAATTTGTGGCCAAATTTGACATCTATAAGCACTAAGATCAAGTCCACTTCATTGTTTTTGGCAAGTGGCACCTGTAATTGCACTAAGAATAAAGTGTTGAATCGTATATTTTTGGGGGTGGTTCTTGATTGAGGGGGATAATATTGTGGTGGTTGATTGCTTACTATTTTTTGTTGTATGTTTTTACGAGGAAATCTCAAATTGAATCCCTAACTCCATATAGTTATGCTTCATGGAGAAAATTAGTACAAAATTATTTCATGGGAAAGGGTTATCTAGGCCATCTAAAATATATAATTTCTCAACCTCATGATGCTAAAGAATTGGAAAAATGGGAGATTGATCGTGTAAAAAACTTGGATGCATATGTTCATTAGTCTCTTTTGATTTATAATTTCATATTGAATCATGCAAAACACCTGAGTGTGGGAGAATTTTGAAAATTTGTATGGTGAAACTAATAAGATTAGGGGACATCAAATTGATAATGATTTGATGAATTTTGATCCTAAAGGTTTTGACCACATCAAAGACTACATCTCCAAGGTTAAGCAATTGTGAACACAACTAAAATATCACAATATTGAAAAGGGGGATTTATAATTGATTCTAAATGTGTTATCCAAGCTTGGTCTTGACTATTCAATATTTGTTTATGGCTTTCATACCCATCAACTTTCTATGGGAGTATCATATGTTGATCTTAAGTTTGATGACTTTACAAATCTTTTGATCCAAGAGGAAGCAAAGTTATTTCATATGGGTCTAATCAAGCCTTCTAAACCACAAGAATTGGTGGCTAGTGAGCTTAAGGTACAAAAAGAATCAAGGAATCCTAAAAAAACAAAATAAGAAAAAGAACAAGCTACATAGAGAATTTGAATCCTCTCCCTCTCAAGGGGAATCATCTAAGAAGGAGAAACCTAAATGTGCACATTGCAAGAAAGCAGCACATGATGAACATCAATGCTATTCAAAATAGATTGATGAGTTGAATCATCTTCTTAAGAATAATCAAATCAATTTGCCTTCAACAATGTTAGGAGGTTCATCTTTTTTCTTATTTATCAAAGTTAGAGAGACATAAGGGGCAAACACTTGTAGCAGTTGTAGATTATGAGTTAGAGAGGTGAACACTTGGTTTAGGAGCTTCACATCACATGGCTTCATCAAAGAGTTTGTTCTCTTAATTTGAGTCTTGTCCATCACCACACATCCTGATGGCTAACAACATGCATATGTATGTTTGCGAGAAGAGATCTATTGACATGGATGATAGAGCATTTAATGATATTCTTTGTGTGCCTTCATTGTCAACCAATATCCTTTCCATCTTTTAGGCATCTAATGTGTGAGATTCATCCATGATACTTTTTGAGTGAGATCACACATGGTGGAGTAGGAAAGTGTTGAGTTCACACTAGATTCTGTCATAATTCAGGATTTGCATAGTAGAGATATAGTTGCAGTTGGGGAGGTTGATCACCAATCTCGAGTCTACCCCTTCTCACATTTTTCTCCTATTGTTCCTTCGATTGATGTTCACATTTAGGCATCTAATGTGTACACTTTTGAGGAGATTCGGTATGGTCATTTGAATCTTTGTATTTTGTCATCTATTGAGGTTCTAGAGACATGTGTTGATATTCCATCTCCTTCATATATTGTTACATTTGATGTGCCATAGTTTTGGCTTCTTGTGATTTAGTGTAGCAAAACATTCATTGTCTTTCAGGTACATTTACTTGGGATGAGTACTTGACAGACATTGCAAGTTTGTTTGCAATCTCACATTTCATATTTGGGAGACACCATTGATTGCATTCATCTTCTCTTTGATGGAGACAATCCTTCTTCAGTTGTTAGAGAACGCTCAAAGCCTCTTGTTCATTCTCTACATGATCATTCTTCGTAGTTTGACATGAGTGTGGTTTTGAGTAGCATTCGGAGGAGGTTTCTTTATCTTCAAAGGATATATCTTTGTTTTTGAATCATTTTCTACATATGTTTCTAGGAGATTTGGATTGTCATCTTTTGCATTGTGGCCTAGAACACCTGTTTGGAGTGTGTCAGCTTTTGACATCGACATGGAGAAACTTAAGCATAATTCAGAGACATCACTCATCATCTTTCTTCCTTCATCTTCCTTTCATGAATGGGAAGACATCTTGCATACCATCTTGGTTTTGTTTCTTCCTAAGGGGAGGAATTTTGTTCATCGAGATTGGATCATCGAGATTGGATCTTCATCGAGCATCTACCATCATTGCAAGAGACTCTACATTGAGGGGGGTTGCAAGGTCTCTCTTCTTCTTTCTTATGGGGGGTCTTTCTCTTTGCATCTTGTTTTCATCTATCTTTTGGGTAGGAGTTTTGTCCCATTGGGTTTTTCAGTTTGTGAGAGGTTGCATTTGTACATGGGTACCTAACATGGCCTTGTAGCCAAGACCCATCATTACATCATTTGCATTGGTTTTTCCCTCCCTAAGTTGCACTCAAAGGGGAGGGAGTGTTGGTGTGAATAAGGTGTTTTACCTAACTAGTTCAACTAGTAGGTCCTACTCACATGTTAAGTTTACATAGCTCCTAGGAATCTTTCTAGAAGTCTTAGTTGACATTAGATCTTATTTTATCTTATGTCATTTACTTCTTGTGTCTTAGTTCACTTAATGTTTGTTGTCTCGTGACATAGGATTAAGACATTGTCATGATCTTGTCTAATCCTATATCTCACCTTGGCTATAAAACCAAGGGGTTTTCATGTGTAAATCAACAATCATAATCAATTGTAATCTATCATTTGCATCCTTTAATAAAATAGAAATTTTCTTCATAGCTAATCTCTCTTGTGCTTTGATAAAAGTTCTTCGATCTTGGGTGGCTACAATCTTTAGCCAAATCTTGCATGGTGTAGAGTATTCTATACAAACTCTTAAAAGGATTCAAGTAGGTCTATGTCGTGGTTAGCAATAAAAAGTTGCTCGTGCAATTGAAGGTGGAAGAGGAAATCACTTCACTATGACATTATGAGAGACTTTAGCTTGAATTCTAGAGGCTTAACTTCCTCTAATAAATGCTCTTAGCCAAGCAATACATTAAGGAAAAATATCTTGATACCACACCTATGCAAGAAATTGTGATAAACAAAGAAAAAATCTAACCTATTGCCAAATAAACGTGATGGTGTTGTGAATATATTGAAGTTGCAAATTTGAGGTTCATTGGTGGCATGGCATGTGTTATCCAAAATCATTTTCATGTAATCTCCTCTCCAATATTTATAGTCCCAATGGAGCCCTAGTAAAATAAAACGTGTTGAAGGAATACAAATCATTAAGTATCCATAATGATGTAGAATGGGTTGTGGAAGGAGGCTTTAATGCTATCTTACAAATGGAAGAAAAAATGGTCTAGTAGTTCATTTCTCCCAACCAATGTTAGATTTTGGGCATATATGGTTGACATTTTCCTTGACAAATATCAAAAGGACATATATTTACTTTGGAACAATAGTAGACAATTCCGTATAAATGTAGCATAGTCAACAAACGAAATAAAAAAAACTTAAGAAATCCTTCCTTTCTCAAGATTTGTTCACTAGTTAGATATATTAGAATTGGAAATTGACACCCAAATTAAACATTTATCTTTTAAATCCAAAAATTGGATCTTCACTATGATTAAAAGGCCGGATTTTCTCCATTTTAGTTAAGGAAAAATAATTAAGGAACCCCTTAATGTGAATGAGTTGGTTTATGTTAGTTTTGGAGTAATGAATACTAGTATGCAAGTGTGTTGAAGACTAAGGAATATCTAAAGCACCCTAGGAATGGAGATAGGCTTGCATGTAGGTTGGAAAACTTAGTGTTCCTATTTTAATAGATTTGCTACTTGGCCAATAACCACAATTTCTACCTCAAAATTATATCTTTTGAAACATGAGGTCTAGCTTCATGCTTGGATATCACTTCCAAGGTCACTAGGACCCAAAAATGAGAAAAATAAAGAAATGAATAGTTATTTTTTTATCCTCAATATCATGTAAGTTTCTAAACGTGAGAATACATTATTATCCTTTAGGAAAAACATGTGAAAATACTGTTATTGATCTTGAAGATCACCGTAAGGAATGATAATAGAGTATACATAGGTGAAACATGAATACGCACAGCACACAAGAAGAGAGTAATAAATTTGTTTTTAATCCTCAAGACCACAATAAGGTGTGAGAGGACAACATACATAATTATCTCAAAACAAACAAAGACTAAAAGAAAATGTTAATTTCTTTAGAAGTTAAGAATGTGTATGTAGTTTGGGAATCAACTTTGACAAGCAATCCTACAAAAATATAACATTAGTAATTTGCAAGATTGAAGCTTGTAGCAAATGAACCTACACAAATAGAGTTAGGATAGCATAAAAAAAACCAACTAAATAGAAAAATTACAATTTTTAGTAGGTTAAAGTTAACAAAATCTGAAAACATTAAACACAAGGTGGAAACAATGAAACATAAATATAAATTCTAAATATAAAAAAAGCCCTACAAAATAGAAAAAAAATGCTACATATTAAACAAAAACATTAAAAATTAAATAGAAACATTACAATGCAATGGAAATGCCAACCCACAAAAGAAACAATTAAAAAGTCACCAAACAAGTTGGTATGTTTGGTGAAAATATTGAATATTGATAAAAAAAAATGTTGCAACACATTAAACAAAAATGTTGACCTATAAAAAACTTGTTAGGATGAAATACAAACACTAAAAGATTAGTGAAAATATCAAAAAACATAGAAAGCTAAAGGTTAAGTGGAAATGTTGATTCTCTTACAAAACCATAATCAGAAGAACATTACATGTGCAAGTTATTAGTTAGTAGTAAATTGCATATAAGACATCAATTAGTGAAAGAACAAATTAAGAATAGTAGTTTGAAGGTGAAAACATTCAAACCCTAGTTATAAAATGCACTTATAAAGAACTAACTAACAAAAAATCCTTATAACACTAAAGTTTTTGTAGTAATGTCAAAAATAACATAGAAATGCTAAAGATTAAGTGGAAATGTTGATTCTCATACAAAACCATAATTATAGTTTGAAGGTGAAAAATTCAAACACTATTTATAAAATGCACTTATGAAGAACTAACTAATAACAAATCCCTATAAAAGCTAGAGTTGGGATAGATAAACTTGTAAGTTATGACTTGAAAAATGAAACCTTTAAAATACCATGTTAGAGAACCCTGAATAGCCAAAAACATAAACATTGATCACAAAATGGAAACACAAAATATTAGGTAGAAACACTTTGCCACAAACTAGAAATGTTATTACAAAATCCTCCAAAACTAGAAATAACAATATTAGATATTGAACAAGAGCATTGAATATAAAGGGAACTTTAAAACGCTCTAAAACAACCTACAAAGCAAGAATAAGACTAGGACAAAGGTCCCATCAAGTGTGCTAAAATGTGAGGTAAAATATAGAATAAAATGAGGATACTGCATACAAAAAAAATTCTTACTCTAAACTAAACCGAACACCTCTGATAGAGCAAAGAAGGCACAACACAACAAATAATCAATGAATAACACATATTATACTTTCTTGAGACATAGATGAGATCTTGGATGTGAAGATAAAGTTGGTATGTACCTACAATGATTGATGACTTTCACATATGGTAAATATCCTTGAGAGGAGGGTTTTATAGATTTTTTGGTTAAGAATGTGAATAGTTGAGTTTGCCTCTTAGGTTGGAGGGTTAAGATTCATTAGCTTGTAGGAAAAACTAACAATGAATAGATGAGATTAATGCAAGTGGAGCAGCGAGACTTATCCAAGTGATGGATGGATAGTATTTTCTCAATTTCAATGAAGGAATGAGATGCAAAGTCAATTTTTGAGTTCTTGTGGTGAGGTTGAGATGAATATTTTATTGTTTAAATGGCATGAAAGGGGAAAGTGCATGATAACATTAGCCTAATTAACTAAATAGACTTGATTTATTTAATCAAAATTAGTCTTATTAAATAAATTTGTTTAATTAATTAGTGACTGAGAAATTAGCTTAATTAACTAAAAGAATATGATTTATTTAATTAAGTAGTGAAAATTTGATGTGATATTAACGATGTCGTGATGGTGAGGGGACAAAGATAAGGTTAAATGAGAGTAAATTTTAAGTGTCTACACTATAAAAGATAGCAGATCGTACATGTTTCATTTAAAATTTTGTAAGCAACAGATCATGAGGATGAAATCGCTTCCAATATTTTTTATTTTTAAAACATCATTGTATATATTATTCTTAATAAAGACTTTCCATGGTTCATTTATAATTACTCTCTTTATAACACATGTAGGTATGTAAATTTCATTCCAACTTCATAATAATTTTTTTTTCATTTTAATCTTCATGTTATCATATGTAATTTCAAAAATATCCATCCACAATGGATTTATTCCAATATGTGTAGCGTGTAGATGGAAAATTGACAATCACAAACTATTACAATAAAATATTAGTTCTCAGGTATCAAGATTTGATGTTATTTATATTATTTTCATTACTTAAGAAAACTAACTTCTAATTGCTAGCATTAGAATAATTATAATTACACATAAATGATTTGAATTGAGTAAACAACTATTTAAATTTTAAGGAGTAATAAGAATTACAAAGGAGAATCACATCTCAAGCTTATTTATCAAACATGTGAAAACACTTAAAAGAATTATGGATAATTTTGATTGAAATCAATAGAAAATACAAGATATTATTAAAAAACCCTCTAAAAACTAATAAAAAGATATAATTATGAACATATTGTAAATCTAATACATCTATTTGTAAAGTACATATTAAATATCAAAATTCTAAACAAAGTATTAGATTTCTACATTGATTTATCATTTTTATGTAATTAAACTTATATTTTTTATTGATTAAATCTAACATATTATTTAATACACTATTTTTACAAGCACAACCATTACTCAACAATACAAATATTAATGTGTGCAAAAATATTTTATTTCAATATAATTTTAACTAATTTTAAATCTTTTTATAAAATATTATTATAAAATCATTATAATTAGATCAAAATCACTTATAACAAATATTTTACATACTTTATAAATCAATATGAGGTATTAATCTATTTATTAAATAGATAGATAATTAATTTTTTTTGTCTCACTATAAATATAATATAACTTTTTCCAATGAAGGAAAATATAGATCACCTTCCATACAATTTCATTGATAGATTTGATTTGATGTAACATGCATGATAATGGTGTTTTAAGAAGAACCCACAATGCACACATATAAATTTATACATATATATAGAATTTTTTAGTGATAGGTCAAACTTTCTTTTAATTTTAATTAAATATATGTTAAAAAAAATTAAATTTTTTAAAAGTGGTTGGCGATGCTATGAGAAACTCATACTCCATTCTATATATCTCTTACTTAGAAAGCCAACTTAACTTGAATTTTAATTTTGATAAAGTCAATAAATGCCATCTTGTCTTTTATTGATAAACATTTATAAAGATAAACAACACATAAAACTCACCCTCCTAATAAAAACTCCTCATATAAAAATAAATAATAATAAATTATATTATATTTTTTTAAATTAATAGTTGAAATTAAAAAGAAGTGTTTAGTAATAAAAATTTGAGAATTAAATTATTATTTTAATTATTTATTTAATTTTTGGTAATGTTGAATTTGATTTTGTTGATTTGTTGATGTTATATAATAAATTATTGAGATTTGGTTGAGGTCGGCATATTATGTCGAAGATGTTTAGAATTGTATGCTATCAAAGATAGGATTGTGTCAAGTGGCCTAGTTTTACTAGGATTCTGTCTATTGTTGATTCAACCTCTTATGTATGTTTGTATCTTTTGTACTTGTCACTAAGAAAGGGGTTTAGTTATAAGCATAGTGTGGTATATTGTAGGATTGGGAGAATAATGTTGACTTGATAGCAATTATGTTAGAACATAATGTTATTAGGGGTCATACCCTTATAACATTTATATATTGTTCTAATATAAGGTTATAAAACCTTTATATTATATGATTTATTTTTTTGGATAGTTACTATATGATTAGTAGCATGACTATTTTTTTCTTCAAAGAAAAATGACAAGTTATTCATACTAATGTTCATGAAAATATCTTATGATCTCCTTGCTAATGATCATTACACTATTTTCTAGATTTATGATCATTAGAAATTGGCAAATGCATGTTAAAAAATATTTTTCTACACCAAGAATCAAATTTATTTGATTATTGTGTTACATACCATGTTGGTGATTTCATTTATAGGAAATCTACCATAGATTATGTATTTAAAATAAATGGTGCGGGTACTCTTATATGGATGGTGTAATACTTTTTAAAAAGCCATCTTCTATGGTTTTTTAATCAAAGCCCAAAATACAAAAATAGCTCCTAAAGAATCAATGTGGCATTGAAGATTTATGAAAGAGCTTCAATTGGAAACTTGTAAAAGTACCACCTTACTATATGATAACTGAAGTTATTTTTCTCTTATAAAAGAATCTAATTTCCAAAGAAGGAAAAACACACTGAATATCATGGGCGCCTTACTCAAGTGCAAGTATTCCATCATAAAAGTTATCTCTAGTTCTCTTCAAGAGAAAGTATGCTTATCTACAGTATAGAATTATCCAAAATCAAATCAATGCTTGGCCATAGGTGATGCCATTGAGGGGAAGTGTGCATGTCAATGACACCACCTAGTGGCTAAATCCTAGATGTAAGTCCTAGTATAATAAATTCCTAGTACGAAAAACATAAGACCTTTAGGCATTAGTAAGTCCTTTGGACATTTTTAAGTCTCAACAAGCGTAAGCAAGTCCTAATAGTAAAAACATATGACCTCTAAGCATTATAAATTCCTTTAGGCATTCTATGTATAGGTCCTACAAGCATTTATTAAAGTCCTTCTGGCATAAGCAAGTCCTAGTAGGAAAAATATAAGACCTTTAGTAAGTCCTAATAGGCATTAGTAAGTCCTTTGGGCATATTTAAGTCTCAACATGCATAAGCAAGTCCTAATAGGAAAAACATAAGATCTCTAGGCATTAGCAAGTCCTTTAGGCATTCTATGTATAATTCCTATGAGTATTTATTAAAATTCTACTCTCTGTAAATCTTCCACTTATAAAAGCATTGTATTAAGCCCTACAAGCACATTGTATTAAGTCCTATGAGCACTGTGTAATGAACCTAGGGTGAGGCTAATTTGAGGAGACCTGGGATCTAATAAATATAAGACCTTATATATAGCATCATTTTTAAAACATTGGGATTATAAATTATGACAAGATGACTTTGATGTAGTCTGGAATACATGGATTTCATTTTGGCATATATTTGTGTCCCTATTTATCATTGTCAAAGAAGACCTACATTACTGGAGTACTTCATTTTTCTCTTATGGAAATTGACATGTGATGCCCCTTATTAGCATTAAGGGGGAGTGTTAGAACATAATTTTATTTTTTTTAGATAGGTAAATATATTTTATTGATTTTCAGAAAGATTATTACATTCAGCCCAATATAGGCAAAAACAACTGGAGCCCCGAGACATCAAATCGACAAACCATGGAAATGGACCAACAAAATCAGTAAGACATCGGCCACAAGAGAAAAACCAAGCATCCCAACCCCCGCTTGTCATAACAAACCAGACCAACCACGGCCACAAGTATTCAACCAAAACACAAATGTTGATGTCGCCCACCTCGTAGCAACATTAGCCAATGTCGCCAACTTCTCCAAAGAGTTTTGTTATGACACCCCATCTGCTCCTGCATTCACCAGCCTATCCACCATACCATTGGCTTCCCTATAAATATGTCTTACTGTGTACTCGTCGATCCCTCTTGCGATTTCCCTAGTAGCCTCCAACAAATATTGAAGCTTCCAATTCGCTATTGTCCCAACCTGAAAGGCTCGGATGACAAACATGGAGTCCCCTTCAATTTCCACCTTCTTTAGGTTCAATTTCTTACAGAGCTTCAATCCAGCGAGCAAAGCCTTCAACTCTGTTTATGAATTTGTCCCAACTGGTAAAGGGGCAGAGAGTTCCGCTACCAGCCCCCCTTGTCATCTGATATGCAACACCCCATCCCGGAGACACCTGAATTCCCATGGGACGCTCCATCAAAATTCATCTTATACCAACCATTTTTTGGTGTACACCACTTCGCATTCTCCGTTCCTTCCCTCAGATTGTTCGCCTTGTTTCTAACCGCCATGGGGAGACCCAAACTGAACTAGTTTCTTCTCATCAAAGCATCCCATGACGTAAAGGTTGTCTCCTCCTTCACCTTTTCTGCCACCCTACTATTCATGGTCTCAACAATAGCGGTTTCCAACCTGTTGGTGAAAGCAACAAGCCCCCATTCCTTCTCTGTGAATAGCCTCCTGTTGCATTCTTTCCACAACTCCCAAATGACCATAGATGGGCTAATTGTCCAGAGCTCATGGAATGTTGAATGCTTGTACAATATCGGCCAAGCAACAAAGAGAGTTCTGATATCTTTAGGTAAGGCTCCATACCACCCTAATTTGGCACATAGCCAAAGCCAGCAAGCCTGTGCAAACGGACAAGCCAGAAGGAGGTGGTCCACGTCCTCCTCTGCACTCCTACACATAACACACCTCGATGGGCCCAGAAATCCCATCTTCCAGAATTTATCAGCTGTTAGAATGTGCTTCTTTAGCGCGGCCCAAGCAAAGGTTCTGGCCTTCGGAAGGCAAGATCGGTCCCAACATAGGTGCAATAGAAGATCCGAAGGCTCCTCCAACTCCACCTGTATTTTATAACCATCCTTTGCTACATAATTTCCTGACGACGAGCCATCCCATATCAATTTGTCCTCTCCTTCGCGAACTATCACTGTTCTATTTTGCAACTCCTCCCACAGACGCTCTTCCTCCACCGCTGGGATCACCCCAAGATCCGCACGCCTCCATTTGAACTCCTGAACACCCTCATTCCTAGACATCACCATGTAATATCGAACATTGACACCCCAAGCTTGCGTAAGGATGTTCTTAGTTTGGTTCAGTCCCAAAGAACTATCCAGACTCGGAAGAGCTCCCCACGAGTCCTCCCAAAACTTCGCCGAGTTTCCATCCCGTATATCCCAAGAGAGGTGATCCCTGATGATCGGTCTGTAGGCCTTCATGAAGTTCCACACCCTGGAGCCATTCGGAAGATTGGTAGTCGTTAGTATGCTAGATGCCTTATCATCCTCCAGATATTTACACTGTAAAATCTGCGCCCATTTTTCCTGATTACGCATATACATCACCCATATCAGCTTGGCTCCAAGGACTTTGTTCTGTAGCAACGTGTTTCTAATCCCCACTCCACCCATGTCCTTTGGTTTGCAGACAGTGTCCCAAGAGATCAAATGGATCTTCCTCTGGTCCAACATATCATACCAAAAAAACTTGCACATGCATTGATTTATATCCATGGCTTTACATTGCGGAATGGCCAGACATGACAACAAGTATATGGGAAGTGTTGAAACCACAGCCTTGATCATTACAATCCTTGTTGCCCATGATAACCACCTACCTCCCCAGGATGCAATTTTTTTTTTAACTTTATCCAGCATTGGATCCCAAAGCTTCCCAGTACTAACTCCCTTAGCTAATGGAATTCCCAGATAAATCAATGGCATATGTCCAACTTTGAAGCCTAAGAATTTTGACACTTGTAATGCCAACCTTTAATCCATGTTAAAGAAAAAAATCTCAGATTTTTCATTGTTTACCTGTTGGCCAGACGCATCAGCAAAGTTACTCATAATGGTTTTTAACACCAGAGCATCTTCCCTATTGGGGGTGGAAAAACAAAGTGTGTCATCTGCAAATTGTTGATGCGAGATTGTTGGGAGTTTACTTGTGACTTGGACACCCCTGAACTGTTTCATTTCCAGTGCTAATTTGAAGGATCTCCCCAAGGCTTCTGCCATCAGTATATATAGAGTTGGAGACAATGGGTCACCTTGACGTAGACCACAAGAGACCTCAAAAAAACCAGCGGATTCTCCATTTACTAGGACAGAAAAATGGGGAGTTGAGATGCAAGTGAAGATCCAAGATATCCAAGTTCTGTCAAAACCAAATGCCTCGAGTACTTTGTAGAGAAACCTCTAGTCCACCTTGTCATAAGCTTTCTTTATGTCTAATTTTATCAGCATTCCTGGGCGGCCACTTGTTTGGAGCGAGTGAATTGCCTCTTGTGCAATAATAACCCCATCAAAAATTGAGCGGCTAGGAACAAAACCTGTTTGTTCCTCAGAGATAAGTCCAGGGATGATCCCCTTTAATCTATTTGCCATCACTTTCACCATAATTTTGTAAAGAGTATTGCACAACGAAATTGGCCTGAAATCGTCCAAGGAGGAAGGCTTCTCCTTTTTCAAAACTAAGGCAATAAAGGTGTTGTTGATGTCTTTTAGCAGCCTTCCCGATGCCCTGGATTCCTCTAATGCCTCCACAATTTCTAATCCTATGATACTCCAAAAGGTCTGAAAAAAGGAAGCGGGGAAACCGTCCGGGCCAGGGGCCTTGTCAGGGTGCAGTTGAAAGGCAGCAACCCGCACTTCCTCAGGATTAAAAGGTTTCAAGAGCAGCCAATTCTGTTCTTGTGTTACTACTGATGGGATACCACTTAGCAGATCTTCATGTGCACCTTTCTTGGAACCTTCCCAATTGTTTAGAATATTTTGAAAGTAGTCAACCGCCTCCCTGGCAACCAAATCTTGCCCTTCAACTACAGATCCATCTGCTCTTTTCACACTTATGATCCTATTTGCTTCTCTTCGTGCCCGCTTTACATTGTGAAAGTATTTTGAGTTTCTATCACCTTCCTTGATCCAGGTCGCACGAGACTTTTGTCGCCAAAACACTTCTTCCCTGGCCAGCACTTCCTCCCAATCCTTCAAAAGTTGCTTTTCCTACAAAAAAAGATCCTTGCTCACCCCTCCTTTGATGACTTGACTGTTCATCTTCCCAAGATCATCCTCTAACCTCCTCTTCTCATTGAAAATGTTGCCAAAACACTCAAAGTTCCAAATCTTAATTTTTTGTTTCAACATTTTTAGCTTACTGCAGATCCTGAAAAGGTCGTTTCCTTCCACCTTCGCACCATTCCACTATTCCTCAATCCTTTGTGAGAATGAGAGGTCTCTGAGCCACATCCTCTCGAATCTGAACGGGCTTTTAGTTGTTTTTCTTTCACCAGCGATTTCCAAGAGAATTGGGTAGTGGTCTGATCCAGAGAAGGGAAGTATACTCCCATTCAATGTGAAAGGGAAAGTCGAGAGATCTCCGAAAAATAAAAATCTGTCTAGCTTCTCTGCTATACCACTGAAGCCCAATTTGCGATTCGTCCAAGTGTAGTCTCCATTCGCTAATAGGACATCCAATAGCGCATTCCTGTTGACAAAATTCTCAAAATCTGTTTGAGATTGGAGTTTCCTAGCTACCCCACCGCGCTTGTCCTCTACTTTCAATATGGCATTAAAGTCACCTCCAAGAATGAACATCGACTCCCTGCATTCTTCCATGTAGTGCTCAATTTCTTGCCATGTTCTTCTCTTCTGATAAACACTGGAGGGACCGTAAACATTGATCAATACAAAGGAAAAGCTCGAACGCAGGCTCCTAACTTTGCTCGCTACCCACCACCGACCAAAATCCAATTCCTCCACTAACACTCCCTGGTGACGCCACATTGTAATTAAACCTCCCGAAGCCCCATGTGCTCCAACCATAGAAATATGCTAGAAATTCAATTTAGCCCTCATCTTCTCAACATCCTCCCTATTCAGTTTGGTTTCCTGAAGCAAAGCAATATCCACTGCCTTATCCTCAATTAAACGCTGTAGAAGGCATTTTTTGTTAGGGGCATTTAAGCCCCTAACATTCCAGCTAATTATCTTCATTGTTTCCCGGGAAGGGAGGCGCCCTTCCCAGATCTTAAGTGCATTGTAATCTTTTGTTGCCCTGCAGCCTCCCCTGCCAATGATCGCTTCTCCTTATTGGTTTTTCTACCTAGCTTCTTCTTCTCCCCACAGTCAGGTATTGCCTTGCCGCAACCATCATCTTGCACTCCCAGCTTCTTCTTGCTGGGCATGTTTGATGCCAAGACCACCTTCTCCATTGCCCCAGTAATCTTAGGGAAGCCAATCTCTTTTGGGTCCTCATGCCTAAACTCCTAGTTATCCCCTGCTTCCACTCCCTCTTCTATCTGACAATCCCACGACATTGCCCCATATGGGATGAGTTGGAGGTTACTCCCATCACCCCATTCTTTTTCATCCCAGGCTAGATCAGAGCCTTCCCCTGCCAGATCCATAGCACCTTCCCCAGACAGCGACCTCAGCTCGTTTCCTACCTCCATGATTGTTTCCCACTTGTGGAATTCATGTGCCTCACCCTCCCAATCCTGCTCCTCCACACCCTGACCTACTTTCTGAAACCTATCCTCCACCGCCAGACCAGGTTCCACCCCAAGGTTATCCTGATCTGAAGTGTTGATCTTGTTTTGCTCTTGGATGCCTGGCCTTCTTGCATTATCTGTTTCTTCCCCCTCACCCTTCGCAGAATCCCTTTTAGAGGTTCCTTCCCCTTAGTCAGCAATCTATATCCCTTTCAAGTCTGATTTACAATTAGACTTGCAGCCGTCTCTTTTCCATATTTTCTTTACTGCCAATTGGCATTGGGACCAATTCCAATTTACTTTCTGATTCCACACCTTCTTGCCATGTTTAATTTCTAACACCTCCCAGGGGTGACTCCACGGTGCCAACTCCATCAGTAATCTCATTTTTCCTTCATTGACATCCTGAATTGCCGATTCATCTTCACCCAGAACTACACCAATTGCACCACCAATAATATATAAGGCTTGTTTGGACCAAATTTCTGATGGTAGGTTCGTCAGATCTATCCAGACATTCATCCTTTCTAGCGTGTAATGCATTGGGTCAAAATGTCTTACCCAATTTATGAAGTAGAAGCCATACCCCTCCATTATTAGATGCTTCGCCCTCATGATTTCTTCTCTCACCTCAACTGTATCGCACAATACCAGAAAGTAGCTATTTGGGAGGAATTTGAGATTGACCCTTTTCTGCCATTGACCTTCCCACCAGGATCTCATTCACGACTTTGTACAGCTATCTCCCCACCATTTCGCTATGATCGCACGATCCTCCATGCAAAAGTTGTGTTCCTCTGTTAACTCCAACAGGATAACCACTAAAGGGCGAAAATGGTAGGCAATCGTGCCATTTCCATTTTCCCTTATCAGTACCTTCCCCAACACTTCACGCTCATGAGTACTTGGTCGCTTCTCAATCCATTTCTGAGGGACCTTGTTTGTCCTAATTTCAATCCGATCTTGGTATCCTTGCACCCCATTCGCGCCAGGAGCCCATCCCACTCTTCGTCGACCTGACTCTTTACTTTTCTGCCCTAACCCCCCATACCGTTCCTGTGTAAACTTTCATTTTTTGGTTTCCTGACCACCATATTGTCGCCATCTCTCTTGGCACTGGCCCTCCAACCATGGCAGCCCTCGCCTCCTGGAGTGTCGTTTCCAACCATTCCCATTAACCTGACCTCTCCCTGCATCATGCCTCTGACCTCTGTCGGGGCTCCTTGCATGATCAAGGTTCTGGCGGCACTTGCCAGAGCCCTGCATCTGCCCCTCCTGCCCGAGTCGGTTCTTCAGCATTGGCCATTCCTCCTCTGCGTCTTTCACCCATGATGCTGCCACGAACCTCCTAGCGCCGTCACTTGCTCCCATCTTTTTCTAAGTTATAACACATGTGTATTCTCTTTGATATTAGTTCATATGGAGTTGTATCATTTTCTTTAGATGTTATGAGGGCATCTTCAAATCCTCTTTTTCCTTCTCTACATCATCACTTGTCATAGTTTAGTAATGGTGTTGAGACATTTAAGAAGATTTGGAGGAATCATCATTCTTAGAACA
Organism: Sequoia sempervirens; assembly: GCA_007258455.2. Classification (NCBI taxonomy): domain Eukaryota; kingdom Viridiplantae; phylum Streptophyta; class Pinopsida; order Cupressales; family Cupressaceae; genus Sequoia; species Sequoia sempervirens. The sequence goes on from VDFB02047230.1 coordinate 303,271,096, forward strand.
TAATTTTATTAGATGTCATACCCTTATAACATTTATATATTGTTGTAATATAAGGTTATAAAACCTTATATATTATATGTTTATTAAGCATATACCATTTGAAATAGTTATAGTCTAATGCTATTAGATTATTAATTATTTATGAATGGTGGTTGTCGAATAGGTGTGACTTATACCCCTTCAAGTATTATACCACCCTTTATCTTGTATTTAAGGAGGTTCTCTCTTATTTGAGAGATATAGAATTTGGATATTTTATAATGAATTATATCATTATGCACATGAGGTATTATTGGCCATGTGGAAGTATGGAGATGTGTTCCCCAAGTTCAGTCAATGTTATAATAGATCATTATTGTAAGTGTTCTAATAAAATGATGCTTTATGGGATTTTTTACTCGAAAAGGGTTTTCCTCATGTATATCTTGTGTAATGTGTAAAATATATTCTTGTATGATTCTTATTTTATTTATTATTTATTTATAATTATTCGTATCCTAAGATCCTAATTTCTAACAATTCAAGTTCCATACAAGTTGTGCAAAGTTGGAAAACATTGTAAGCCAAAACATAATGCTAATGAAATTATTGTAACTTATAGTTGTACAAAGTTGGAAAACATAGTAAGCCAAAACATATGATAAGTAGGAGGTATTTTCCACAGTGTTTCAAATTATGATATTACTATCAGGATTCAACCGTGTAGTTTTTCAAGTCACAACCATGTAGTTTTTCAAGTCAAACTCATGAAATATGCATCAATGAGTTTGACTTGAAAAACTACACGGTTGAATCCTAATAACAATATCATAATATGACTATACGATTTTGTTATGAATGATCAATGCTAATAATAGATTATTCTAAGGACATTACATGCTCTTAAATACATTTTCTTGAATGCTCAGCTTGATTCTTTTCTTGTGTGGACCAACAAAATAATGGTCAAACTTCTAAAAAGATTAGGCCTAAGGTAGGAGAAATTTGAAAGCTAGGCTAGATCATGTAATCTATTCCAATAATTGGTTTGTAACATGTAGCATACTCTCAAGTGGGAACATGCTAGGAATAATAATTGGTCCAAACCAAAAAATCTAGGTTGCTAGTTTGTGAATGAGTTAAGGGGTAAGCATTGGTTAGTACACCAAAAGGGTCAAATTTAGTGTTGAGACTATGCATTCTAATATATGCAAAGTGGAATAAAACTAAGGTGTCAATGTGTAGGGTATGCAATTTTATACCTTACATTCTTCCCTCATTTTGTTGTGTGTGCAAATCTACATGAGCTTGTGTTCCAAAATAAATATTAAAAGAAATACATAATCATGATATGGATAGTTTAATTTTTAGATTTTATATTTTTAGCATTTTAGGTTTAACATGTGCCCCATTTTTTTACTAGTATTCAACAAGCATCCATCAATCATATCACACTAACAAAGGAAAGTATCATCCTATTAATTATTATGCATAAACCAATGATAGAATTAGTACTAATATGCAACCTCAAATTGTGTATTGTGAAGTCTACACAAATCAAGGAGGAAACATTAAAAATATGTGTGTGTGTGTGTATGTGATTAATTACTAAGCACAAGAAGTGAAAAAATAGAGAATGCACACCTAGTGTATACTTATGCATGAAATTTGTGTGTTGTAAAGTATACAAAGGATCATGCCCCAATGTTACCCCTAGTGAGAGAAATTATGAGTGTGTAGAACTTACTAAAGAAATAATTCATTTTCCTTCAAGTGGAAACATCAAGTGAAAGGATTGAGAGAAGACACAAATATAACACATACAAATACTCTCATTGGAAATAAAACTATAAAAATAATGAAAGATAATTAATATAGAAGAGGAAGAGGATAATAAATGATATGAGTGAACTCAAGGGTACAGTGAGTAAACCTCAATAGGGTGAAAGGTGTGTTATAGATATAATTCCCCCATGTAGTTTAAAAATAATTATCCTCAATATATATAATATCATGATGTAATGTGATGGCAGTGATTATGGATACTCAAGACATGTTTCTCAATAAATAAAAGTGTGGTAAAAAAAGGTTTTAATTTTATTTTTATTCTCGGAGAGCCAATATGAGATTTTATGCTTTATACCACCTATTCTATTTTTGGAAGTTGCTTTTGAGATTTTTTATGTTTTTTATTTCTTATAATTGTGGTGAGAATATATATCTAGTGATCTATTTTTTTTGTAATTTGTGGCTCACAATGATTTCCTTAAGGCATCATTGTTTATCATAATGTTAATTGAATTTTTAAAGTTAATTATCATGCCACCAAATTATGTTTCATTAATTCTCCCTTGCATCTATAATGATTTTTGATACCCATGATGTTTTATTTCTTTGTGGTTAGCTTGGATGTTGGGTATGCCACATGTAGTCTCATATTGCTCAATAAAATTAATATAACTATAATTGGGAGGACTCTCTTCATCTACTTCTATTTGATTAGATTAATCATGTTGATGTGGAGGGAAGGGTTTAGTGTAGATTTTTATATTTTAATTTGGGAGTTATGACATATCTATTTCTATTATCATTGATCACTTCTACTTGTTAGATATTTTAATTTATAATATCCTAGGATATAGAAGGAGCTATGTGGGAGGAAAATGATAATCCTCCATTTTTTTTCTCTTTGGAGCTCTTTTTCTCACAGAAGGAGTCTCAAATTGGTGTTTTTAATAATCCTTGGTTAATTTGAGTGCTCTTTCGTTCCTTTTCTTCTAGAGTTGCTCTATTTTTGTGGGTAGGCTAGTCTAGAGTATTCTTGTGTTGTTAGATTTTGGTTTTGTTGGTTTTGGTTATTTGTGTGTTCTTGTGATTTTTTTAGGTTGTGTGTAGTTTTTGGATTTTTAAATTGTTTTACCATCATCTCCAAATTCCCCCTGAGTACAGGATGACATGGTCTCTCACTAGTCAAGCCTAACATCCTTTCAAGGGGACTAGGGGTGGTGGTGGTTCATACTATTTTTTATATTAGGAACCCATTAGTAATTTATTTCCCTTGATCCAAACTAATGGCATTATAGGAAGGATAGGAAGGTGGTGATGTCATGGATGAGGATATTAGCACCACCTGAAAATAAGTGAATGAGGAGAATCCAGATAGTTCTAAGGATATCAATGCTAAACTAACCTTGAATAAGTCATCATACAAAGAAATTTTGGGCAACACTAAGGAGACAATTCCAAAAGGTGTAGAGTTCTCTATGAAAGGGTTGTTTGTAGAGGAGATTCAGGGGCCAAAGACGGATGACTAGGAGTAGATAATTAATTTGAAAATGAAGTCATCAAAGGAGGAGAAATTGGTAAGGCCCTCCCAAACCCAAAAGTCCTCTCTATTTCTCCAAACCAAGAAAATTTATAAGTTATCATGAATTAGGAAAATATTGAAAAAGGTTTTTTTGTTGGAACATAATGATCTATTGAGAGGGGGGGTGAATCAATAGATACTAAAAAGTATATTCATCAAAACCTTTATGCAGATTACTTCCTTAGCTCCAAATACTTTATGCAGATTTTTGTTTCAAACTCTTAATGTGCAGATTGAAAAACTAAAGATGCAAACATAAACATGCAAATAAGCAATCAAAACAAACATGCCCACAACACTAGATATACATAGAAAACCCAAGATGGGAAAAACCACGGTGATAAAAGCTACTTGAGTCTACTACTCAAATCCAACATCACAAATGAAATCTTTAATTATAAATTTTAAGGGCTGCCACCCTAAGGATGCAACAACACCCTGGTTTAGGAGCTACAACTCCAAGGATGCAACAACACCCTAATTTAGAAGCTACAACTTCAAGGAAGCAACAACTACTTGATTTAGGAGCTACAACTCCAACGAGACTACAATCCCCTAATCTAAGCTACAACTCAGTACAATGAGGCTACAAAACTGCTCATATATGCATTAAGAATGGTTCTACAAAACTTGGTAATGCACTATTATATTTAATACATAAATTCTGCTCACACTTCTCTGCACTCGCTCTCTTTTGCACAACACTCTCTTCTAAACTAGAACAATGACTATTCTAACTTGTTGCACTACTCACTCTCTTCACCTTGAATGTCTAGATGGTATTTTGTATTATAGTCATGCACTCTCTGTCTGCTTCTTCTCTTATTATTCTCACCATCTTAGCTGCATACTCAACTAGACTCCACTCAATTATATACAATATACCATAACATGCTTTCTCTCTTTTTCATTCTCACACACAACTGTAAACAACTTCAACAATACATTCCAAATTTAAATAATATGTTACAGTAAGACACTTCACTCACTGACTGTATTCTCTCTTCACTTCAACCCACAAGTTCATATTACTGAACTGCTAATTTATAATAATTTCTATCTTCCCCAAGAAGCAACACACATCACACTATAACCCTAATTGGAATTCAATGAATCATTTAATTTTTGGTGGGCTATATCTAGGGTTTTCTATATCATTTCACCATTTTCCTATGCAATTAATTCAAATTCAAACTAAGAGATCTCCTTTGCCTTAGTACCGTCATTCTGTCCAATGAGAAGTAATTACTTTGTTGGAATTTCATCTGGCAATTTGTGCAAAAATCTCATTCAATTTTTTCTCCTGAAAATCATCCTGTGAATCAGTGCCAATCATTTATGTGACAATATTCTATTATCTTCTCCATTGAATCGATCTAATTCACTAGTATTAGAAATCATGCACCAATCGAGTGCTAAGCATGAAACCATTATCGTCAAACACTTGTATTTGATTCCCACCAATATCGACCTGTATCACCATGTCGAGGGGACGCAAATGTCGTCCCACCGAACTTCATTGTTTACTCTGATAAACATCTTTTCACCAACATCATCCGATCTACCTTCTTCAACCAGCATCGTTGATCTTGTTTTCTATTCGTAGGAATGTTGAAGGGATGAAAAACTTTGTCACTTCAAAACTATGTAGTCACTCCGATGAGTGCCCTTCCATTTGTGTTGTTCGATTTATCGTTGACAATTTGTGCCATTAAATTCAATATTAAATGACTATGCTTTGACCTTCGTCATTCGCTAAACATCATCACCTTATCGAGGAGACATGAAATGCACTCCCATCGAAACCGTATTGTATCTTCAATGAAGAGACTCCAATCTTCAGACAATCATACTCCTATTGATAAAAAAATTATCGTTGATTTTGCAACAATGATGCAAAGATCAACCACCAAAAAATCACCACATGTCATCCTTTCATTCACTCCCTAACTATACATTACCATTCCTCGTACCATCTCACTTGTCACCTATCAACCGTCGTGGATTGCTTTCCACCAATCCCCGCTTCCCCGCAGGTCTTGCACAGACCCCACTGAATTCTCAACGGGCAGATGAGCAACCACCATGTATACATTTTCGACGTCACTGACAATCCACCAAATCCATTGACTTCACTCATCGCTAGATCAAAGGGACAGCCATGTAACTCCCTTTGAAATTCCTAAGTCACTTCGATGAGATTAAGTTTCTCCTTATCACTTCCATCAAAGAGAGTTCTTCTAGACTCCTACCGAGATACCAATGTATCGTTGATGAGATGATCATTAGACTGTCGAAGGGACTCCAAGACAAGTCCCACTGAAAGGTACTTGTCACACTGATGTTACACACTTACACCGAACCATTTCCAAATCGTATGATCGAAGAGACAGTTAAATGACTTCTTTGAACTGTCTAAGTCATCCTAATGTACCTCCAAGACACTGCCAACCTAGGCAACGGGGCCAGTCACAAACATGGAACTAATAACATAAGTTATCACTTAACATAACTTGTAACCTATCATAGCAAGTCAATGAAGAAATACAACACTGTAATCAAATCCACCATGACTGTAGTTTCTTGCACATGTAGGGTTTTTACAAAAAACCCTAACTCATATGAGAGATAAATCAATTTCTTTCAGGGACAAACAAGTTGTTCAACACTCCAAAATGCACCTTTGGAAATTTCTCAAAAAACCCATCACAATTTTTGCATCCATCTATACCTCAGATGTCAACAACACCTAAAAAACTTCTACAACATACTACCAATCACATACACCTCTTTATAACACTCCTACAACACTAAAATATCTTGTTCAATCACATTTGCAGAAATATAATTCTTTATTCCTTCTCTGATGACAATACATCATGAAACCTTTGTTGCCTCTACACATCATTCTTCCTTGCACGATCACTTCACCTCACATTTGATACTACCTTGACATTACTCTTTCCCAGTATCAAGTATTACTCCCTTCTGATCCACCCTTTTTTGACATCAATGACAACCATATTCCAAATATCTCCCCCTTTTTCATTGATGGCAAAAACCTAAATGCTCAAAATGATGAAATGCTTATTCTACCAATCAAGTCCTTAACCAATGGTTTGATATCAATGATGTATTCTATGATCATTTGTAGACCTTTCCAACATCTTTATTGAGAATTTGCAATCTCTCTCCCCCTTTGACATCAATGGAAAAGGGTCACACTTTCGAGTCATATATCTTAGATCACCATACTACTGCAATCTTTATTCCTCCTTAGAGATGGAAAAGGGACATTGCTCCCCCTTAGATCATTCTCCCCCTTTGACATAAGAGTTCAAAGAGAAATAAAAAATACTGATACCAATTGCAAACAAATATTGCCATTATACCAATAACTGCAGCCAACATTTATACCAATTGTTGCTATTGGCTCTTAATTGTAGTGGCAAAACCATAATTCTCAACTATCATGTACCAATGTATACTATCCAATTACCAGTTGAAATTCCATCTCACATACTGAACCAATCAGACCTGATACAAACTATAGATATTATGATCCATGCTCTGTACCAATTGAATCAAATCCCTAACACAAATTGATGATATCATTCCCTAATACCCATTGTATACACATAAAATCGGTCAAGACAATTAATTAATTAAATACAAGTTATTTAATTAATGAACCCCTTTAATTCGTCTACTTATAAATAAATTCCAAATTTATTTATATAGTTCACACTCTTCTAATTCTTCAATCTAAAATCACATTCCTCTATTTTAATTAAATAAACAAATTCACATAGTTTGTTTTATTTAATTAATAATCTTTTCAGTAAATTTAAATTTAAGAACATGTCTCCAACTTTTCCTCTTGCCACCTCATCAAGTGTCACATGAATTTAGATATGTCTAATATTTAAATTCCCAATTTGAATTTAGGCACATGTTTACACTTGGCTCTTTCACACACTTTATTCCTTCATACACTTGGTATGTTTCCTTTGGTCAAGGGAACATCCTCCATGATTCTTCCATCTCCATCGTTCATCTCTCATGTTTAAATCTTGACCGTTGATTGCTGCCACATCACAAGATGCCTTGTAAATCCTATAAATACAGGCCCATTCTACAACATTTATCATCCCATCTTTGAGTAAATTTACTATACAAAAATAAAATTTGAGCATTTTGAGCATTTGGGGTTTGAATATAGAACATTTAGGCATTTAGCATTTAGAATTGTTTTATCATTTTAGTTTAGAATCATGGTTTAGTTTCATAGTTGCATTGTATTTATCACCCTAGTTTTTATACAACATTTGCATCATAGTTTTCAACATCATATTCATTGTCAATATCACCATTATCACATAGCTTATTAAATCATGTAGGAACTACATTCTTGCATTTTGATTAACATCTTATTTCTCAAGTTGTCATTCTAACAATCATAGTGCATACACAAATCTAAGAGCCAATATGATTTAAAGGATCCTTGAGAATAGAGAACAATGGAACGATTTTAGTGATTTGCTTTTGTTTTGAATTTGATAAATTTTGTGCTTCAAATCTCTCATGTAATACATTTCATTGAGTTTGTGTGTTTTATTATTGATTTACTAACTCCCACAATTCACACATACATAAATCCTAGCCCCATTTTTATCATTTTCTGGAAAAGTTATTTCACAGATTCTGGACGTGAACTTCTTTTAGCGTGACCGTGAGTTCTTTTGGCCCATACGAAAAGTCTTTTAGCACATCAAATGACTGTTATGGCACATGCAAAAAGTCTGTTAGCGCATCAAATGATTGTTACAATGCATACAAAAAATATTTTGGCACATCTAATGACTGTTATGGTGCATCCATAACATCTTTCGGCGCATTCGTCTATACTTTGGTGCATTCAGGGAGTCTCTTAGCGCATCTGATTGTTATTTTAGCACATACATTTGTTTTTCTAGTGCATAGGATAGTTCTTTTAGCACATTGAAAGGATATTTTAGTGCATAGGATAACTATTTTAGCGCATTTGGTTAATGTTACAAAATTTCAAAATTCTGAGAACTAATTGAGGTTTTCTGCTTGCAGGTTCTTTTATTCACTGGTCAAAGACAATCTTATGCAACTACTGATGATGTATGCAGGGGATGGAGTTGTTTTAATGCTTTCTTTTGATTAAATTTGGAACCTAGTGTAAGAGAGGGGGACCGCCACATGCAAGACCCCAAGTCACGGAGGGTCAAGATGCAAGAGGTTGCCCTAACTTACCTCAGCTAAGTGTAATGTTAGGAAATGAGAAGCGAGAGTAACGAGGACCATGGGGCCTCTCAATTACTTTGCAGACCCGAAACATAGGAAAGAGCTAGGTGAGCCAGTTTTTAGGTCTAACACTACGCCTTAGGAAGCTCTCTATCTAAGGATGAAAGTGTAGTCTCTGGACGTCAGCGCAACGCGTTGGCATCTCAAAAGTACGTTGGCGTCCGTACGGCTAGACAATAGTGAAGACGAGGTCAAACCAACAAAAACTAGCTAATGGCCTAGCTAACTAACTAAAGGGCCAGAATTATGTGATTAAGTAAATGAAATACTCTCTAATATTATAAAGTAAATAAGCAAGAGTAAAGAGATCAAGGAGGATCTCACCAAGGAATTTGTTCACCAACTGATCCTTTGAGAAGCATGTACTCCTACACACAAAAAGAGAGAAGAATTTTGGGTGATTGAATAGGGGTATGCCTCAATTAGACCCCCGTTTAGGTGTTCCCACCTCCAAAAATAGCCTAAGAAACAAGATAAAGGAAAGAAATACAATAAAGAGCACAAAAGCATTGCAAAACAGTACAGTGCTAACTCAACCAAATGATAGAGGAGAGGAGAGGGAAGCTTACCACCTCCACCAAGAGCACTCAAGGTTGCTTGGGGATAAAATGAGAGGAACCCAAGCCTCTGTTGCAATGGCGTGGTCCCAAAATTGTTCTACTGACATGGAGTGTTGCTTTGGCTGCTATGGAATGCAAGAATGTTGCTTGAAGCTTGGAATGGATGCAAAAGAGTGTGTTGAAGCTTGAGAATGAAATCTAGAAATTGAAATGCATATGGAAGGAGTGAATGTGAAGAAGGAATGAAGAGAAATGACCATATTCAAGTTGGATGGCTGAAGGTTGCATTACAAATTCACCTCCAATGAGAAGAGTAACGCCTCTGCAGGTTCAACTGCAGGAATCTTCCAAGGACATAAGCATGTCGCACAGATGTCTGTGCACCATGCAGGCATCCCTGATAGAAATGCCTCCACTGACACTCAAAACAGGTGCCAAGTGGGATACAAGTAGTAGGCTTAGGTGGAATTAAGCCTCTGAACTCAGTTTTCTAAGGTGGATAAAGGAAAAAAGGGGATTTGCACATGTGGTGCAAATTCACTCTTATACATTTTGCCCCCACTTTAGCGAGCACGAATATTAATGAGTGCTCGGTAAAGTAGATCAAGAAAGAGTAAGGTTAGAAATGTATACCTGAACCATCGAGGAAGCAGACCGCAATCTGGCGAACCTAAAGGTGCAAGAAAAGCAAACGACTTCATAGCTACTCAAAACTATGAAGTTAGAAAAACAAAGTGTCTTACAGGCCCGTCGACCTACAAGGAGGCAACCCCTAAGATCTCTCCAATGAAGGAAGCCCTGTGAAGTAAGCGCATTGTAGATCTGCAAACCTACAAGGAAGGTATCCTCCAAGATCTCTTGCATGAAGGAAACCCAAAGGAAGTGGACTCCACAGAGTCAAGAAGCGGTGACATGTGTACCCACAGATAGAACATGTCAAAAGCGACCATGTAGGAAAATAAGTGGACAGTCACGCAGACCGTCAATAAGTAAAACTTTCAAAGGGGTCCCTCAAGAACCTAGCATGAAAAAGAGGGGTCCACTCAAGGGACACGTTGTTTGAAAGGTGAGTTCTAGTCAGGCTACCCCTAAGCTAGACACAAAAAGGCGAATGGAATAAGTCTAGTTGAGCTGCCCCCAGGCTAGATGTGAAGGAATCCATTTGGAATAAATACTTTCAAAGAAGGGTCCCTTGGGAACCTACCATGAGGAAAATGGGGGGTCCACTCAAGGGACACATAGTTCGAAAGCAGTTGTTCTTCTTAGAGTGATCCGTCATCAAGGAATCCTTTCGAAAGATGTTCACTTTATCAAGGAATTTGAGAGGAAGGATATGCTCCACCGAAGGAGTGATGAACACCTATACCCATTTAGGGTTAGGTGCATTCATACTCATAACAGAAGCCAAAATTAGTATAGGGCCAGATTGAAGAGAAGTAGAAGGAAGGGAGGAAGAAGATGTTGTAGGAGGCCCTGAAGTAGGGGCAATCGTTTCTTCCTCCTTTTGTGAGGCAGCTTGCTCAGCCAAGAGAGCCTTTCGCCGACACTTGCATTCACATGAAAGGTGGCTTCTATGGCTCTTGGAGTTAGATACCAAAGTTTGCAAAGAGACAAGAGGTTCCTGCTCAACCATAGGAACATCCACTATGGTCGTTTCTGGCGGAGGGACATGTTCCTACACAACAGCAGGGGGAATAGGTTGAGGAGCGACAGGAGGAGTTGACTTGAGAGCCTCGATAGCGGGCCTCTTCCTGCTCACTTCCTTAGGAGTAGAAGTAGTAGGAGGCCATGGAGGTCGAGACAACGAGGATTCTCTCTGAGAGACCTTCCTATCGTACCGAGTGGGTCTAGGTTTTGGTTGTAGAATAGGAAGTTTGAAAGTAGGACACTTAGGATTTCCCCAAGCGGGCACCATAGGGTTCTCCTATAGATGAGGAGTAGGACCCGATGGTACCTTGGTAGAGTGAGAAGAAGCACCAGATTGACCAATGGAAGAGGAAGGAGGGTCGTGGGACTGCTTCTCTTCTTCCTTCTTTTTTGCCTTAGCAGCATCGCTATCAGCTTTTAAGCAAGCTCTATGTGAGACAACATAGGGTGAGGGAGGGTATCTAACTTTCGGCCTCAGACACCCTTTCTTTTAGTTCTGATATGTCTTGTGCAAAAGGTTCATCCTAGGTAGAAGAGGACCCATGGATGCAGGCCACGGGTGATCCAAGGAGTAGCTACCACGTGCAACCGATGGTCTATAACTGGTTTCATGGATTACATGCACAAAACCTCCATGGATAAATTTTAGACATTTATGCACAACAGAGGGTATCACATTCATAGCCACCAACCAAGGGATACCCAATTTCACCCTAAAGAGTTTAGACCCAAGAATGATATGAAATAGGAGATTTACAAACTTACGTCCAACTAAGACCAACAAGACAATACTACCCAAGGGGGGTACAAAAATCCCATCATGTGTGCGAATGAAACTCACAGGAGCATCGTATCCATCCTTGTGTAAAAATTTTATTAGCATAATCTCCTCTGTTATTATGTTCACTTGTGATGTTGGATCAATGAGAACACCCACTACGATGTTTCAATTGATCCGTGCAAGAACGTAAAGAGGAGATGGTTCCTTGTTAAAACCCATCGGTAGGTCCTATGAAGTGAAGGTTATACTAGTACCACTATCCATAGGCTATGCAGAGGGGATAGGTTGATGCAGGAAGGAGGCCATTACACACACTAGACAATGCTTTCACAAAGTCCCTAAAGGTTGATAGATAAGATGGTGACCCAATTAAGGTTTCATCGTGCAATACCTTTGGAACCTTCCAACTATGCCAACTAGGGGTCTTAGGCTAGGTTGTAAGCGATAGCCTCACAACACTCTCACCCACAACACTCCTAGAGTACGAGGAAAGGAACTGTTAGGATCGCAGGGACGAAACCAAAATGGTTCACGTTGGGTTCACCAAAAATGTAAGAGGGGGATTTCCGCATGTAAGACTCCAGGTCACGGAGGGTCAAGATGCAAGAGGCTTCCTTAACTTACCTTAGCTAAGTGTAATGTTAGGAAATGTGAGGTGAGAGTAACGAGGACCGTGGGGCCTCTCAGTTACTCTACAAACCCAAAACATAGGAAAGGGCTAGGTGAGCTAGTTTTTAGGTCTAACACTATGCCTCGGGAAGCTCTTTGTTCGAGGATGAAAGCACAGTCTTTGGACGTCAGCGTGGTGCATTGGCATCTCAAAAGTACGTTGGTGTACATATAGCCAGACAACAATGAAGACAAGGTCAATCCAACAAAAACTAGCTAACGGCCCCGCTAACTAACTAAAGGGCCAAAATGATGTGATTAAGTAAATGAAATACTCTCTAATATTATAAAGTAAATAAGAAAGAGTAAAGAGAGCAAGGAGGATCTCACCAAGGAATTTGTTCACCAGCTAATCCTTTGAGAAGTACATACTCCTACACACAAAAAGAGAGGAGAATGTTGGGTGACTATATAGGGGTCTACCTCAATCAGACCCCCGTTTAGGTGTTCCCACCTCCACGGACAACCTAAAAAATGAGATAAAGGAAAGCAATACAATAAAGAGCACAAAATTACTACAAAATAGTACAGTGCTAACTCAACGAAATGATAGAGGAGAGGAGAGGGAAGCTTACCACCTCCACCAAGAGCACTCAAGGATTCTTGGGGGAGAAAATGAGAGAAAATCAATCCTCTGCTGCAATGGCGTGGTCCCAAACTTGCTCTACCAACATGATGGAGTGTTGCTTTGGCTACTATGGAATGCAAGAATGTTGCTTGAAGCTTGGAATGGATGCAAAAGAGTGTGTTGAAGCTTGAGAATGAAGTCCAGAAGTTGAAATGCATATGGAAGGAGTGAGTATGAAGAAGGAATGAAGAGAAATGGCCATATTCCAGTTGGTCTACCAAAGGGGGCATTACAACTTCACCTCCAATGAGAAGAGTAACACCTCTGTAGGTTTAGCTGCATGAATCTGCCAAGGACGTAAGCGCGTTGCACAAATGTCTACACGTGGTGCGGGTGTCCCTGATAGAAACACCTCCACCGATGCTCAAAATAGGCACCACGTGGGATGCAAGCAACGGGATTAAGTGGAATTAAGCCTCTGAACTCAATTTTCTAAGGTGGATGAAGGAAAAAAGGGGATTTTCACATGGGGTACAAATTGACTCCTATACACCTAGTTTAATTAAATGGTTAAAGAACCCCTTGTCTTTTGTGCTTGAAGAGATAGTCCTATACTCTCCCCTTGATTGGGTGACCAAAATGCTAGACTCACTATTTTATGCTTTATTAACACCTTTAGAAGGCCTGTCGTAGTGGGAAAAAGTACTCACCCTACAAGAACGACCTAAGTGGGAACAACTAAAGCCAAGTTTTCCAACCCACGATAATCAAAAGAGAATTAAGGGAAAGTCCGTAATTCAACGGTAGTGTGCATTGATAACCATCCCCAAAGCCTTTGTTCTAAAGGTTGGGAGGTTTCCTGAGGGAGTTTATCATTTTCCTCACTGAACGTAAACCCTTATTACAAACCTTAGTGTAGAAGCCAACCGAGTCAGTCTCCAAACACTTTTTATATCACAGTGCAAGGGGAGGGAAGAATCTGCCCCCAAGATACTCACCATATAACCATCAGGGATTACTGGCCAAAAGTGGAGGATTTGGCTTTGGTTAAGACTCAGGAAAGGAAAAAACACAAGTGCCCTCTAGGGGGTGACAAGGTTGTGTGAGATGACATGGTTCTAAGATGTGGGCTGTGGTATTTTAAGTGACCCTTGAGAATAGAAAAGTGATTGTATTGTCTTCTCTTGTGTTATACCTATGGAAATCGAAGGAATCAAACCAGATTCTTGAATACACACTCAATGTTTAATTCCTAGGTGGAAACAATTGTTTGACAACTTGCTACTATGTTTGAAGTCATAATTCAAGAAAATCATCCATTTAAACACTTAATTCCCATAATTTGCAAACAGGAAACCAAGTGAAAACCATTTTTCATTAGATTACACCTTGGAAACACTCAGATTTGAAGCAAAACAAATAGACAGACTATCAAAAACACTAAAAACTTCTAGTTTAGCGCATTTAGTCACTGTTATGGCGCATCCATTGCTTTTTCTAGCGCATCACTGTCTTTTTCCAGTGCATACATACTCCATTTTGGCACATCCTTGGCTTTTTCTGGTGCATTTGTTCCATATTTTAAGGCATACAAACATTATTTTAGCACATTCACTTCTAGAATACCAGGTTAAAATATCATACATAGAGGTAGTCTAGCGCATCCCTGGATTTTTCTGGTGCATCTAGTCCATTTTTCTGGTGCATCTGTGTTATCCTTCAGTGCATTGAGTCTAGCTTTTAGCGCATACACCATCTATTCCAGCGCATCAACAACATCTTTTAGTGCATCTGGTATGTTTAGTAGCACATTTGTGTGGTCTTTTAGCACATATGGTTTGTTTAGTGGTGCATCCATCTAGTGTTTTAGCACATTCATTCTCTATTTTAGCACATCTGTGCAGTCTTTTAGCGTGTCCAGGCTTTGTTTTAGCGCATCCATTAAATCAAAAACCAAAGAGCTATTTTCATCCCTTGTTTGTCAGTTTGAACCAAAATTAAGGATCTTTTCCAACACAGAATCATTCCTCAGCCACAACAGAGTCTAAAACTTATTGAAACTAACATTTGCAAGTGGAATTCTTTAAACTAAACCAAGATCTAACACCTAAAAGTTCCTAAATCATCAAACCTATCACACCTTTGATTATTAAGCTAAGTCTCATCATCAGGATTTGTCATCCTTTCATCACGAAACAAAGCTATATAATCAGATTAAACATAGTTTCATGAATAGAATTTTCCATTCTATTTCACTTAGTTTTCATCCTTGGCACTCCTCCAAACAAAGATCAAATTTTAGTCAAAGTATAACACTTGTATGCTCGTTCAAACAAGATTACAAAAGAAGAAACTCAAAGAAAAAGAACTTGAAACTCAAAACACCATGGCTGAACCTGAAGAGAATCCTTTCCATGGAATTCACAACACTGAAGGAGAGGAAATAATTGAGGAAGACATCCAACATGTTGAACAAGATCCAAATTTCCATAAGTTCCTAAAAAATATTTTTGAAAGGGATGGGGAAAAATACTTCCTAATGCTGGCTAAACAAGGTGTCAAATTTCCTAATGACTTTGATGTTAATCAATTAAGAGCACCTCCTAAAAATCCTTAAAATGATTCACAAAATACAGAACAAGTGGTTGCGTTAACTCATCAAATGAAAAACCTCCAACAGAAGATTCAAGACATGCAAAGGGGAACCTTAAAACGATACTTGCTACAAGACATTTGTCCATCCCCTTTTGTTCAGAATATTAACATGATTCCTTTTCCCAAACATTGTGAATTCCCAAAGTATGATAAATACAATGGTAAAACAAATCCAATAGATCATGTGAGGGAAGTTAGAACCGTGAGTCTTGAATTTTCCCAAGAAGAAACTTACTTGATAAGATTGTTCCCACGCAACCTAGGTGGACAATGCCTTGAATGGTTCTCCAAACTTGCACCACCAATTAAAACCTTTAAAGAGTTGGTTAAAAAATTCATCACCCAATACTCCTACAACATACAACATGAGATAACAATGAAAGACCTTTGCAATTCCAAAAAAATAAGAGTGAATCATTCCTCACATTTTTGCAAAGATGGAGAAGGTTGTTTGCAAGATATTCTCATCCCATACTAGAAAAAGAAAAGATGGAAATTTTCATTGATAATCTAAATGATGAAGTGAGTTATAGATTGGAATTACAATGTCCACCTACCTTCGAGAAAATGATTGAGAATGGAATTAAAATCGAAGAAGCTTTGGTCAAGAGAGGAGTCATAAAAATTTACAATGAAAGCAACTCATCAAGCTCCTCCAACAATTACAATAGTGATAAACCAAAGTTTTGGCAATGAAACAAGAATGCTAGTAACAATGACATTTCAGTTGAAACACAAAATACAAAACCAGTATTTAACTTGACAGCAGCTGCCACCAAGACCCATCAAAACAACAATCCAACTAGCAATCAAAGCAAAAACCAAAATTTGTCAATAAAAACAACAATCCAAGAAATGTTGAAGCTAAACCACCCCCATATCAAACATCCTCAAATCAAAGAAGATTCACACCTTTGGGACAATCATTAGAATCAGCATTAAAGGAACTGCTTGTAGCCAAAGTCATAACATTACTAAAGGAAAGAAATTGGGAACCACAAGTTAAACCCTCTTGGTGGAATGATTCACACTTCTGTGATTTTCACCGAAACAAGGGCCACAAGACAAATGACTTCATGCAATTGAAACATTTGATACAAGACTTGATTGATAACAAGACCATATTTGTAGAAGGACCCCAAACAAACAATGACAATGGAGCATTCAAGAATCCTTTACCAAATTATGAAAAAGGGGATTCTTCTTCATCAAACAACAAAGGAAAAAATGTGAATTATGTTTATGATTCTACCATTTATTATGTTGAGGTAGTTGAGAACCAAAACAAGGACATCAAAATCAAGGGCCAAAGAAACATTGTTATAGCTGAAACTTATCCTCATAACATTAACACCAAATCATACCAAATTAATGACATTGTACCACTAAATCTGATCACAAAGGCTACAACAAGTGATAATCAAGTAAATGTCATTAAAATTAGAGAAAAACAAGACATCCAACCAGTCAACGCAATCACAAGAGGGCAAGCTAAAGTAACATTGAAGGGAGTTGCTTCCTCTACATCCAAAACACCTATTGTCCCTACAACTCAATACGACATAGTGGACCAATTGCAGAAAATCCCAGCTCAAATATCCATATTGGAACTCCTCAATATTTCACCACCTCAGAAGGAGATCCTAAAACAAGCTCTTGTAGCCACCATAGTACCAAACAATCTGGAAGTTTGTCAATTCCAAGCTATGGTGGGACACTTGATTGCACCTCATTGCCTATCCCTTTATGAACATGATGATGTATCACTCACCCATCCACACAATGTTTCCCTTCACATTAAGGTTTTAATTCATAAACACCGGGTCAAATGTGTTCTAATAGATGGTGGAGCTGGCCTAAATATTTGTATTCTCAAGCTTGTTCGTGCACTTGGATATTCAAAAAATGCCATTGATGCTAGAAGAAAAATCACTATCAAGGCCTATGATGATGAAGAGAGATCTTCCCAAGGACTAATTGTGCTACCAATTCAAGTAGGACCAGTTGTGAAAGAGATAATTTTTCAAGTATTGGACAAAGAGTTGACCTACAATATACTTTTGGGACGTCCTTGGATTCATGAGATGCAAGCAGTACCATCTACATATCACCAATGTTTGAAATTTCCCTATAATGGACAAGAAATCATTATTTCAGTTGATTCCAACAACCCTCACTATTGCAACAACCTTAAATTATCCAAGACACCTTTGTACCACATAAAAAGGAAGCCATCATTCCTAGTTCATCAAACAAGGAAGGTCAAATCAACTCTTCATCAAATCAGCTTGAGGAAAAAGTTGAGTCAAAAGACAAAGGTATCAGTGATTCTACTCCATCAAATCATGGAAGTCAACTCAACACCTTATCAAAACAGGTTGAAAAGATCCAGTTGAGAGACAAGGCCTAGGGGAATATTCATTTGAGCAATCTTTATTTCTTTCATAGATGTTATCTTCTCCTAAGACATATGGGCAGCCATCCACATAAAGACAAAAATCCTCACAACCAACCACGCCATTTGATAGCACCTTTGTAAAAGCAAGAACTTTAGTGGAGGATTTAGAAGACAGGGATGTTTTGAATTGGTTGTACAAGGATGAAGAACAATCACAAGCATCAACCTCCCATGTACAAATAGAGCAATATGGCAAAGGAAAAACAATCCTAGAAAAGATGGGATATGAGGGAAAAGGTCCCGTTGGTAAAAGAAAAGAAGGCATTGTTGAACCAATTCAGCCCATCACAATGAATTCCAAGGACAAAACAGGGCTAGGATACAAAGAAGAATCAAAAGAAGAAACCAGGCAGCAGGTTGTTGAGAGAATACTTCAATTGAGAGATAGCTCTGAAACGGATTCCAATGAATATGAATGGGATTCCCTCTCTAAAGAGTCTTGTCATGATAAAGAAGTTGGTGTAATACAAAAGTATACACCAACACATATGGAGGGATAGATCTTGAGTTCTAGACCACTTGAAATTGGATCACAACATATCGATGACTCGAGTGGAGACGATCAGACTTCGAGCAAGATAGATACTTTGGAAGAGAGTAACATCATAGACCTCAATATTACCATTGGAAACTTTGACGATGTTGCCATCATGACCCTTACCCCTTTTGACTTTATCCAATCTGACGATTCCTTGCCATTACTACACCGTGAACTGATTGACTAGGACCAAACTAAGCTGCTTGACATACCTAGCTTTCCAAGCAATGATGCCATTGTGAATTTCCTTTGCTCTGATGATCCTGAAACATGTTCCATCATTGAATCTCATAACAAAGCTTCAAATAACGGGAGTACCAAATCTTCCATCTGCAAAATGGATATTAAAAATAGATCTAATGGTGAATACTATTTAATGGCAGTATTAGATCAAGAAAAAGTAAAAATAAAGAGTGCATCTCAAGGTGAAAACCTCTCTGAAGCACCGAGAGATGGAAGATTTGACACTCTTCTTGAACACTATAATGAGAGATCTTCAGTGCTGATTGAACCTACACAACCCATCAACATTGTCCTAGCTAAAATAGTGAAGACCCTACATTTAGCAGCATCCATGCCAGAGGAAGAAAAACCAAGCTTCACTAAACTCTTTGAAGAAAGGAAAATCATCTTTGCTTGGACCTACACTGACATACCAGGCATGGATCCATAGCTTATCATGCATCATTTATCACTACCACCTAGAGTAAAACCAATGAAGAAAAAGTTGAGAAAAATGCATCCCCATATTGCCCTATTGGTAAAAGCTGAATTGAAGAAACTACTAGATGCAAGATCTATCCGTCCAATTGACTATGTTGAGTGGATATCAAACATTGTACCAGTTTCAAAACCAGACAAAAGCTTCAGGATATGTATTGATTTGAAAGATCTTAACAGGGCTTGTCCAAAAGATGATTTTCCACTACCTAACATTGGAATCATTGTAGATCTGACAGCTGGACATGAAATGCCCTCACTCATGACAAATTTTCAGGTTATAATCAGATCAAAATAGCACCAGAGAACCAAGAGAAAACTTATTTCACATGTCCATGGGGAACTTTCAGTTGGAACGTCATTCCTTTTGGGTTGAAGAATGTTGGGGCTACTTATCAATGCACAATGACCACCATCTTCCATGACATGATGCACACCTTTATGGAGGATTACATAGATGTATGGTTAGAAAAATCATACACTAGAGAAGGACACCTAGAAATCCTAGATAAAATCTTCACCAGATTGGAGAAATTCAATGTGAGGTTAAATCCCAAGAAATGTGTATTTGGCATGACATCAACTAAACTCTTGGGATATATTGTATCAGCTAAAGGCATTGAGGTGGATCCTGTGAAAGTTAAAGCCATCTTGGAGATGCCTCCTCCTAAAAACATTAGGCAACTCAGATCTTTGCAAGGACGATTCCAATCCATCAGGAGGTTCATCGCACAACTGGCAAATAAAACTCATCCTTTCAATCACTTGCTACACATGAACGTTTCTTTCAAGTGGGATGAGAAATGTGAAGCAACTTTTAACCAATTGAAACAATATCTGATGTTACCACCCATACCGGTACCACCAACTAAAGGAAAACTGTTATTACTCTACATTGCAACAACTGAAGTATCTTTGGGTGATTTATTGGCACATGAAGATTATGTGGGAAAAGAAAGGGTTGTTTATTACATTAGTAGAACCTTGAATGGCTATGGGATCAATTATACATTTATTGAAAAATCTTGTTTGGCAGTAGTATTTTCTACTCAACAACTAAGACACTACATGTTGACTCACACCATCAAGCTCATAGCAAAAATTGATCCATTGAAGTACCTACTCAATAAAGCTACCTTGATAGGAAGACTAGCCAAATGGGTAATGATATTGAGTGAGTTTGATATCCAATATTTGGAAAGGAAAGCAATCAAGGGTCAAGCCATAACTGATCAACTAGATGAAGCGCCATTGCCAGATGATCATCCCATGAACATTGAGTTTCCAAATGTTGATGTCCTTATAGTGTCAACACAATAGTGGATGTTATACTTTGATGGATCTTACATGCAACATGGATCAAGAGCAGGAATCTTGTCTATCACGCCTCAAGGACATACCATTCCAAAGTCAGACAAGTTAATGTTTCCTTGTACCAACAACACAACTGAGTATGAAGCATTGATCATTGGTATAAAGACAGTTGTGGAGTGTAAAATCACAAAGTTACATATCTATAGTGATTCCCAACTAGTCATAAATCAGGTGAATGATGATTACTAGACAATAGATGATAAATTGATTTCATATAAAAGAATGGTCGATGATTTCAAGAAGTACTTTGTGGAGATCAAATTTGAGAAAATTCCCAAAGGAGACAACAAAGTTGTTGATGCTATGGAAACCATTGCTTCTCTCCTACAAATTCTTGAAAAATGAGCTCATTATGAGTTCATGGTGGAACAAATGTTTGACCTTTCCTACAATAACCCTGAATCCCAAATCATATACCATCTAGTCGAAGCTGATGCTTCTATCTATGGGAAGATCTACACTTACCTAAAATACAACACCCTACCACTAGATCTATCCCGAAATCAGAAATGAAACTTTATTTGACAAGTAGCTTGCCATACCTTTATAGCCGATGTACTTTATCAATGAGGTCTTGATGGTACTCTCCTTCGGTGTCTAGAATGTAATGAAGCTAAAACTACTTTATGCGAGGTTCATGAAGGTATCTATGGAACTCATTCAAGTTGGCTAACTCTTGCTAAGAAACCCCTACGCTTGGGGTATTACTAGCCGAATATGGAAAAGGAGTCTTTTCAATTTGTCAAGAAGTGCCAAAAATGTGAAATTCATGGAAACCTGATACATGTACCAGTGCAAGGGTTGCAACCATTCACATCTACATGGCCTTTCTATCAGTGGGGATTGGATCTTGTAGGTAAAATACATACATCTTCATCAAATGGACACAAATTCATCATCACATCCACGAAATACTATACAAAGTGGATCAAAGTTGTCCCCTTGACTGCCATCACAGGAAAATAAGTTGCATCCTTCATCCTGAATTATATTATTTGTTGGTATGGAATTCCTCAATCCATTGTCACAAATAACAGTAGACCTTTCAAGAATAAGGATGTCCAAGAACTTTTTGAAAGGTTCCATATTTAGCATCAGTTTTCTACACTGTACTACCCTCAAGGAAACGACCAGGCAAAGGCTTCAAAAAAAACCATCTTGAAAATCTTAAAGAAAACTGTCAATGATGCTAGACGTGATTAGCACATTTAATTGAACCATGCTTTGTGGGCTTACAGAACCAGTATCCACACCTCGATAGGAGCTACACCCTATGCTCTAGTCTATGGATTAGAGGCCATTCTAACTATTGAGGATGAAATACCATCACTTCGTGTGTCACTAAAAGGAATCATTTCAGATGAGGATTATAAAGTATCCAAGTTACAATAGTTGGAACTGTTAGATGAGCATCGTCAGCAAGTAGTTGATCACCTGAAATTCTATCAACAGAGGATGTCACAAAGTTACAATCACAAGGTAAAACCAACAACATTTCAGGTGGGTGACTTGGTCTTGAAAGAAAATCCCCGTAATCAACAAGATAGAGAGAAGGGGAAATTTGAACCAAACTGGCTAGGCCCCTTTGTCGTTATATCAGTCTTCGAATCAAGAGCATATCAGTTTTCCACACCTAAAGGGGATTTGTTTGATGAACCCCTCAATAGCCTGCATGTCAAGAAATTCTACACCTGACTCATCCAGTGCATCGATAAAAGTCCAGAAAAAATACAAAAACATAAGAAAATATCTTGAAAAAATGGTTGCCTTGATGAAAACTTGGCAAACAGGCATCTTTGTAACAACAAAAAAAGGGTGAAAAATCAAAAATATAATTTTTTTTTAAAAAGTGCAATAAAAACAAGTACTGAAAACCTGGTAACAGGCGCTATTTGTGATAGATTATATTTTCCATATATTTGAGCATACCGACCACTCACTTTCACCATTTTCTTTCACCATCAATTTTCCTATCATCAAAAAGTTTCATGTAAATATCTTGGCATCGCAGTCGTGTCTCACCCTAGACTGGGGGAAAAATACTGAACTCACTGGGGGCAATAAACTTTGAGCTTAAACCAATAGACAAACAACAGTAAGACAACACAACAAACACAACGATCATAGTGCAAACCCAACATTGAACATCAAGTTCAATCATGAACACATCAACCATCCATATCAAACATCAAATAGCTAAATGGATCAAATCAAAGCAAACTTTAAATGGATGATGTTCTTTTTGAATCATGGCTTTATCATGCTAGCATGAATGTTCAACTATTGTACTTTGATTTTTGTTATCATATCTCTGGAGCACCTCGATGATGTATTGAACTAGAGGGGCCAAGAAGGAGTGTGATTTGTCTTTTTTCTATTGTCTGTGAGTTGATCACTACTACTATGCAAATTTTCATAGGACATGCTCTACAAAGTATCATTGATGGCATTCAGAATTTGCATAGGGAAATGGTTAACTCTTGTTTGTTTAAGTGAGGAATACTCAAGTCATCATGGTTTAATTATACCTAGATGCTTGTGTTAACTTGCAATATCAAAAATAATGAAAGTAGTACTAAGGTCATCATGGTCTAAATTATGCCATCGATGCTTGTACTCACTTTCAACATTTTCAAGGCTCAATTATGATAAAAAGCATGACAACCTTTCCATATTAGATTTGCATGGTTAAGGTAGATTGCATTCATATCAGTGTTGCATCTATATTTAGGGGTTTTCCAAGGCTGAAACAATTTCACAATGATGTTATCTCTATTATTAATGGATTGAGTACACTTGACATTACCAAAAACATATCATTCTCATATAGTTGCATCATCATTTGCATACATTAGAAAGCATTTTCATATCATATATACATTATTACATAATTCATCCATCCATGCATTACATCATAATATCCACATTAGAAAACACAAAAAGAAGTGCATTGCATCTCACTTGCATAATCAAAATCATTTCATTTATCATTAATGGATTAAGAAAATGGTCCATTAAGAAGATTGAAAGACATATCCAATAGAGTAAGATTTCCAAGAAGAAAAAGTTCTTGAGGAACATGACTGGTAAAGCAAGTTTTCCTATAAGGATATAACACCATTGTTATGAACATCTAAAACCAGTGGTGAAGATAGATTTTCTAGGATGTATGGAATACAACCTGTGAATTTGTTATTACTCAAATCCAAGACTGACAAAGGACTAACTAGATCAGCATAATCATCACATGAATGTACATAAGCATCACATATCATTTGCATAATCAAATCCATCTCACATAGCATAAAACATCATCCATAAAGCATATAGGATCACCAATCCTGAATTATCATGTCATCATTGCATACATCACATCATCATTGCATAATCATCATATAAGCATAACATAGGTATCATATAAACATCATAAACACATAGAACTATGCACCATCATATGATCATTCCATCCATCCATTCACTCATGCATTAACATTATCATACATTCATCCATTCAATGCATCATCTATTTTGCATTAGAAAAGTACGAAAAACATAAAATGCATCACATTTCATCAGCATAATAAGATCCATCACATATATCATATAGGCATCATTCATAAAGCATCATAGAATCATAATGTATGTTTCATTATTTGCATCGATAACATATCATATCATCATCATATAAACATCATAAGCACATAGAAATTAAATGCATCCATTAGAGGCATCCATAATAAATCATATAAACACATAGATCGATAATCATCACCACATATCATATAACCTCAAAATCATAATGTCAAAGTGTACAAGGATATCCAAAGGTATAAAGAGATACATCAATATCAAAAATGGCAGTATCTCAATACTTCCCAACTGAATCAAGAAGTACATCATCAAGTGTCTCAAAATACAACAAATATGTCATCAGTCATAGAGCTATGTGGTGCTCCCCCTAGACGGTGTCGGCATCACTGGACTAGTGCCTCCCCCACCAAATGGACCTGCACTAGGATCTCTTGGATCTCTCGGAAGTGGTTGTGTCACACCTCTACTAGTGGTCCAAGAATGGGTCCTGCTCGACCTCGACTGTGCATAAATCTCCCGACACTCTAGAGGAACCACCTCATGATATCTTAGCCTATAGAACTCAACCTCTTGGGCGATGCGTCGTACCTCTCAGAAGTAGTCTGTTGTACATGTACCCTCTGCAGCTCTCTATAGTCTCTCAGCAATTCCCTTTGCCTGATCAACCTGTAGTCTCAGACTATCCCTCTGGGTTGTGAGTGTGGCAATCTACCCCTACATCTATGCCTGTGCCTGTGCCTGGGCCTGTGCATGTGTCTGAATCTATCCCTGTGTCTATGCTAGCAAAGCCTGCACCTATGCAAGCTGACCCTACAGTGTCTGAACCTACACCTATAGCACAACTATCTACATTTTCTGCTACTGAGAGGGAAATCAGATCTCTACATGCTATTGGGCAGTAGCCACCAATGATCACCTCTTCTGAGGCACTCTAAAATCTTGAACATCTATTGTTGTCCCTCCTCCACCCTCATCTCCTCCACTGCCATCACCTCCATCTCCATCTCCACCCTCACCTCCACACCTCCTTCATCACCTCCATCCCCATCTCCATTGTCACTGCTCTTCGCCTCCTGCTCCTCCTCATCTTCCCCATCTCTCCTCCGCCTACGTCTATGTACTACTGCCCTCTCCTCATCATCTAACAATGGCACTAGCTCATCTGGGATGGAGATCCATGGGAATGGATGTGTAAAGAAGTATTGGGCATACTCCTTTAACATTGGAGCCTCAATGATATTTGGATGAATATCCCAAATAATAACCTGTAGACCCTGGAACTCCTGAACAACATCATATGACAAAATCGACCCCCACTCTGTCGCATCCATTTGTCGTCGTGCATAATGTGCCACTTCCTGGGGCATGCCCTGCACTCTGCCTTACTATCACCACACCCTCCTCAGCAAAAATATCTCAATGATGAATTGTGTTTGACCAATCAGGTACATAGATTGGCACAAAAATGGCATCTTAGTATCATCCTCTGACCACTACTCGTAGTCAAGGTAGGGACACCATGTCACTGACTCTAAATCATCAAGTACTCTCCTCTAGTACTCTATTTTTCCCAGCCTAGCTAAGCAATTGGACCTGCATATGTATGAACATATGGTCTCATGGTCGGTCACTGTTTGTCTGCAACTAGATGGTTGACCGCTATATGCTCCCATGCCCATATCTGAAGCAATGTGACTCTTGCTGACAAACTGGCCCCTCGGAGGTAGACCACCTGATGTAGATCATGGTACAAATGGGAAAGCATGCAGCATCCCCATGCATATCTAGTACCTTGAGCAATCATGCTCTCAAGAATCTGGCCCCATCCAATTGAGAGTCCCTTTGACCTACAATCAGGACAAAGGAACCCTCCAATGAATCCAACAAGTACACATGGAAATGTAGCATAAGCATCAACCATCTCTCGCCATGGAATATCATAGCTTCATATCTAATCATCCTCAAACACCCTCCTCAATGCATCACTCCCACCCCGCTCAACAAAATCATATAATACCAACTCTCCAACCATAGGTATCCGCAAAATCCATAGACGTCCTCTGGTGTCACTGTCATCTCATCGGTGGGTAAGTGACAGGTGTTATGCTCACTATGCCACCTCTCTGCTAAAGTTGTCAAGAGACCCCTGTTAATCCAGGGCATATCTATCAGAGAGGACAATTTGCATCGTGCAATAACAACTACCTCAGCCTGCACTAGGTGGGGTATCAAATCCCACATCCTAGGGAAATGCTCTTGAATCTGTAGACTCATCAAAGCCTCCTATCATCACAAAATATCACAAATCAGTAATCTTGTCAATCAATCAAAATCAATCAACCTATCAATCTAATCAACTCTGGTGAGACTTTGATCAAATCTCGTGAGCATCAATCTATCATTCAACCTCGCCTATCATGAGGTTTATCAATCAATCTATCATTCAACCTCACCTATCGTGATGTTTATCAATCAATCTATCAATGCACCTCGCCTATCATGAGCTCAATCAATCGATCAACCTATCATTGATCCTCACCTATCATGAGGTTAATTATGATCATCCCATCATTGAATCTCACCTATCATGAGATCAATCATCATCTAATCTATCAACATCATCGATCATCATCAAATCAAAGGCAAATGAGAACAAAAATCATCAAAATCAAGGAGTCTAATAAAAAAATCATCAATCTGGTCTAAATTTCACCAATGCGCTAGAATAGTGCTTCAATGCATTGAAAAAATCTATGCACCAGAAAAATTCATGGATGCGCCAAAACAAGGTTTCAATGCATCAAAATACCTAATGCGCCATCAAATTTGACCAATGCACTAAACCCCTCTATTGATGCACTAAATTATTCTATGTTATGACATTGACTCAATGCACTAAACTACATCACCTATGTGCTAATATACCCTATGCGCTAGAACAGTTATCGGATGCACTAAATGTCTGGCTCTAAGCACTAAATCTATCGATGCACTAAATCCCCCTACGAATGCGCTACAATGCAAACTCTAAGTGCTAATCTACTGTATGCGCCATAACAGTCATGTTATGCGCTACATCAGTACTTCTATGCACTAGAACATTTAAATCCGAATTCAAACATGGAAAAAAGAGGGAAAAACTAATTGCATAATTTACGAGGAGGTTTTTCGGGGTACATACCAAAAATTTGTACGTTGTCAAGCAGTTGTGATGTCTGACATGCTCGAATCGATGTGTGTGGTAGGGGATCACCATCTTGCTCCAAAGTTGCTCAATCACTCAATCACTCTCAAATCTTCAAATTGCAAATGCACAAATGAACTTTTAATCCACCCTTTTAACCTTTTAAAGGTTAATTAAGTTGGAATTTTGTGGCATTGATTTATTTTATTTTTAAAGGGGCTTTAATTCATTAAATAATCACCTGGTGACTTAAACATCATTTTTTGGGAGATAAATCGATTATGAATCATAAAATTTGAAAATAATCATCAAATCATCAAAAAATTCAAAAATTCATTGATTTATCTCTCGAGGGGGCATATATTCGTCATCACTTGAAAATCGATGTCTAGGGCATCGAATTTTTTTTTCTCAGCATCGACAGCAAATTTTTCTTTGAAGCAACATGTAAACACATTACTTCAAAGAGGGGAAAAATATATACACATAAAATCGGTCAAGACAATTAATTAATTAAATACAAGTTATTTAATTAATGAACCCCTTTAATTCGTCTACTTATAAATAAATTCCAAATTCATTTATATAGTTCACACTCTTCTAATTCTTCAATCTAAAATCACATTCATCTATTTTAATTAAATAAACAAATTCACATAGTTTTTTTTATTTAATTAATAATCTTTTCACTAAATTTAAATTTAAGCACATGTCTCCAACTTTTCCTCTTGCCACCTCATCAAGTGTCACATGAATTTAAATATGTTTAATATTTAAATTCCCAATTTGAATTTAGGCACATGTTTACACTTGGCTCTTTCACACACTTTATTCCTTCATACACTTGGTATGTTGCCTTTGGTCAAGGGAACATCCTCCATGATTCTTCCATCTCCACTGTTCATCTCTCATGTTTAAATCTTGACCATTGATTACTGCCACATCACAAGATGCCTTGGAATTCCTATAAATACAGGCCCATTCTACAACATTTATCATCCTGTCTGAGTAAATTTACTATGCAAAAATAACATTTGATCATTTTTAGCATTTGGGGTTTGAATATAGAACATTTAGGCATTTAGCATTTAGAATTGTTTTATCATCTTAGTTTAGAATCATGGTTTAGTTTCATAGTTGCATTTTATTTATTACCCTAGTTTTTATATAGCATTTGCATCATAGTTTTCAACATCATATTCATTGTCAATATCACCATTATCACATAGCTTATTAAATCATGTAGGAACTAGATTCTTGTATTTTGAATAGCATCTCATTTTTTAAGTTGTCATTCTAACAATCATAGTGCATACACAAATCTAAGAGCCAATATGATTTAAAGGATCCTTGAAAATAGAGAAAAATGGAACAATTTTAATGATTTGCTTTTGTTTTGAATTTGATAAATTTTGTGCTTCAAATCTCTCATGTAATATGTTTCATTGAGTTTGTGTGTTTTATTATTGATTTACTAACTCTCACAATTCACACA
This sequence comes from Sequoia sempervirens, assembly GCA_007258455.2. Lineage (NCBI taxonomy): Eukaryota > Viridiplantae > Streptophyta > Pinopsida > Cupressales > Cupressaceae > Sequoia > Sequoia sempervirens. Next base: position 303,300,016 of record VDFB02047230.1, read on the forward strand.
TACACCCATTAACATTCTGAATTGCATTGTATCAAGTATAACACATAACAATGATTTGATACCACTAGCAGCTCCCCCTTAGACCATGCTTCACTCTCTCAGCCTATATTCATTTGTATTTGCTTTGCACTACTTCAAGCTCTGTATAAACTTTACTAATACCAATAACTGATTCTATGACACCAATTTGCAGCTTCTCAACATCTTTGCACATCATCTACTACTTCATTTAGCATTTGCATCATTTCATGCTCTATACCAATCAGGATGCTTTATATATTTCATTTTCTCAACAAAGCACAAGGAGAATTATCTTCTTCACCTACAAATTTTCTTCCCTTTTGACAAAGAGAAAGTGTAAAACCATTATCCTACAACCATCAAGTCATTAGAAATTTGTAAAAACCTTTTTACCTGACTTGATCTTCTCCTACTATTTCCAAGGATGAATTGAATGCCACTGAAAATCCCCCTAGACTTGTGCCCTATAGATGTAGGTTACTAATGTGAGGCTGAAGTAGCCTCATTTGGATCTCCTTACCAACCTTTTACTTTCCACACCTTCTTTGACTTCCTTTCTGTCACACCTGCCTTCTTCTCAAGAGTATGTGAAACATTGTTTACTTTAGGAGATATATCCTTGTATTCTTCCTCTTGCTCTGTACTATAGGTTTTACAAGATCTAATATACAATCTTTAGCTATGTGACTAAAGTTTTCACACTCATAGCATACTACATACATATTCCTTACAAGAGCAAATGAATTCTTATAAACATATTGTGTACTCCTTCTAGGTGCAGTCCTACAATCTCTAGCTCTACAACCATACTGATTACAAGCATAAAAATAACCATTAAAACATGAATTATACCTAGTCACATCCATTCCTTTTTCAAGGTGAGATGATTTTCTTTGATTTTTCAAATTGGCGTGTCTCATCCTAATGAATTTATCTGCATCAACTCCCTTAATGTTTTTCCTTTTGCTTTGGTGACTTGGAACTGATTTCTCCATATTTTTGTCAGTAGCAACAAGCTTCTTTACATCCTCAATTTTATTCTTCTTAGTAGTAGGCTTCTTCTCCTTTTTATCTTTCTTCAATTCAACAATTCCTTTGATTGACTTTCCATTTGTAGAGGTACTTTCTTTTGAGCCACTTGTGCAACCTTTCTCTATTGTTCTAAAGCTGTCAAACAATCTTTCACCAGTAGAATGACTTTTCCCATGTTCATCGCCAAGGTCAATCTTTTCCCTTGGTCTTGACATCCTTTGCAACCTATTCAACTCACCTATCATCATGGAATCACCTTTCAGTTTCAAACTTCTAGAAATCTGCTTCTTGGAATCTTCTAACTCCTTTCTTAGTGCAACTATTTGAGCTTCCAACTTCTTGCATTCGTCTGATTTAGATTGTAGTTCTGATTTAACTACATCTTCTGCTCTTTTTCTTTCTTCCACTTCTATCTTCAAGATGATTACTAATTGATTAGATTCTTCAAGATTCTTATTCATATTTTCAATCTCTTATTTTTTATTCCTCTTATATTCTTCATTTTGTTTTCTTAGTTTTCTAATCTCATTCATAGCACTATTAAGCTTACCTTCTATGTCAACTTATTTTTCATCATTAGATTCTTCACTTTCTTCATTAGGCCTCATGCTAGGATCCATGTGCAAGAATCCACTTTCATCAATCTCATAGGATTTTCTGTGTTCATCATCTGAGCTGCCAAAAACATCTGATACTCTATTTTCTACTTGTGTGTGTAGATTACTTTCACTATTCTCTTCTTTCTTAGAATATTTTACTTCATCATAAACACATTTAGAAACAAAATGATCACGATTACCTCTATGTTTCCTGGAGCCATTCATTGATCTTTTGATAGAATCATCTTCCTCTTTATCAGTCGTCTCTAATCCAGATGTAGATGTTTCTTCTTTTGTACTTTGGGTTGCAACCTCACTCAAAAATTGTGTCTTCAATCTTCTCATCCTCTTTTGTCTTCAAACTTCCAGGTTTGCTTTTACTTGTACATTTATGATTCTTCATCTTCCTATCATCACTTCCATATATCCTTTTTAGCTTGTTCCAGACTTCATGTGCAGTTTCATAATGCATAACTTCATCAAGTATTGAATCTGACAATCTGATCATAATTGCAAATCTTGCTTTAGAATCATCTTTAAATGCTTTATTTTCAACCACAGTATAATACTTCAAAGAAGTAGAAACCTTGTAACCCTTTTCTACTAACTTCCATACATCAAAGCCTAATAATTTCAAGTAAACTTCAATTTTTCTACTCCAAACCATATAGTTTGATCCACTAAATAGAGATACTTCTTTCGCAGATGAGCTTTCCTTATTAGCTATACTTTGTGTTCACTTGTCCAAGATCTACCCGAGCTGATTGAGCTTCTCCTAGGGAACCTAGGGCTCTGATACCAATTATTGGAACACAATGATCTACTGAGATGGGGGGTGAATCATTAGATTCTAAAAATTTTAGTCCTCAAAACCTTTATGTAGATTACTTTCTTAGCTCCAAATACTTTGTGCATATTTATGTTTCAAACTCTTAATGTGTAGATTAAAAAACTAAAGACGCAAACATAAATATGCAAATATGAAATCAACACAAACATTCCCACAACACCAGATATACGTGGAAAACCCAAGATGGGAAAAACCACGGTGAAAAAAGTTACTTGAGTCTACTGCTCAAATCCAACTTTACAAATGATATCTTCAATTACAACTTTTAAGGGCTGCCACCCTAAGGATGCAACAACACCCTGATTTAGGAGCTACAACTCCAAGGATGCAACAACACCCTAATTTAGAAGCTACAACTTCAAGGAAGCAACAACTCCTTGATTTAGGAGCTACAACTCCAAGGAGACTACAATCCCCTAATTTGAGCTACAACTCAATACAATGAGGCTACAAAACTGCTCATAAGTGTATTAAGAATGGTTCTACAAAAGCTAGTACATAAATTATGCTCACACTTCTCTGCACTCACTCTCTTCTGCACAAAACTCTATTTTGAACTAGAACAATCACTGTTCTAACTTGTTGCACTACTCACTCTCTTCACCTTGAATATCTAGATGATATTTTTCATTACAGTCATGCACTCTCTGTCTACTTCTTCTCTTACTATTCTCACCATCTTAGCTACATACATAGTTAGAATCCACTCAATTATACACACTTTTCTACAACATGCTTTCTCTCTTTTTCACTTTCACACATAACTGCAAACAACTTCAACAATGCATTCCAAATTTTAACAATTTGTTACAGTAAGACACTTCACTCACTAACTATATTCTTTCTTCACTTTGACCCATAAGTTCATATTATTGAATTGCTAATTTATAATAATTTATATCTTCACCAAGAAGCAACACACATCACACTGTAACCCTAATTGGAATTCAATGAATCATTTCATTTTTGGTGGGCTATATCTAGGGTTTTCTATATCGTTTCACCATTTTCCTATGCAGTGAATTCAAAATCAAATTGAGAGATCTCCTTTGCCTTATTATCGACATTCTATCCAATGAGAAATAATTACTTTGCTAGAATTTCGTCTGGAAATTTGTGCAAAAATCTCATTCGATTTTTCCTCCTGAAAATCATCCTATGAATCAATGTCAATCATTTATGTGAACAATCTTCTATTATCTTCTCCATTGAATCAATTTGATTCACCAGTATTAGAAATCATACACCAATCAGGTGCTAAGCATGAAACCATTATCGTTATATACATGTGTTTCATTCCCGCCAATATTGACCTGTATCACCATGTCTAGGGGACACAAATTATCGTCCCACCGAACTTCATTGTTTACTTCGATAAACATCTTTTCACCAACATCATCTGATCTACCTTCTTCAACCAACACCATTGATCTTGTTTACTATCCCTTGTAATGTTGAAGGGATGGAAAACTTTGTCACTTCAAAACTATGTAGTCACTCCAATGAGTGCTCTTCCATCTACATTGTCTGATCTATCGTTGACAATTTGTACCATTAAATTCAATATTAAATGACTATGCTTTCACCTTCATCATCTGCTAAACACTATCACCTTATTGAGGAGACATGAAATGTACTCCCATCGAAACTGTATTGTCTCTTCGATGAAGAGACTCCAATCTTCAGATAGTTGTACTCCTGTTGACCAAAAATTATCATTAATTTTGCAACAATGATGCAAAGATCAAACACCAAACGATCACCACATTTCATCCTTTCATTCGCTCCCTAACTGTACATTACCATTCCTTATACCATCTCACTTGTCACCTATCAACAGTCATGGACTGCTTTCCACCGATCCCTGCTTCACCATGGGTCTTGCACGAACCCCAATGAATTCTTAGTAGGTGGATGGGCAACCTTCATGTATACATTTCCAATGTCACCAATAGTACACCAAAGTCATCGACTTCATTCATTGCTAGATCGAAGGGACAACCATGTAACTCCCTTCAAAATTCCTAAGTCACTTTGATGAGATTATGTTTCTCCTCATCGCTTCCATCAAAGAGAGTTCTTCTGAACTCTTATCGAGATACTAGTGTCTCACCGATGAGATAGTCATCAGACTATCGAAGGGACTCCAAGAAAAGTCCCATCAAAAGGCACCTATCATGCTGATGTATCCAACTCACACTGAACCATTTCCAATTCGTATGATCGAAGAGATAGTTAAATGAACCTCTTCAAACTGTCTAAGTCATATCGATGCACCTCTAATTCACCACCAACCTAGGTGACAGGGCAGGTCACCAACACATAATTAATAACATAATTTGTCACTTAAGATAACCTGTAACTTGTCATATCAAGTCAACGAAGAAATACAACACTGTAATTAGATCCTCCATGACTATATTTTCCTGCACATCTAGGGCTTTTATAACAAACCCTAAATCATCTCAGAAATAAATCAATTTATTTTTGGGACAAACAAGTTGTTCAACACTCCAAAATGCACCTCTGGACATTTCTCAAAAAACCCATTGCAATTCTGGCACCCATCTATACCTCATATGTCAACAACACCTGGAAAACTTTTGAAGCATACTACCAATCACGTACACCTCTTTATAACACTCCTGCAACACTAAAATAGCTTGTTCAAGCACACTTGCAGAAACATAATTCTTTATTCCTTCTCCGATGACAATGCACCATGACACCTTTGTTGCCTCTACACATCCTTCTTCCTTGCATGATCACTTCACCTCACATTTGATATTGTTATACTCTTTCCTAGGATCGGGTATTACTCCCTTTTGATCCACCCTTTTTTGACATTAATGACAACCATATTCCAACATTTTTTTCTTTGTTTGTTTGGCTAATAATATCTTGTCTTCCAAAAAAATTATTTGATGACTAGTTATACAATTTATGGGGAAAAAAATTAGGAGTCTATGTCAAATTTTACAAAATGATTCAAAAAGGGTTGTTTATAAAAAAAATTAATTGCATGTAATGCAAGAAAGGGTGGTTAAGAAAAAATGTTGAAATGTGGTTCAATCTATATATTTAGGGATATTCCTTGGTATGTGGATTCAAGGGCTGAGGAATTAGTATCTAACTCGACTTTTAGGTGGGTCAAAATAAAAAATTAATTGCATGTAATGCAAGAAAGGGTGGTTAAGAAAGAATGTTGAAATGTGGTTCAATCTATATATTTAGGGATATTCCTTGGTATGTGGATTCAAGGGCTGAGGAATTAGTATCTAACTCGACTTTTAGGTGGGTCAAAATAAAAAATGTGCCTCCTCAATTATTGAATTTTCTTCCATACACGTTAATGCAAGGGTGTTAATTTCCTTAACCCCTAGAATTATGGTACCCAAGATTCTTAGTGTTTAGATTGGTGAACACAATATAAAATTTGAATTAACCCTTGTGGGTCATTACATTCTTGATTTCTATTCAAAATGAATGGGCATGTCAAAAAAGATTTCCCTAGACTGAATAAAAACCAATAAATCTTTCAAAGTAAATGAAAACACTAAAGAGAAGGCTAATAAAACAAAGATCTCTCAATTTTCGGGCAATAACCTTGAGACATGTGATAATCTCTGCAAAGATTAAAATAAGGGAAGATAATATGGCTATAAAACCCCTCCCAAGCATTGGGTTGTCTAGCATGGAGGACCTTCTATTTGATGGGGTTTTGTTATTATTAAAGCCAAGAAGTGGAAGGGAATAAATGGGCCTTTACTAAAAAAACAAATAAAGAAACTAAGACCACAAGGAAAAATTATCAACAATTAGCATTGGAAAGAACCAATACTAGAGTAAAAAATTAAAAAATGGTAGCCTCAAAAGCCCCCCAATTGCTACTAGATGTTGGTCCCTCAAGGTATTTTAGAAAGACTAACCCAAGAGAGGAAATTTTAAAATAATGAGGTGGTTCAAACCTAATAAAATCCATTATTTTTTTCAATAGAAGGAGCCTAAGAAATAAGTCAAGGTAAATTAGAAATATAATACCCCATCAAAAAACCTCTAATGATACTTAAGGGAGTGAGCAAGAATGTCTAGGGATTGGAATCCCCAAATAGAAAATATATACTTAGGTCCTTCTACAACAAGAGACCAAATATATACTTCTTTTGTTTTGAAGAGGTGAAGGAAATTGAAAATTAGTTGGTTGGGTTCTTAACTTTGTGTGAATAAATTATCAAGCCTTATTCACCCACCATGAAACAAGCAAGGGTTTTCATCATCCTTGTCAATAATAAATGGAATTAGTGTATGGTGGAAAGTAATTTTTCTTTTTGTGATAGAGTTGTTTGGGTTATTTTGGTTGAGAATGAGTGTAGATTTGGAATCTATTCTTTGTATGTCCCTAATTATTATAGGGAAGGTATTCCTTGTGGTCTTGGTTGGTGCACTCTTTACCCAAAGTTCCTTGGATATGGTCTCAAGACTATAACATGATAGAGTATAAAGAGGATAAAAATGAGGTAAAGAGAAAATGTGGAAAGGTAATGAGTTGTAATTTTGGTCAAGAATGAAGATATATCATAATCTAGAAGATCATTTTGAAAAAGGTAGATACAGAAATAAACATATTTGGTTTACTTGGTGTAATAATCAAAATCGGGGTAAAAGATTATACTACAAACTAGAAAAATTTTATGTAAATAAAGATGTCTTTAAATTTTAAAATGAAGGCGATAAAAAAACTATCTAAGTTACCCCTAAAAAAATGTTAGACCATTCACTATTAGAGTTGATAGTGAACCCCAAAGCTCCCAAAAATCACCTCCAACCAAAACACCTATCACCAAGAGAGATCAAAGCAAGTAATTTGTTATGCAACCATGAGAGAATGAATGATCCAAAAAATAAATTATACGTGCAATGAATTAATTTGAATTATAGTTCAATAATTACAAAGTACAAATGAATGCTCATAAAATAAAAATTATAAATCCTAGATGAGGATTTGATTAGATAGTGACAAGTTTCCTAATCCTAAGAAATGAGATAAGTTGATCTATAAATAGCATAATCTAATAATAAAAAACCACTCCTAAGTTTAGTTTAAGTGAAATAAAGTAATATGAGACCTAATAATTAATTAATAACTAATTAATTATAGGTGATTTTCCTAATTACTCCAACACCCCACTTAAGATCATCTTAGGGAGAAGCTAAAAAAATGATGAAGAAATGCAATTATGGATGCATGGATGGGTCTCGACGATAAGGTCTAATGAGGTATTCATGTACAAACAAATGAAATCTCTCATAACTAGAGAAAATGAGAAAACCACATGGGAAAAAAATCCTCTCCAAAAGAGAGAAGATGAAATAATTGCACTAGTGAAAGAAGGATAGAAGGAGGACTCAATGTGACCCCCCAAGGACTATTTCTATCACACAAGTAAAATAGATGTCCCCCAGATAGGAGAGAGAAAATGAGGATATGGATCCCCCACAAAAGAAGAGCCCGTGTGCTAATGATGAATGCCTGAAGACAAAACATGATAAACTGCCTGCAAACAACATTTATCCTCTTAGGAAGAAACATATTAATTGGTGATTGGAGAAGTCATTCCCAAAAGATGGAAGAATTAGGAATCCAAATCCAAATGATGTGTGCCCCTAAAAAGTGCTCAAGCATCCTCTAGTGCATGGGTATCCTCATGAGATGAAGAAGGTGAAGCAATTAGTAAGGAAGAAGCATATGTAGATTCTAACCATGGAAAATACTCGTGAAACTAGACCTCTCTACAAAAGTAGACATAGCTCATGGTAGTATCAAAAAATTGATAAGTCTTCCTATCCTCACAATAGCCAACAAAAATGAATGGTTGACTCTTCTTCTCTATTTTCTTACACTAGCCATCTAGTATGAATACCTAAGCCTTACTATCAAATACCTTGAATAACGAAACATTAGGCTTGATATTAAACCAAACCTCATCTAGAGTGATATTTAGAATTTTCTTGTGGGGTATGCAATTATAAATATAGTTAGCACAATTTTCTATCTCAACCCAAAAAGATGGGGCCATAGATTGAGATTGAAGCATATAATTGGTCATCTCCCTTAGTGATCTACTCTTTTGTTCAACAACATCATTCTACTAAGCAGTATAAGGAACTGAATATTGATGATGAATTCCATACTTAGTATAATATTCTTGAAATGATTGATTCACATATTCCCCCCATTATATAAGTGTAGCTACCAAATAGAAAACCTAATTTATTCTTCACAAATACCCTACATGTCTTAAAAGTGGTGAAGACATCACTCTTGTACTTAATTACACCCATGTGCAACAAGAGTAATCATTAATAAAGTAGAATCTAGAACACTTGAAATGACCCTCTAAGCTTGGAAAAGATCAACAACAAAAAAAGTCATCTTTATCCTTTCCACAACCCTACAAAAGTGATTTGAGTGACTTGAATTTTACCAGAAAGTCATCAATAGAAGTAAAGGAATTATGTGCAAGAGTGGTCAATTCTACCTCAATCTATAATACCAAAAACTCATTAGTAGTACCAAATAACTCCTTGTGATTATCTTAGATCTACTTAGGGGTTTAATAAGATTCAATATGAAACAAGTAGTTGTCTAAAACATGTAGTTGTCTAAAACATGTAGTGCAATCAAGCTCTTGGTCTCATCCATCTTGTTCATGTAGGAAAATCTCTCATATTTTTAAGTGAACCCAGGTGTATTTTGATCCAATATGGACCACAATCCTTTAGAAATCAGTAATTTTTCCATCTAAGGTTTCCAAGTGTGATAGTTGTGTAGCATGAGATGCTCAATAGAAGAAGTGTATGCCATGTGTGTTTGAGTTTTTTCTTTGATAAAATGTCCAATTTGTTGGAAATGAGTATTTATTTATCCTTTAAATTATCTTAGGAATAAAATTGACCCCCCTCCCATAAAAAATAAAATTAAACCCTTTTACAAATTATATAATTGTAAAGCAAAAATAAACAATTCGCTTAATATTGAATCTATGTACTAGTGAGTAATCTAGAAAATTTGATTTGTTAGCTATGTAGATTGTTGAACAAACTTCCCAATGTTGCAATCATAAAAAAAGAGATCTAGACAAAAAAATATGAGTATAGAAGCCCAAAAAATAAAAAGCAACCTAAGTGAGCTTAAGACTATGGTATGAACAGGTCCTAAAGTATAACCATATAGATAAAGCACCACATTCACACCAATAGTAAATTCCATCATATATAAAACTTTGAATAGAATATTATCAACAAGATTAAAAAATGTTTGTTATCTCAATTGGGACAGTAAATGTAGTTTTCATAATGCAATGGCTTAAATATTTAAAATTTTAATTTTTAGGACTTCATGTATTTTAGTGCAAATGGAAAAAAGTATAAACTCAAAAGGATACAATCATCACCAAGTAAAATTATCAACTCACATAGGATAGAGATATTTCTTAAGAAAGGTTATTATGGTGTAATGGAACAACTACATTTTGTAGAATCACGAGATGTGGAAACTCAAGATCCACCAAAGCTTTAAGAGATTGTTCAATATCAATAGTTTAAGTGTCTACCTCCAATTAGATACCATGATCATGACATCGAATTAATACCAAGAAGCATCTCTCATCACAATAAAAGTATATACTCATCCCTAGTCATTATGGTTAAAAAAAAGGATGAGTCATGGAGATTGTGCCCAAATTGTAGGGAGATCAACAAGCTCACTCTTAAAATATTTTTCTTGTCCATGTTATTGATAAATTATCAAATGAATTGAATGTTATTTTTTTAATAAGTTGTATTTGTGTTTATGTTATCATCTAATTCAACTAAAGAAGGAGGATGTATGTAAGACTAACTTTTGAACACATGAGGACCATTATTAATTCTTAGTTATGTCATTTCATCTCACTAATGTCCTGTCAACTTTTCAAAGCTTCGTGAATTCAATGTTCCATCCATCTCTTCAAAAAAATGTGTTGGTATTCTTTGATGAAATTATCATCTATAGTAAAATGTGGGAAGATGAACAATTCATACAAAAGCATCATGAGTTGCTAAGTTTTGAGGACAAATCTTTTTTTAATCAAATGGAAATATTATGCCCTAATAATCTATCTTCCTAAGTATAATAAGGTTAAGCACTTGTGGCATGCTTAACCTTGATATTTTCATAAGTATTAGTTTTAGTTATTTCCTTGTACTGAGTTATTTAGGATGAATGGGTATGTCCCTTCATAGTTATGCATGTAAATAAGGACGAGAAAGGCTCTCCCAAACCATGCATAAGTTATAATATTGAATTCATATCATCATATTTTGGTTTCTAGAGGTTACTCCCTTTAAGTGGTCTAATATTTTATTAGCTTTTATTTTTATTCCTAAAAAATGTCCTAACAAAATGAGAACATATCAGCATAAGATATATATATATATATACATGTAAATCAACTATGGAAGATGGCCTATTAGGATCCATGATAATGGAATATCTAAGGGGGTAGATGAGATCAAATAAATATACCACTATGCATGCTCAAATCCTAATCAAGATATGATAAGAAGATGCAAACAAGGGTGGATCCAAACCCTAATCAATTATGATATAAATAATATATAATTAAAAAAATTGGATCTAAAAATGAAATGTAGAGAAAAAAACAAGGATGGATTGGTTGGGTCAAAGCAAGGTCGCATAATGTATCACAAAACCTAAAGGCAAAGAAAGTTGAAAAATAGTAATAGGAAAAAGAAGTCAAATCTTAATGAGATCTAAAAATAAGTTAAAGCACTTAGAAAAAATAGATTTGAAAAAAACTAATGCCAAGCCCTAGGTTTCAAAGGAATGCCAAGTTCACCAAAATGTAAAGGAAACAATACCTCTAAATAAAGTGATCTAGGCTAATTAAATAAATAAGACCCAACAACAATTAATTAACTTGGATTAAATAGCTAGGACCAATACTCAAAATCCATAAAAATAAATCCTCAATCAAGTGTGAGAAAATAAATAGAAAAATTGTATGAGTACTTAGCTCTAATTATGTTATAGAAGGCTCTATCTAGGTGTTAGAAATGCATTTTAAAAAGTCATAATTTTTTTTGTTTTGCCACTAATTTATAACTCTAACCATGTATTTTTCAGGTCGACATATCTCCACATATATGGACTTAAACTTTATGGGTGAACATAAACTTGTAACTCGTAGAGATGATATGATAAATCCTCATAGTCTGCATGTTTCACCTTGTTATCTAATAAATGAATTTAGTAAGGATGGTCAATATTTACAACACCTTTGAGGAAAATTTTGAATTGAGAGGGATATGTTCTCTTTGATCAAACCCTTGACAGGTTGACTTCATCATGACTTTGAGAGAAAAGATTGAAGATGATAAGTAAACAAGCAATAATACTAAGATGATGTGATGTCAAAGTATATTCATTTTATTGATTTGAAAATCAAACTCTAGATTTATTCTTTAATTATTCTCCTTACCAAATCCTAGATCTTATATATGTGCTAGATGATTTATTTCAATTATGGTTAGTCTTTAAACACATCGCCCTAGTGAGTAATTTGGTGCAATTCACACTTTAGTCAACTTATAATAGCAAGTGAAAAAAGACGACAAAGATTATGAATTTAGATTTATATTTCAAAAATGTGTCATTCATATCTACAAACACTAAGACAATTTAGATCACTTCTATACATACAAACCTACACTTAGTCAATAAATGACAAATTTTGAGTATAATATGCAGATGAATAAAGTCGAGATTAAAAATAGATAAGATTGATCGCCAACTTCAATACAAAATAACCATTTTACATATAACTGATATAATTAAAAACCACCTAATTATCATAGACTTAAAACATTAAAAAACAACATTAATATACAATTTGCACCATTACTAATAGACCATTGATTTGAAAGGTGCAAATAAATTATAGTTATTGTCACATGCCTAAGCCATTGTCCTCAATTAAAAAAATAATAATGGAATATTGCACATTATTTGTCTCTCTCTTTCCACATAGAAGATGTTATTAAATTAAAAAGTCGTCTTATTTGCCAATTATTTTAATTAAATTCCTAACATATTGTCTATGAGACTCGTCACTAAGTCGGTCCTTGCCCACGGATTTTAATAGTCAAACACCCTTAACTTTAAAGTATTTTTTGAGGTCCCCACCTAAAATTAAATACCTTTGAAATTTTGGTCGAACCTTATTTTAAAATTCTCAAATAATTGATGAACTTAAGGCAAACCCATTCCCAAGGCATTTTCGGCCTAAGGAATATGCCTTTATAGCTTTACTTAGGTATTACACATTTTAAGAATTTTTTAATTTTTATTTTAGTTGCATTTAAAATAATAAATTTAGAAGTCTTCCCTCAATTTGTGTGAAAAAAACGAATTATCTTTAAGTTTTATTTAAGTTAATTACTTACAAGTAAATAATTGGGTACAAATTTCCTGCAGTCTAAAAAAAAAAAATAATTGGGTACAAATGGGTATAGATTAAATTATGATAGTTTGGATACATAAAGTTTAATTATTTTAAGAAGTAAATGTAAAGGTACATGGTACATAAAAAATAATTAAATGTAAAGGTATATGGTACTTATCTTTATGATTGAAGAATAATTATCTTTGTTGAATATTTTAGTACTAGATTAGTATCTACTCAAGAAATGTGATCTTTTTATAAGTGAAATCCCTTGGACCATGCGTTAGATCTATGTTTTGTCTAAGGTCAAGTTCATGATCACAAATATCTTTGGCATCCAAACTGAATCTATGCAATATAGAATTTTTCTTTGTGATTTGCCTAATAGATCTTTGTTTTCTCTACTCCCTTTTGATATATGAGGATTGACAATACCTAGAAATACATTACAAGGGTTATTGTTACCCTTAGAAATATGTGAAAAACTCAAAGATAGTAGGGAAGGCTCCTAGAATAATGTATGTAGATATTTCACTCCTTTTAATGCACCAAATCTAAATGTGTTGCTATTAATTTATCCTTTAATGTTCTAGGATGAGAGATGAAGTTTTTGAGAAGAAAGATCATAAATGAATTGTAATGGATGTCTTTAAATACTAGCACATAACATCAAATTTTGCAAAATATGTACATAGTTGGTTTAGTTGGGAAAAAAAGTGGGCCAATTAGTCAATTAAAATTTGAAAAGGTAGGGGTCAAGTCTATGAATGCAAAAATGACCTTGAGTGAGCAAATGGTCAAATTTGAGTGTACAATGACTGCATGGAGGTAGGTGTAATAAATGTTTAGATAAGGCGAATGTATTGGAGTATATGCATGTAAAGATAATGAAGGGGTTGAATGCATGAGGATATGTGTGTTTATGGTTGGATAAAGGCTAAAGGAATGAGCCCAACTTTGCATAATATTATGTCATTTGTCAATAGGTACATGTATAAAGGCACTTCCTCAAAATAGGCATAAAACTAAATAGAAATTAGCATGGGTGTGCAAATTTCATAATTATATTTTTCCCCTACTTTAAGGTGCATGTGAATCTAAGAATAATCATGTATCTTAAAGTAGGTAACAGTCAAAAATATGCAAGCAATATATGTAGGATATTTTTATGAAGTTAAAACACTCTTAAAATTTTATTACACAAAAAACTAGTCAAATGTGTCCATCAAGTGTTGGTGTAATGATAAATGGAATCCATTCACATGTGAGTAACCAAGATTCAAATCTCACTGTGGTAAAGTAGTATTCTACTTGATGATCTTCCAATTAATGGAACCTTGTGTTGATTAGGTTGAAAAATTATAGATATATTTGACATGCTTAAATTCCTATCCTTGGTATGGTGCCATATCTAGGCTAGGGCCTAGTGATGTCCCTAAGTAAAATTAGTAAAACAAACATAGTATAAGGAATTCAATACAAGAGTACAAAAAGGACCCCAAAATAAACAATATCGCCTACCTAATTGTAAGTAAATATATGAGTAAAAGTGTGGTTGGAAGGGAGGGTGGCCCTCTATGAGCGGCAGAGGGAACATGGTGGGTGAAGTGGACGGGGTTTGGCATTCTGGTGGGGCCTAGGCAACGAAGCGATCATTCCCAGGGATGGTGGTCTTAGTTGGCCACCCTGGAAGAACACATTGGTAGAGTTCCCATGTGATGGTTGACAAGTTGGAGCCCATAATGGGCACTTAATACAAGGAGTGACATGTCGTTAGAGTGGCGGATTTTGAGTACCAAATCATACGTTGATGTGATAGCCCACAGAGTAGTTTGTATGGCATTCGAGGATGAGGAAGACCTCTCTCATGTGTAGCGTCATGGCATTAATGTCATTCCTACTTAAGCATCGTTTAATGATGATAGTCTAGTGACCTCTGGTTTAAATGAAGTTGCGATGGATGTGGTGGTCATTGCTTTATGCCTATCTATGGTAGTTTTTTTTGTGCATCTGGAAGTGTTTGCTTCATTGGGTGTGCGGTAGGGCTCTAGGATGGCAAGGCGTTCACGTTTCATAATTGAAGTTTCAGTAGAGGGTTTGGTTTGGTTCGGTTCGGACATGCCAATTTCTTTAGGAGCTAAGACTCATCAAACGACGTTTAGGGTGATAACAGACCATTGCCTCAAGAGGATTGTGCTTAATAACGATTATCTATTGGTTGTGGCAGTTAAAATGGTGTTGGGAGACGGGAATTTAGCCAGAAGTGAATTTGGGAGGGACAATACCTTTGTCACCTCCAAGTTTCTGGCGTCTCTTCTAGACAAACGTGTGTCGAAGGTAGAGGCCAGGGTGTTGTTGGAAAAGGCTTTCAAAAAGGATTTGTCGTTGGGTGTGGATGAGGTGTTGAAGGTCGCCATTGTGGGGACGGTTATTCCCTGCCCTAGTGATTTGGAGCTGCTGTGGAATTCGGATGAAGTGGTGAAGTTTTTTCCTTTCCTACTAGATTTAAAGGGTTCGGCTCTCATGCAGCATAGAATGATCGTTGTTGTGGCTGTGGTGTATATGAAAAAGTTTTTCAGGCTCATGGCAATGAAGGACATTGACTGGATTGTGGACTTTGAGGCCTTTGCTAAGGCCAATGGTTTTCTGTGAGTATGGGATGTTTAAGGTTTGGATTTTGCTCTATCTGTGTCCTATTATAGTTCGGTTTTGGTAGTGCGATTAGGAGTTGTAGTCTGGTTTTTGTACATTTTGTAAAGGATGGTTCTTTTGCTTTTGTGTCTGGTTGGTAGTGGTGTTTGGGTGGTGGTTCAATTTGGTTGGTAGAAGTGGTCAGCGTTGCTATGGTCTATGGGCTGAGGTTCCTCTTTATTTTGCACTCAAGTTTTTTTGGATGGGTGTTTTCATGGCCGGTAGCAGCAGTTAACAGTTTGGCATATATATGGCTTTGATGGTTTCCTGCATTAGCAGACGATTATAAAATTTATTTTAATAATATAAATCTAACTCTTACGTATCAAATATATATATATGAGTAAAAGACTAAATTTACACTAGTACTAACAATAATATATGAAGAACCAAGAAAGATATAAGTATATGTAGATGTACACTAAATTAGTGCTCATAAATCATTGAAAAATTTCGTAAGCAACACCTTAGGTTGTGGCACATCTAATAAATTGTCAATGTCTTCACAAAAATAGTCATCCAATTTATCTTCTTATTCTTTGTATTATTGCTCTTTTTTTTGCCTTTCTAATTACATGTCTTTCTTCTTGATTTGTTTTTTGCCAAGTGTAAAAACATTTTCAACAAGTATAACATTAAGTGTTTCTTTTATTACTAGTTGTTGTTTCTTAACATGTGGTTGTGATGTAAGGATAAACATTTAATGCATCAAAATTCTTGTTTGGTTTTCATATAGCATTTTATGCATGGAATTAAGGTATCTATATTGTTTTTGTTTCTTTTGTACACTTCATTTATTCTTGTTTGATATTTTTTTCTTTCTTGTTAAATGAATAATATATTCTTTGTAAAGATCATGAAAAGATGTGTACTTATCAAGTCCCATATGCCTATTAAGTCTATGTTGTGTAGTTTAAGGTTCCTTTGGATTCATAGTCTTTATCTAACCTCTTTGTAATTCATAAAAAATATTTTTAAAGAAAATTCCCTAATTAGCTTAGCTTAATCTTAGGAAATTTTTATTTTTCTTTACAATTTAGTGAACCAAGTTAATACTACATGACCTTAGATTGGCTTTAGGGTTTTTACTTTCTACTTGTTTTCAAATCTATCTTATCTATAATTTTTCAAAAAATAATTGAGATTGTTGTATCATTATCATATTATTATTTATGCCTAGATCTACTTGTAACCTAATCTTCCCTTGAGAAGGAGCGCTCACTTGATCCTTTATATGGCTTCCCAATATGATAATAACAATATATTTAATGGTGGCCATATTTAGATCAACTTAGGTAACAAATAGTACTATGATCATGATACACATATTGTAATTAGGTGATGAATGATTGTGAATAACATTGATATTGGATCATAAATGCTTATGAATTTGACTTCATAAACTTTTTTTGATCAATGTTTTGGATCACATTCCTTGATCCATCATCAAGATGTAGGGACTCAAAGAAGAAAAATAAAATGGTAAATAATAGAGCATACTAACTAAATAGAGGAAGGGAGTGAGGCGATGCAAGAACCAAGAGGCTATAAGGGGTGGAAAAGAAGCAACTACACATAAATTGAAAAAGGGAACATAACCCAAATTCTAATGGTGAAGACACATACAATTATGAAAGAGCAAATAATTTTGCACAAAATTACAAGCTTACAAAGAAATAGTCTACAATAGATAAAATTTCAACATGTAAATAAAGAAAAAAATGTTCATAGGCCTAAAAAAGAAAATACAGTAGGAAATAAAGGTTGAGAAGAATAAATAAAATCATACATATATATGAAATCAAGACAACAATTATATAAGAATGTATATATATATATATATATATATACATTCACATATAATTGTTATATCTTGATTTCTTATATAGATAATTTTTAATACATGTATATATAAAGATAATTTTTAATACTGGACTCATGATGAATTGAAGCATAACTTTGCCAAACATGCCTACATCTACAAACAAGATCATTCAAAATGGAAATCTAAACTAAGCATTTAATTGAAAATGAAATCTACAAACTACACAAAACAGTTAAATTCCTAACTTGGCCCATCTGAAACTTATCATGTTTTGGAATTGGTGTCGTGTTGATGTGAAATGACCCTTTCCCAATCCCGTGATTAGTGAACCTGTTTCAGTCAATTCTATGGAAGAGAATCGATGAAACCATTGTGATTGATGTGTGAAAACCTAGTTTATGCTAAAATGAACATGATGCAAGCTAAGTTACCATGATTTTATGCTAAAAATGAGCTAATTATGCTATTTCTAAGCTAATCTAAGCTAAAACTATGCTAAAAGATGAAAACCCTAATTTATATGCAAACTAAGATGGATGCATGGAAGCCATTAATGGATGCTCTAAGCTATTATGCAATGAAAATAAACTAAAATGAGCTAACAAGTGAGTAAATTGAGAGTATGGATGCAATTGAATTCAACAACATAAGTTTGCAATTGAAAGATGGATCCATTTGTCTCTAAATAATTATCTATTTATAGGAGAGTAAATGAGGAATGAATGGTTGAGATCAAAAAGCTTAATCAACAGTTCAAGATGAAGAGGATGAGAGGCATGGATTATGGATTTTCATCAATGGATGAGAATGCAAGATGAAAGTTAATCAAGGGCTCACACTTGCCTCAAACAAATAAACTTTTGACCTGCTCACACAAGTCCAAGGTAACTTGCTCAAAAGGTTGAAGGTTTAGCTTGTTCAAGAAGCCAAGTGAGTTGATTGGAGGAGAGAGAATATTCCTTTGGGTGAGGAAAAAAGGTAATTTACAAATTAAAACAAATTTTTAATTGTGAAAAAAGGGATAAGGAATATTCCATGGGAATATTCCCTTTGCTTAGAGGAAAATTAGTTTAATTGCTAATTAAACAAGATTTAATTTATGCAATTAGGGGATTTGGAGGAATAAAATGATATTTATTAAATTAGATGATTTAATAAATGGGCGAGAGATGGAATGATATTAATTAAATAACTTAGGGTCATTTAATTAAATAAGATGACTTAGGGAATTAAATTAAATGTTTTGATTTATTTAATTTAATTAGATGAAGTGTTAGTGTGAAAAGAGATGAATTAACCCGATTAAATTAATTAGGCAAATAGATGAAAATGATGCAATTAATTAATTAGCTAGGCTAATTAAATCAATTAAGCGAAAATAGGATGGGTTAAAGAGGAAATGATGTTATTAAATCTTATTTAAATATATGATATTGATTAGGACATTTTTCAGTGTCTACATTTTTGCCCTCTTTGAAGCAAGGTACCTGATGCTTCGATTCAAAGAATAACAACTTTTTAAATCAAAACTGCTGCCTGAATCAAAAAATTAAAAATTTCCTAATTTTTTAGATGCCCCAACGGAAGGATAAAGCTGACTCCCTGCCCCCTCAAGAAATCGGGCAAAATTTCAAATTTTTGGGTTGATTTCTCAATAAAGGTCAAAAGCTGCCCCAAGGGTTTAGAAAGGCTTTGGGATGTAAGAATAATGCCAAAAATGAAAAATACGATGCAAAATTAGGTCCAGATTGGCAAAATTGGTGAAAATGATAATAAACCCCATCTTTAAGGTTAAATTAGGGAAAAAATCCCTAATTTTCTAGCTTAAATAGGCCAAGAAGGGTCATTTTCAATTTATTTGTGCATTCACACTTAAGAGAATTCTTATGATTTGAGCTATGACCATCAGACGAAATGGCGTGTCGAGAGCTTCCTAGGCACATCTTTGATTGAGTTTGAGAGTTCCAGCGGCTTCCTAGCGCAGGACCACAAGTATGTGATTCAAGACCTAATTTCAAATTTGAATTTTTGATGCATTTATTATGCTTTAAAATTTAGATTCTAGCGGCATCACCAAACTAAAATCGACGATGCCCAAATCATTTATAGTGACGCATATTTATATAGTGATGCTTTTCTCAATTTAAAATTAGTGTTTCTAATTTTAAATGGCAACGCATTCTTATTTGGCGACGCACTTGCCGATTTATAAATTAGGGTTAGGGCAGGCCAAAAGCTAAATCACAATGCCAACTTATTTGGAGACGCATGTTCTTATTTGAAATTTTAAATGCATTGGGCGTCGCTATTTGAAATTTGAATATAGCAATGCTATTATGATTTTTGAGCCAGAAATTTCAAATAACTTCAAATTTTGATGATTTCTTGACGTTGTGCACTTCGTTGATGCGGGAGATCTTTCCACCATTGATGTCGAGGGAGCACAGGCCCACTGTATTGGAGAGATTAGGTGATATGTCAAAGTTGCACCAGGAACACTTGGGAGAGATTGGTCTGTGGTACGTTGCATATGCACTTGTGATTAGGACACATTTGGTGATGATGATAGCTCTGTGTGAGAGATGGCACAACAAGACCTCGTCCTTCCACCTTCCGATAAGTGAGGTGATGGTTACTTTGGAGGACATGTGGCGGATTCTCCATTTTCCCATTCACGGTGATCACATGATTTACGATACTGATGTTGGGTTCGATGCATGCCTTGAGGTGATGGAGATGGACCAGATTGCCTTGGTCATATCTCAGATCGATTTGGAGACATACAAAGGTCATCTGCTGACCTTTAGATTGATCATCGTAGCCATCATTTTGGGTTTGGTGGATCCCGACAGACACAGCTGAGGATTTAGCCCAAGATGGGGATTGGCGTGGCACCAGATGTTATATAGGAGGACACTTTTTGCGTGGGGTTTGTGATGTTATCCTCCTTGTATCATGATTTGCATGATTTTGTCTATTGTGATGGGAGAGCCATTAGTGCAAGGGTTACTCTGCTACATATTTGGGCATGGGAGCACATTGTCGTGCTTCGGTCGATTGTTCAAATGGAAAACGTGGAGCCAGATGATCCCATCATTTGGAGATATAGAGGTACCATTATGCTTAGGCACACTAGATAGATTGGGCTCCCGTATTGGAGACAGGTTATAGATGACATGACAGTTTTCCACTGGCATCCATGGCTTCAAATGTCGCCATGGTTGATGACATTCAACTATTATATTTTTCCAGAAAAACTTGATACATGCAGGGTCGAGAGCACCATATCATTGAGAGGTATCTTCTAGATAGGGTAGCTTGTCAATTTAGGGATGTACATGACAGACCTGACGATGCATATAGGGCCAATTTTGCGAAATCTACCAAAGAGGTTCCCACATGGGGACCAACCATTCCTACTCCAGAGGTTGTTGAGAGTTTTCGACAATTGGTGGCCCAACCTTGGGCATATGATTAGGGACAACCAGTAGCGCAGACTACACCAGCATATGATGCATGGTTCATACCACCCAAACGATTGACAAATCCAGCAGGTGCTCCTCCTAGAGGGAGATCAAGAGGCAGGGGAGCCAGAGGAAGGGGAAAGGGAGGCACAGACGACCATGATGGATAGGTTACAGGGGATCCTTCGATTGGACAATAGCCATAGGTTCAGCCTCAGGTGCAGCCATAGGTACAGCCGCAGCCAAGACCACCACCACCACCAAATTCACAAGATGCTTTGATACAACAGTTGTAGCAATAGGTGCAGGTAGTGACTAGTGAGTAGGATTAGGCCCACCAACAGATTTTGGTGATTACTGTTGAGCGAGACTAGGCTCGACAGCAGGGGGTTGTAGTCACAACGGAGAGAGATCAGGCACTGCAAAGAGTACAGGATGTTACTGTTGAGAGAGATCAAGAGGTTGCCCAACGCTAGCAGATTGAACGATGATGGCGGCAACCCATGGTCGGAAAGTTTCAACACATTTATACCGAGAGGTAGTTACAAAGGCTACATACTATAGGCAACATTATCACTAGAATGTTCTGGTGGCTCTCCGACAGCTAGATTTTTTACAACGTAGCGATGCGCATCCCTGAGCAGAGGATCAGCTTGAGAGGTAGGTTGGAGAGGGTAGCCGCCATCAGAGCTAGCTTTTTGATGTATAGACACTTTTTTATTTTGCCCCATTCTTTATCACTAATATACATTCATGGGCTCCTTTTTGATAGCCTCATGGATATTGTACATATCATCAATGTTCATACATTGATTCAGATTTTGTACCATGACACATTTTTTGATATATATATGATACAGATATGGATGATTCATGCCATGATGTGTTCACTTTATTTCATGATATGGATGATATGTTATGGATGCATTTAATTTGAGGATGTATGGGTGCACTTTATTTATGCTTATGTGACATGTGATGATCATGATATGGATGGATGATTATGATATGTAGATGTTATGGATGCAAATGATGTGGATGCATTTCTTTTTGTATATTTTCTATGCATGTTTTATGATGAGGATGTATGCATATGGATGTATGGATGAAAATGCTTATGATATGCAATGATTTAAGATGCTTAGAATAATAAATCTATATTATTCATCACAACTCAAATGATAATACAAAATGTATGATGTGATATGCAATGATTATGCTGATGGATGTTTTATGATTATGAAATGTATGTATGTTGATGGTTTGTGGATGTAGGGTGGATGCATTGATGATGTTTTTGTTGACTGTCATGATACTAGGTTAGCGTAGAGAGAAGATAGAAGAATAAATAATGAACGTTGATTTGCAATGATGATTGCTTCAAAAGATCCAACAAGTCCTTGATCCATCGAGACTTTATTAGAGATGTTGACAAGATGATGCAAAATGCAAGATGAGATGCTCACATTTCAGGATTGGGATTTTTTGTCGTTCTGTATTGTTTGATATAACACATAGACAAGATGGATCAAGGTATTGATAACCAAAACAACATTGTATCTAGTGTAATGGACTTTGACTCGACAAACAAATAGGATAGTTCTTGTTCACACCTTGACATACGAAAATGTAATTTGGAATGCAAGTTAGAAGCTTAGAATAGATTGGACCAAAGCATATGCAATAGTCAACAACATACTCCAAACGACCTTCCTACACATAACTAAGAAAGTATGCGCCAAGATTATTTTACAAGAGTATCCACAAACACAACAAATGAAAGATAATAATCAATGCCCCATTCCTTTCTCTCTAAATCATTTTGTTAGACATCATTGAGAGGTCCTTAGAATAGGTCATTAAGATAAATCATAAGAAAAGATCAAAGATAAACAGTCAGTGTTATCTATAGCTCTTGCCTAGTTTAAGTTTAGCTAAAGTGATTTATGATACTGATGTCCATCACAGGAAGGATACATCCTAGGACATGTTGATCATAGAGTTGTTTGATGTTGGGATTATGATGCTAAGATGATCCATTGCTATAAACTTCACTGACATATTTACCTATGATTTAGACTTTAGATTGACTTTTAGGTTCGTACTTTACAACTTGTCATGTTTTCTTTCTATTTGTTTCGCCAAAGGTTGAAGTTGACGATCGATTTATTATGGGTGAAAGTTTATTGCAGGTGAAAGCGAGATGGGATGGATGGGTTTTTGGAATTTTTGAAATATTTCAATGTTTTTGGTAATTTGAAGTGTTTTGAGGTTTTTTTGGTCTTTTTGAAAGTTTATGTGGATGTTTAGGATTTTCAAGTTTTCTAAGGTTTTTTAGGGTTTTCTGAGATATTTTGAAGCTTTTTAGGTCTTTTGAGTTTTCTATTGTTTTTGGATTTTCCATTTTCAAATGTTTTTGTGTTTTCTGAGTATTTAGATGTTTTTGAGGATTTTCAGATATTTGGATTTTTTTTGGTATTTTCAAGGGTTATACAAATGTTTAGGATTTTTTGAATTTTTTTACAAATGTTTAGGGGTTTTTCGAGAATTATTTGGATGTTTTTGAGTTTTCGCGAGAGTTTATGAATTTCGACCAAGAACCTAACCTAAGGAACTATCCTAAGGGCCTCAGAGGATGATCATAGATAAGCCTTGCCTACGTTATACATGCAAAGACCACGTAATTTTAATGACTCGACCCATTTACAAGATGAAGATATGAACAGGTGAAAGATGACAGTTTATTATGACAAACTCCTAAAGGACTAACCTAGGGTGTCTCGGGGGCACATCAATGATGGCCTTGCATATGTTCAAGCTCAGAGACGACGTAGTTCGACAAGAGGACTCTATTTTTTGGATTTTTGATGTTTGACCTTTTTAGGGTTTTGATGTTTTTTGAATGTTTTGGTTTTTTTCCTTTACAATTTTCTGAATGTTTTTGGATTTTAGTTGTACAGGATTTTGCAAATGTTTTTGGATTTTTCAGATAAGATTTTATGAATGTTTTTGGTATTTTTTGAATAAGATGTCCAATGACCTCAAGATATACAAGAACCCGATTATGATCCATAATGAAATGCTCCCAGTGTGACGTGTTAGCCTACTTTGATAAAGGCAAGACAGACTAACCTTGGGAATATGCCAAGTAGTGCTAAAGGGTTCATGATACCTTACAATAATAAGCCATGATAAGGACATGGATGAAGGATGAATGGTGATGCAAAGAATGATGGTCCAAAAGAGCCAAAGAATAGATGGAGATGCTTTATTTACGCAAGGCACCTGTTTGCCAAGTTTTCACCAAGGTACTTTCCCAAAGAGCCATTGAAGTGGTTTTCACTAGAGGATGATTTTTTCCTTTACTTTTTTCAATCCTTTTTCTCATTTTTTTTTATTTTGATCATTTTTTGATTTTTTTGTATTTTCTGATTTACACCCTTTAAGATTTTAGGCATAATTTTTTTTGAGATGCAAGTTGTTGGTTGGCTCCTGCAAAGGTTCACCTTCAGGGGTTGACAGTTGATATGCTCCTAATCCATAGCTTGATGTGATGACAAAGGGACCCAACCAATTAGGCTCAAACTTTCCTTTGTTGTCTTGATTTGGAAGATTCTTCTGATTTTTGTTTAAGTCAAGATTGCCTACCTGGAACGACCGACATTTGATTCTCTTATTATATCTTTGTTTTAGTCAATTTTGATACACTTGCAAGTGATTAAGGGTGTCAAGATGACGTTCATCCAGGAATTCTAGCTCATTTAGTCCAGACACTCTGTATTCTTCCTTAGTTATCAGATTCTATAGTGACACTTGCAATGATGGGAGCTCAACCTCGATAGGAAAGATGGCTTCTAATCCATAGACCATGGAGAAAGGGGTTGCACATGTAGGCATTCAGATACTGGTTTGATAGGCCCAAAGAGCAAGATTTAGCTGTAGATGTCAGTCATGACCAGATTCATTAACTGTTTTCTTTAGGATTTTCAAGATAGTTTTGTTCGTGGCTTTTGCTTGGCCATTTCCTTGGGGATAGTATGGGGTAGAGAATCGGTGTTGGATATTGAATTTTTGGCACAACTCCTTTACATCCTGATTCTTGAATGGTTTCTTGTTGTTTGAAATAAGGGTTTGTGGAACACCATAATGGAAAATTAGGTAATTTAGGATAAACTTAGCAATCTCCTTCCCTGTTATGTAGGTCATAGGAATGGCCTCAACCCACTTAGTAAAGTACACAGTAGCAGTTATGATAAACTTATGTCGTTGGATGAGGTTGGAGTGATTTTTCCTATGAGGTCAAGTCCCCATTGCGAAAAATGCCATGGTGTGATCATTAGCTACAATTCTCGAGCTGGAGCATGAATCAGATCCCCGTGCTATTGACACTGGATGCATTTCTGTACATACTGATGAGCTTCTTTTTCCATGGTTGGCCAATAGTACCCCATCCTCAACAGTTTCTTAGCTAATGTTATACGGCTAGAATGGGGCCCACATATGCCATCATGTACTTTTGTTAAAGTAGTTAAGGTTATCTCTTGGTTAAGACATCATAGTAATGTCCCTTTGATGCTTCGACGATAATGGGTATCACCTAGGATTACGAATTGGGATGCCTTTTTAACAAAGGTTTTTTTAAGGTTCGAGGTGATATTAGACGAAAGGGTTCCTTTGTTAAGGTAAGTAAAGATGCCATGGTACCACTGGGATCCAGGACCAACAATGACACATGTGAATTCAAATTTAGGGATTTTGAAAGTTGGTATGAGAAGTTGTTCTTCCAAGAATTCACATTGGAGAATGTTGTTCATCATGTCTAGTAATGATCTGATTGTTGCCATGGCATCTACTACTCTATTGTGCATACGAGGAATTTTCTCAAAAATTATGTCTATAAAAAGGTCTTTGAGATTCTCCACCATCTTCTTGTAAGGAGTAAGTTTGTCGTCTTTAGTTTGATATTCGTCATTGACTTGGTTGATAACCAACTATGAGTCTCCATAGACTTTCATCTCTTGTATCTACCACTGAACTTCTATTCTGAGACCTGTGATCAAGGATTCGTATTAAAAAATGTTATTGGTACATGGAAATGATAGCTTGTATGACTTTGGGATGCAATCACCTTGGGGGGTGATGAAAAGAATGCTTGCTCCTGAACCATGTTGGGTGAATGATCCATCAAAGTACATCTTTCACTGAGCTGTGAGATTGATAAGGAACACTGATTCATTAGGGAACTCATATATTAAAGGGTTCTCATCATAGATGGGTGCTTCTGCTAGCCGACCTACGATCACTTGTCCTTTGATTGCCTTGTGCTCCACATACTCTATGTCAAACTCTATCAAGACCATTACCCATTTAGCCATTCGTCCTGTGAGGGTTGCTTTGGATAACATATATTTTAATGGATCAATATTCGCGATGAGCTTCATTTGATGTGACAACATGTACTGCCTGAAATTTTGTGAGGCGAAAACTACTGCTAGGCATGCTTTCTCAATGGGTGAATAATTCATCTCATAGCCTACCAAGGTTATGTTGATGTAGCATATGGCTCTTTCCTTTATGTTTTCATCATGTTGTGCTAAAAGAGCTCCTAGTGTTGTTGGTGTTGCTGAGATATACAAGATTAGTGGCTTGTTTGGTATTGGCGACATGAGCACTGGAGGTGTTAGTAGATAATCCTTGATTTGTTGGAAAGCTTTATCACATTTTTCATCCCACTTGTAAGTTATCCCTTTATGGAGAAGATGCAAAAAGGGATGAATCTTATCTGATAGCTAGGCTATGAGCCTTCTGATGGACTCAAATATTCCTTGTAATCCTCTCATCTTCTTTAATTTTTGTGGTGGTTCCATTTCTAGGATGGCTTTTACCTTTGCCGGATTGATTTCTATCCCTCTTTGTGAAACAATAAAGCCAAGAAGTTTCCCTGATGTGACCCAAAATACACTTTTTTGGATTTAGTCGTACCTTGTATTCTTCAAGCCTGTCAAAGATAGGTCCTAATATTTGTATGTGCCCACCTCTCTTCTTTTATTTTTCCAAAAAATCATCCACATAATCTTCAATTATTTTGTGGATCATGTTGTGAAAAATGAGGGCCATTGCTCTTTGATAGGTTGATCCTGCATTCTTTAACCCAAATGGCATTACATTCCAGTAGTAGGTTCCCCATGGACAAGTAAAGGCAATTTTATGTTGATCCTCCTTGGAAATTATGATTTGATTATAGCTTGAAAAGCAATCCATGAGAAAAAAACATTTCATACCTAGTTGTTAAATCCACAATGAGATCGATGTTGGGAAGAGGTAAATCATCCTTTGGGAATGCCTTGTTTAGATCTTTAAAATTAGTGCATATTTTGATGCCCCCAGTGGGTTTTGAGACTGGTACCAAGTTTGAAACCCACTCAGGATAATATATTGGTCGGATGAATCCAACGTCAAGAAGCTTTTGTAGTTCTAGTTTAACCAAGAGTGCTATCTGAGGGTGCATCTTCCTTAATTTCTGCTTAACTGGTTTGGCATCGAGATAGACTGCTAAGTGATGTACAACCACTTTTGGATCAACGTCTGGCATATCTATGTATGACCATGCAAAGTTAGATCTTCTCTCTTTGAGAAACGTTGCTAGGTTCTTATGTTCTTTGTCCAACAAGGATTCATCATAAAAAGTGATCTTAGGTGCTTCCTCTATTCCCACATTGACTAGAGTAGCCTTTTCTGCTAGTACCACTGACTTCTCTGGATGCATTGCACTAAGGGGGAGATTTAATCCCTCATCCCTGGTTACCTCGGAGAGGTTTTCACCATCAGATGCATCCTTTATTTTTAATATTTTGTGATCAGATAGTGCCACTAGGTGGTTTTCACTCAAAGATCTACATGTTAGTTGCATCTCATTTATTTTGTGACTGAAGGATTCAATCGTCTCCCCATAGTATGCCCATGTATCGAGCTCTATGTCGAAGCCTGCTTTGTGATCTGCCCATGATAAGTTGTCTCAGAGTCCCATGAATTTTGAGATCACTTCATTGTTTTCGAATAAATCTAGAATCGGTGGTCCTTGTTGGTCCATGTCAATGAGTTGCGGGTATACTAGGCATATATCAGTTGGTTGGTCGTTTGAGACAAAGGATGGTATGGATACCATAAAGAGGGTGTTGTTCTTAAATAGGTCAGCAACATCAAGGGGAAATTCATCTAGGGTTGTATCACGCAATGTAGGTGACCATGAGGAAGCCTCAACTCGTTTAGCAAAAATATCTTTGCCAATAAGTGTGACCTTGCTAGTAGTACATCCTAAGCCAAGATTCTTTATTTGTTTCTCAGGAACGATGGGTTCTAGTAAACCATTGTCATTCTGCGCTAGATTCTCATTCTTGTTATATCCCATGCTCTACATTAGCTGAAGGCCTTTGTTGTCATCTTCCATGGAAAGAACAGGAACATGTCGTTCATCTTGATAAAGGAGTTTAGAGATATCTTGCTCATTGATGTCTTCTTGATTCAGATCTCCCCATTTGGTAAAGGTAGTAGCTACCATCTTAATTGTTTATGGTTCTTTGGTGCTAGATGTAGGTTTCCCATGAGATTGAGGAGAAATAGGTAATTCTCCTAAGACAAAGGTGTCTTTGAATAGTTTGTAGTTTCCACAATCATCATCTTGGATCACTACTTTGACGTCGGGTATACTTTTCACGATGGACATTTTTTATATCGAGGTAGAGGCTAGGGATGATGAGTCAACAAATGAGCTTGATGGTGTAGGTACTTCATTATTTTTGGGTATTTGTGGGATTTTATAAAACTTGGCCTCAAGACTTTTGCAGTAGTAGAAAGGCTCAGGATCTCCGTGGATAGTGATTTCTCTACCTTCAAAAGGAAACTTCACACATTGATGATAGGTTGAGGCTATAGCTTTCAGAGCATGGATCCAAGGTGGTCCAAGTAGTATGTTATAGGGAAGATCAAGATCAAGTACTTGGCATGTGGTTTCTACAATAAGGGGTACCACTTGGATTGGGAGTGCAATGATTCCTTGTGATACCCATTCTTGGTTGTCATATGCCCTGATGGTAGTACTCTTTGTCTTCTCAATAGTATCTTCTGAATAGCCTAGATTTTTTTATCAACTATAGGGTACAAATGGTCATACCAACACCTCCGTATACCAAGACTCTTTTGACCTTGTTTTTATGAATTCCAACCTCAATGTGTAAAGCACAATTATGAGATGGTTGTGACAATAGATCTTGTTCGAAGAAGGTGAGAAGATGCTTGGCGATATGTCCTACTATAGCTTGATTTTTTCTCGGCATCAATGTTCTCGGGAATGGATGACTCAGACAAGGATTTTTCTAGTATTTCCCTATGTGCAAGGGATAACCTTAAGAGCTCTAAGATTGATATCTGTGCGGGGGTCTGTTTAAGATGATCTACAAGATTATACTTGCTAGGATTAGATGTGGGAAAAGTAGGTTGTGTCCTAGATTGAGATGGGACAACTCCTTGAATGGTTATTTTTCCACGTCATGTGGTGAATCCACATTTCGTACTAACTCCTTTGATGGTGACAATAGTGATAACACTATCATAGGAGGCCACTACATTGGAATAGGTATGTTGTACATTGGTGTAATCCTTAGCTTTGTCATTGTTATTTTCTTTGTTATGATCCGGCATAGGGGTCTTGTATATCTTGAGATCTTGGTTCCCAGCTGTTACCTCAACAGTTATGGTATCGTTCTCTATGATATCTTGGATGATATCCTTGAGCTTCATGCAATTTGTTGTTTTATGTGCTTTGATTTTATGAAAGTCATAGAGATCACGCTCATTGTACTAGGATGGCTTCTCTTGTGGTTCTTGGTAGTTTTCAAAGTTATGAAGTGTTATTAGATTTGACTCTGCTAGTTTCTTCATGATCATCTCGATGGGTTATGATAATTGTGTGTACTTGTGTTTGGGATAGTTATTCATGTTACCGGTTTGTCTCTGTTGCATGCTAGTGTTACTGATCTGATTGTTCTGAGGTGGTACCATTTGTTGCATAGTGGGTTGGATGTTAGAAACTTGATTGTTATTGGGTCTAGGAGCACTTAGTATGACCTTAGCGTCTACCCCACCGTCGTTTGCTACATTTTTGTTCTTATCCCATACCCAAGGTTTCTCATTTGAAGTAGTTGAAGGATGATTGTCTTTGTAATCTTGAGTATTTCTTCGTGATATTAGGGCTCTTTTAATGTTAAGGGCTCTAGGGACAAGCTCTTCATATGATGTGATGCATTGAATTTTCAAGTGGAATGATAGATTTGGATCTAGGTTGGCTATGATGATTCCCACTTGTTGTTGATCAGGAAGAGGGCACTTGCTTTTACTAGCTCTTTGTCTCCATTGTTGTAAGAAATTAGTGAAGGTTTCTCCTTGATTTTGTTTAAGAGTGTACAACTCTTCTAGACTAACGTCCATGTCAAAATTGAAGGAGAAGTGATCGATGAATTTATCAATGATTTCTTGAAAAGTTTTGATACTAGGAGGCAAATGAGAAAACCAATCCATAGCATTACCTGTTAAACTTCAAGGAAAGGGGTGCATTAGATATGAATCATTGTAAGCCACCTCCATGCACATGACGTTAAATTCTTTGATATGGTCAACAGGACTTCCTCTCCCTCTATATTTGTCAAACTTGGGGATTTCAAAACTAGGAGGGAATCGTATCATTGCTATGTTTTGATCAAATGGGTGAGGACACAAGTTCTGTGTATGAGGTTTCTTTGTCTTTCCCATGTGAAGGTCTTTCATTTCTTGTGAGAGTGCTTTCAATTATGATGCTAGATCATCTTGCAGATTGGGTGGAGGAACATATGGTGGGACGACAGATGAGTTATATGAGGTGTATGAAGGTGTGAGATTATGTGAAAGTGATGAATATGTTCCTAATGCATTTGCATTGACGATGTTCATATGAGGATAATAGGAACCTTCTTGTTGTTATTGGGCGTATTGTTGAGCTAGTAAGGCTTGTTGTTGAGCTTGATGTTGTTGCTATGCCAGTAGGGCTTGTTGTTGGGCCTACTATTGTTGTTGTGCTAATAAAGTTGCTTGTTGTTGTTGTGTGGCTTGTTGTGCTGATAATGTTGCTTGCTATGCTTGTTGTGTGATGGACGCTTGCTGTTGTTGTTGCTATTGTTGTGCTAAGGTTGCTTGATATTGTTGTTGTTGTGCTAAGGTTTCTTTATGTTGTTGTTATTATTGTTGTGCTAAGGTTGCTTGTTGAGTTGCTAAGGCTACTTGTTGTGCTTGTTGTTGTACGGCTAAAGTTGCTTCTTGTTGTTGTTGTACGACTAGTTGTAGATCTAAGGCGTGTGCTTGCAATGTGGGATCAGGTGGTTTTTGAGACATCTGTGAAGGATTATGGATATTGATTTTTTTAGTGTGTAGTGGATTGCTGGTGAGAGGTGGAGAGTTCCCTTGGTTTAACATTCCTTGCAATATGGTAGAATGAGGTGGAGGAATGTATGTTTGAGGTCTTGATTGATTTGATACAGTAAAGGGGATTGTGGGAAAATATGGCGTCGTTAAATTTTGTAATGGAAATGACACACTAGGACCTTGAGTCCATTGATTGAAAAGATTCCCTTGTCCTATGTTTTGAGAATTACCTTGTGCAAAAGATGTAAATAAAGGATTGGTAATCAAGGTACTCCCGGGATTGGCAGAACTTGTAACCAAGGGACTGTTTTAAGGTGGATTGATGATGGATGATGTGGAATGGTAGATGGCATGGGTGAACCCACCAGAGGGTTGGATAAAGATGTCTCTACTTGCGTTGAGGGTTGATTCTATGATATAGTATTGACATGGCCTTGTGTACTATTTTGAGATAATTGGTCTATACTGCTTTGCATAATGGTAGGCATACTTGTGGTACTCATAGGTGTGGATGAAGAATGGTATCCCTGAAATCCCCGAAATGTCAAAGTGGTGGTGGAATAATGAAGTTCAAGAGGAGTGTGTAGTTTTTTTGGAGCTTCGGGAACAAAAGGAGCACCAAAAGTAGGTGTCCAAGTGGTGGTGGGAGGTGGAGGATTAGTTTCAAGGGTACCCACAAGTATACTACTTTGAAATGGTGAGGTGTGACCAAAATATTTAGCAAGGCTAGTTGCAAGACTAGGTATGTAAGTTTGATTTAGCCCTTGTGATGGAGTTGTGAAACCCTATGTTAAATTCTGTGTTACAAATGTTGGGGAGATAGGAGCTACACTTTCAAAGTTTTGATGTTTTAGAAGTTCCTCCCTTGTAAGCTCAAATGGGTTATTCATGACATCTTCGATCTCGTATGGTCCTGAAGGAGATGATGGTTATCGTGACGGGGTAACATGACTTCTAGGATTGAATTCTAAAGGATTTGGATCATTTGAGGTAAATGTAACTTTGGTTTTCTCCATGATTCTCTTGTGTTGTGATCTCTTCTTTACCATAAATTTTGTGTCAGCTATGGGAGAGTTGTGTTGAGTTTTGTAAAGTTTGAACTCTCTAGTTGACTCAAACCTAGGTAAAAGGGACACTCTAAGTCTTCTGGGAGCAATGATGACAATGTGGGATGAAAAGATGGGTGATGCGGGAAGTGATCTTTGCAAACGTTTCGTGACAACACTTTTGACTTGAATTTGATGTTTTGATGTTGGGATAAAGGATGCTAATGAACCTAGAATTATTTAGGGTAGACTTGTGACCTTCAAGATAAAATAGTTCAAAGATGATAACTAGCTTAACTAAGTGCATGGAAAAGGATACATTTCACATAAAAAGTAGCTAAGTTAGCAGTTGGTTTTGATGTTTAAGTCCCAAAGTATTGGTGTATTTGAAATTTTGCAAAGTTAGATGAAGTGAAGGATGAAATTTGTTGTAGGGGTGAGTGAAATTTTTGACCCAATGTTGACCTAAAGTGAACCTTTTGCTTTAATAAGACCAAGGTAGTGATAATGATGCTAGACCTCTAAAATGTCCAAATCCTAAAGACTCAACGATTTAGAAAAGTTGTTGATGCTCAAAAAGGTGAGGGTTTTGGCTCATAAAGAACGTGTACATGTTCGGATATTTCCTCAGTGTGCGTTCATAAAAGTTTATCAATAATTTGTTTCTATTTTCATAGAGTGCCTCAATGTGGTAGTTGATTGCTTTTGCACAACAATGTCTAAGCTTAAAGTGATGACCAGTTGACCTTCATTTGGGGATCCTTACTTTATGTGAGATCATCTAGTAAAGTGAACCTTTGTTTCAACAAGATCAAGGTAGTGAAGATGATGCCAAACTTTTGAAATGTTCAAGTCTTAGAAACTAATGTTGATTCAAATGAGAGGATGGATGGGAATGTTCAAACCTGTTCGGGTTCTCCTAGCTCAGGCATAAAAGTTTCTCATCAAAGTGTAATGATTGTGGTAAAATATTGAAGCCCACTTTTGACCATACCTTGTTCTACAATTCCTATGTCTCAAATGAAGTGTTGGAGATTTTCCCCTATAGATTTTCACTTTTTGATGAATCATTTATGGGAGTGTAGACATGCAAAACTAACATTCTGCATTTGATCAGGATCATTTATCAACTGAACTAGATATTGCATTAGGCACATTCATCACTTTCATCCATTCATTAAATAATCTCATTTATCAAATAAAAATTATCATTCAACCTTCATCTTGCATCATCCATTTAATTAAATAAATCAAGACTTCATTTAAATCAAATCCTAAATCATATTCCATCATTTTCTGATTTAAATAAATCAATTATCAAAGTCTTGAAAGTCAAATCATCTAATCAACATTAAATCAGCCTAATCATCATTAACTTAATCTAATCCTGACCTAATGATAATCCCATCCCACTTGCATTATCTAGATCTATCCACTTGCACAATAAATCAATTTTTTTGTTTTATTAAAACCTCATTTTTCTGTCAACATGACAAGTCAAACAGGGCATTTATTGCTCTTCTTTCTTGTCCCCCTCAAAATTTATTGCAAATTTGAATTCAAAATTTCCCCCTCTTGGGCACTCTTCCCAAATCTTGCACATACATCAACTAATCACATGATGACAAGTGTCCTCAACTCATTGGCTTGTTTTTGATCCCACATTGGTCCCTCTTCAACACTTGGCATTTTGAAAATCTTTAAATACAAGCTTCATCTTTGAGCAAATCCTCCACAATTTATGCAAGGTTACTCTCTTCATTTGAGATTTGATCTTGTTCATCATCACTCCATCATCTCCATTTGCATTTTATCATCTTGAGCTTTGATCAAGGATTGGGAAAGGGTCACTAGCACATGTGACACCAATCCACTATGAGATAGTATTTTCTTCATGTTTTGTTGTATGCTTTCAACTAGATTATCTAATCTTTTGTTGTTTTGATGGCATCATGAAGCATGTTGATTTATTTCATATGGATGTTGAGGGTTCGTTTTGCTTGAATACTAATCATGCTTGTTTATGTTAGTTTTTTAATCAAAATGCAGAATTCCACATCCTACAGGGAGTTTGGTATGATGTGAAAAGATCGGGATGTTGACTCCAAAAGAATGCATACAATTTTGGACTGTACCATGAAGCGCGTCTATAAAAGTTTGCTACCAATATGTCTCTATTTTTGTGAAGCGCAAAAAGGTGTTTCTTGAGAGCTTTTGGAGTGAGATGTCTAAGTCTAAAATGAGGACTTGTAGATATTGGCTTAGGGACCCTGATTTTTCGTGAGATCATGTGAAAAAAGTTTAAGTTTATGGAAGAAAGGAAGATATTTATTTCCACGTGGTTGGTGGTAATGTGGGCCTTCCAGCCTCAATATCAACGTGTTCCTCTTCTTCGTCTAAAATTATTGATGTGTTTCTCCACTGTGTATTTGTTTCCTTGTTTTCAAAAGTGAAGGTTCTCAAATTGCTAATAAGATCGGTTTGTTCACTGTTTATGAGTTCAAAGTTTGGCTGAATTATAGCACCTGGAAGATTAGGTTGTTCAACGAGAGCAATCGGTCTCCAAATAGTCATGTGTGGGGTTCATTTGTCAATTTATCTTTTCTTAAGTGAATTTTTTTTACCACAAACACTTGTCTTTGATCATGTTTCCAAACTAGATGTTTATGTCAAAAACATCATAACTTTCACAATGTCCATTTCATGAAAATCATGAGGTTTAAGCCATAATTGCCTATGTTTTCTTTGGGAAAATATGGGTTTGAGATTAATGTCAAGATATTTAGAAATCGCTAAGGATAAATCCTTAGGACAAGCAGTAATATCAAGGCTAACTCAAGAAGTCCATATTTGAGCCAAAGTGTTTGAAATTTTGAGGATGATAGTGAATGTTTGTTTTTGGATCGTTTTGAAACCAAGCAAGTGTTAAAATGACTCACAATCATTTACAAACCTAGAATAGAAATAACTATATTTGTTGAGTCCCCACTAGGATTTCTCCAAACACTAGACAATGCAAACAGTTAGAGATTTGGCAACATTGGCTCCTCTCCACGACACACTTCTTGGGACCACCAAATCTCAAAATCCTTAAAATCCAAAGATTAAAAGGATTTTTTTTGTTTCTACAATTGCATAGTATAGATGTGAGGTGGCTTCAGAATGACCGTTCTTGCACCAACAAATATTTTAGGATTCTGGCTTGCTAAACAAATGGGTTGTAGTAAGGGTAATCGGGGGCATGACACCTTGTGAGCGTCCAACAAGCCACTAAAGGCTTTGATCAATCATACTAGGGTCTCTTATAATTTTTACAATAGTACCCCATTCTGAAAGACACTGTACGACTAAGGCCTACATACCATGAGGACTTGACAGTTTAGTCTTATCCATTTATATATCGGCCCGAGTGAAAAACTGGTTGGAGTCACCTTCGAATTGGTCTTAGGAAGGCCCCTCTAAAGATAATAAAAGTGAGGGAGTACACTTGTAGTTTGACCTCCCAGTTCGCATAAAGTGCAAGGAGGGAGCACACACAATGTCTCTTTCTCACACTAGCATGATTGTTCAATTTTAAAACCAATTGAAAGATGTGGGTGATCTTGCAAAGTGTTAGAGAATGTTTCTGTTTCTCAAGATTTCCAAATGGCGTGATAGAATTGCATACACATCCACTAACAACGTTGAAAATCACAAAACATAGAAAACAATTGTCAATTTTAACCTTTCAAAGCAATGATGAGTTTGTTTTAAGCACCAATTGAAAGATGAAGTTTGCCTTGTTCAATTTTAAACCCAAAGTAAAGTGATGATGTGAGGGTTATAATTGCCCCAAAGCGTCAAAAGATTGTTACAATTATAGAATTTGAGATAGAAGAGAATTTCTTCACTTTCGCTCCATGTCTTTAAAACCTGCAAAACCTTGTTAGTCTAACAACCAAAACATAGTTAGGCATGCATCAATGATCAGATAAACTAAAGAAATTAAGTCACATGTCGAAAAAACAAACATAAGATTTCTTACCCTGGTAGGGTGTCGCTAAACACAATAGCATCAAAATTTGAGATTTGGGCGTTACTCTAGTGAAAATGGGCGTCACTCTGCAGTAAGACCAATGAGCACGATAGCGTCAGTATTTTGATGAGCTTCGCTGCTAACGTTAGCGTCGCATTTTAAACTTTGAAAGCGTCAAACTGGTGAGTTTGAGCGTCACTGTTTAAAGTTTTTGATACCTCCAGATTAAATATGTGTTGAATATTTAAATTAGTGTCAGTAGATTAAATATGCGTCAGTGTTTCAAATTGTCAAGGCGTCACTATATGGTGACGCTATTGAAATAGCATTGTTGTTTGTAATTTGAGCGTCATTACAACTTGCGAAACAACATAAAATGAAATTCGGGCTAAAAAATGGTTAGATTATCGGTTTTCCCTCCTTCTAGCGCTAGAATTTGAGATGTGGGAATGTCAGTGAGGGTCGATTACACTTGACTCATGATGAATCGAAGCATAACTTCACCAAACATGCCTGCATCTACAAGCAAGATCATTCAAAATGGAAATCTAAACTAAGCATTTAATTGTAAATGAATCTACAAACTACACAAAACAGATAAATTCCTAACCTAGCCCATCTAAAACTTATCCTATTTTGGAATTGGTGTCATGTTGATGTGAAACGACGACCCTTTCCCAATCCCATGATTAGTGAACCTGTTTCAGTTGATTCTATGGAAGAGAATCGATGAAACCATTGTGATTGATGTGTGAAAACCTAGTTTATGCTAAAATGAACATGATGCAAGCTAAGTTACCATGATTTTATGCTAAAAATGAGCTAATTATGCTATTGCTAAGCTAATCTAAGCTAAAACTATGCTAAAAAATGAAAGCCCTAATTTATATGCAAACTAAGATGGATGCATGGAATCCATTAATGGATGCTCTAAGCTATTATGCAATGAAAATAAACTAAAATGAGCTAACAAGTGAGTAAATGGAGAGTATGGATGCAAGTGAATTCAACAACATAAGTTTGCAATTGAAAGATGGACTCATTTGTCTCCAAATAATGATCTATTTATAGGAGAGCAAATGAGAAATGAATGGTTGAGATCAAAAATCTTAATCAACGGTTCAAGATGAAGAGGATGAGAGGCACGGATCATGGATTCTCATCAATATGAAAGTTAATCAAGGGCTCACACTTGCCACAAACAAACACACTTTTGACCTGCTCACACAGGTCAAAGGTAACTTGCTCAAAAGGTTGAAGGTTTAGCTTGTTCAAGAAGCTAAGTGAGTTGATTGGAGGAGAGAGAATATTCCTTTGGGTGAGGAGAAAAGGTAATTTACAAATTAAAACAAAGTTTTAATTGTGCAAAAAGGGATATGGAATATTCCCTTTGCTTAGAGGAAAATTAGTTTAATTGCTAATTAAACAAGATTTAATTTATGCAATTAGAGGATTTGGAGGAATAAAGTGATATTTATTAAATTAGATGATTTAATAAATGGGGAAGAGATGGAATGATATTTAATTAAATAACTTAGGGTTATTTAATTAAATAATATGACTTAGGGAATTAAATTAAATGTTTTGATTTATTTAATTTATTTAAATGAAGTGTTAGTGCGAAAAGAGATGAATAAACCCGATTAAATTAATTAGCCAAATAGATGAAAATGATGCAATTAATTAATTAGCTAGGCTAATTAAATCAATTAAGTGAAAAGAGGATGGGTTAAAGAGGAAATGATGTTAGTAAATCTGGTTTAAATATATGATATTGATTGGGACATTTTTCAGTATCTACACAAGGTATAATGGAGAAATTAGTTTCAGAAGCAGTTAAAGTTTACGTTCAAAACTTTAAGAATGTTAGTTCACTCTTCACGACGTGGGATGATAGTATAGTGAAAAGTTGGAAGAGCATAAGTCTTCCATTTAAGGGAAGTATTGATAGGGGCCAGGTTAAATGGCAACCTCCAATTTCAGGCTTCTTCAAGCTAAATTTTGATGGTGCTTCAAAAGGTAATTCGGGAGAGTCTAGAGCGAGAGTTTGTATTTAGGACTCTTGTGGGGTATTGAAGGCAACCAAGTCGATTGTTCTTCCTTCAGGTACAAATAATATAGCAGAATCAATGGTAGCTTTTCATGGTTTAAAACTAGCCAAATAGTTAGGAATATCCAGAATCCATATAGAAGGTGATTCACTAATAGTCATAAAAGCATGCAAAGAGAGAACTTGTTATAACTGGCACTTAAAATATATAATGCAAAATATTTGGGGGCTGCTTGATAAGTTTGAAGCCTTTCATATTTCACACACATACAGAGAGGGGAATAAATTGGCAAATCAACTAGCAAACATGGGATGTCAAAAAAGAGAAGTGTCTATCATAGAGGGTAGTCTCAAAGATGGTGCATTTCTATCCTTAGCAGAAATAGTGGTGAACAAAATTGTGCATAGAGATAGCTAAAAGTATGATCTTGTTAATGAATGGCTCCATAGGTTTATGTAAGATTAATTTTCAACTTCATTGTAAGCGGCATATAGTAAGAACATGTGATTAATGCACAATCATTAAGGGGTCATGCTATGCTTAATTTTTCAATGGGGAATCATAATGAAGTATTGTGGTGTAGTTAGAATCTCTAAACTTAAGTGGTGCAAGATAGTGATTCAATTTATGTTCAAAGGAAGTAGCAGAGGAAGGCCAAGTTAGCATTTTAAAATTTAATAATGACTTATTTTGCTTAGGATTTGGGAAATTTGCAAAAAACAATTCATGCAACAAATATTAGATGTGGTTGTTAGAAGTTTCATTTATATCAAGGTGGCTTGGTACTGGTTTTTCTCACAACACATGTGAGCAGCAAATATCAAGATCAAAAGGATCCCACTAAGCGAGTGAACGGAATTTGCTTTAAATGTTAACATTTGTTGGAATGTATGTAGGTATATAAGGTGGTACAAAGCAATCCCTCTAATGATGAAAATGCATTAGTTTTGTGACAGGTGATGGGTTTCATGTGTGCAAGAATTGGTAGCGACTTACGACATCCAAGGACATGTTGACATCTATAGTCTCGTGTCATCCTCAACAAGTGTGTGAAGGATTATTTTTATCACTCCCTAGGCTTGTTCACATTTTAATGCATTTTGCCAACATTTTCATAAGGGTTTCAAAGCAATGGATATGCATCAGCAAGTTTCTTCTGAGGAAGAGGGTGAAATTTGTGGTTGTCCCCATGTTTACAAAGCTTGTCGTAGAGCAAGGATGGAATATCTTCCATGAAATTATTGAGTCTGGGTACCTGTGTGCAAATGGGAACTGCCATTCTCAGATTCAATTGGCGACACTCAATTGGGTCAGGTGTTTAAAACCCACTGTTACTAGTTTAAAAAGAGTGTGAAGAGGATCATTAGAGATGAATTTTTATATCCACATGCTTGGAGGGTAATAATTCCTTCACATATAATTTCTATCTTTCTATCAAACACTTTTGAATTGTTGTAGTCGCTGCCTCTTCTCCAAAAAATTGCTAATAAAGTAGTTAGGGAAGTTTTTCTTCAAGATAACAAGCTTCTTAAGGGAATGCAAGCATATGATTTGTGGAAAGGCCAAGGTAAAATGTTTTGGTTAATCAACCTGCATATGAGGAAGATTCTCTTGATAATGCCAGCTCCTCTCTTTGCTCACAACAGGTTCATATTCCCAATCTTAACATTTCTTTGTCTATGCAAAATGCAGTGGGTGAATTTCAAGAATAGCAGGGGGAGAATGAAATTCAAGCTGATGTAATGGAGGAATAAGGTGGTTTTGAAAATTTGTAGTTATCCTAAGATATTTTTCTAAGGGATATTATAGTAAATTTTGTATATGATGTTGATGGTTGTATAGGGTTTTTCAGGTTAGGGAAGTGTCTTAATATCAGGCAGTATAAGAATAGGGAATAGATAGGGGATATGAAATTTTGTCATCTGCAAGATTTCAAGCTGTCATATTTAGCTAGCAAGAGCCAATGTTTCTAAATTTTGATAAAGTCCTACTATTTTATATTAATATATATAGGCTTAATGCCTTTCGCTAAAAAAAAATTGTAACGCCATTAGAAAAATTGAGAGAAAGTATTATTTAAATATCTTAGTTCTTTGATTTTGATTTATTTAATAGTTTTGTATTACATTTTTTGTTACAAGAGGAATTTACATCCTAATGACCTAAAACAACTAGAGGTTGGTAATAATTTGACGATACAATTGGTACTCAAACCATAGGTTGGGACCCTATTGTTAGGATTCAGGCATATTGGAGCAATAAACATTAACAATTATATGTAGATTAAATAACCCAAAAATAACAATGAAGAAATAACACAAAAGAGATCCACATTAAAATTTAACGCGGTTCACCCAATATGGGCTACATCCACAAAAACTCAGCCACCCAATGATTTTATTATCCATTGCAAAACATATTACAATCTTGTGAATCACACTATCGCAACATACATCCTAGCCGCTTGTAACAAGATTTTTGGAACCTTCTAGAATTAGGGTTTTACAAGGTCCTTTTTCATTTGATGTGTTAATGGGAAACCTTGACGTGTCAACAGAAAAAAAAACCTTGGCGTGTCAATAGGAAAACCTTGATGTGTTATCGAAAAAAAATTGGGGCAATGCCCTGAACCCCAAATCTTGTTATGAGTGTACAGTATTTGCACAATCGGTCGCCACATACCAACAATCTCCCACTTGGAGACTGATCCTGGACGACACCGTTGCACTTACAGCTCCCACTAGATTATAGGTCTGGCTAGTTTCTTATGTCCACCATTACCATTCATGAAGGCCAATGGAAATTGATGAGGAAACTAGTTTCTCCCATGTAACTACCTTTGTCAACATATCTGTAGGATTCTCACTTGTGTGAATTTTCTCCTGCTTCAACTGTCCATCCTCCAAAATTGACCGGATGAAGTGGTATTTGAGTTGTATGTGCTTAGTTTTTGAATGTCGAGTTGAGTTCTTAGCAAGATGAATGACACTCTGGCTATCAGTGTACAAAGGGCTATCTTCTTGTCATTGTCCCAATTCCTTTAGAAAATGTTGTAACCAAATCATCTCCTTGCTAGATTTTGTAGCAGCAACATACTCAGCTTCAGTGGTTGAAAGCGCAACAACCTTTTGTAGCCTTGAAATACAACTAACTGCAATACCTCCTATAGTAAAAACATACCTTGTAGTACTCCTATCAATATCACCCGCCGGATCAGAGTCAATATATCCTTTTAGAGCAGAGTTTGTTCCTCCAAAACATAGTTTCTTTAAATTAGTACC
The DNA here is from genome assembly GCA_007258455.2 of Sequoia sempervirens. NCBI lineage: Eukaryota > Viridiplantae > Streptophyta > Pinopsida > Cupressales > Cupressaceae > Sequoia > Sequoia sempervirens. Next base: position 303,341,845 of record VDFB02047230.1, read on the forward strand.
TCTTCAATATTGAAGAATCCATTTTATAGCATCCCAATGGTCCATCCCTAGATTACTCATATACCTTCTCACGACTCCCACTACATGTACAATATTTGGCCTTGTGCATACCATTGCATACATCAAGCTACCAACTACTGATGCATATGGTATCTTAGACATTTTGTCTTCCTCCTCTTGTATCTTTAGACACATCTCCTTAGTCAACTTAAAATGACTAGGCAAAGGTGTACTAACTGCTTTTGCATTCTACATGTTAAACCTTTTCAACACCTTCTCTACATACTCACTTTAAGACAAATAATTTTTTGTTTGTCCTATCCCATGTGGTCCTCATACTAGGAATTTGTTTTGTTGCACCCAAATCCTTCATGGAAAATGAATTTTCTAATTTCTGCTTAAGTTCATTAATATGCTACATGTTAGACCCGACAACAAGCATGTCATCATCATAAGAAAAAAGGATAATATAGCTGTCATTACCCAAATTCTTAAAATAAACACAATAATCAAAATGACATCTTTTGTAACCTTGTTCAGCCATAAAACTATCAACTTTCAAATACCATTTTTGAGGTGTTTACTTCAGGCCATACAAACTCTTCTTTAACCTGCACACAAATTCCTCCTTACCCTTGACCTCATATACCTGTGGTTGTTGCATGTATATTTCTTCTTCCAAATCCCCATGGAGAAATGTTGTTTTCACATCTAGCTATTCAAGATGCAAGTCTTCCGCAGCCACAAGACTTGGAATAGTTCTAATACAAGTAATCTTTACAACCGAAGAAAATATTTCATCAAAATATATACCCTTTTTTATGCAAAACCTTTTACCACGAGTCTGGCCTTATATCTTTTCTTGCCTTTGTCTTCTTCCTTCAATTTGTAAACCCATTTGTTTGGTAATGCTCTTTTACTTGTAGGCAATTGGACTAATTCCCAAGTCTAATTTTACAGTAAGGAATCCATTTCCTCTTTCATTCCTCACTCCCATTGCTTTTTGGTATCTACCTGCATTGCTTCTTCATAACCTTTAGGTTCACCAGAATCAATTATAATATAGAATATAATGATGGAGAAAATCTTTCTGGAGGTCTATTTATCCTTGTAAAATTTCTAACACTTGTAGGAGTCTAGGGGATAACTTGTTGTTGTTGAGCATCAGGTACCACTAGCATTTTATTTTTTGGAATCTCATCCAGCACCACATATTCCTTTTTGGCCAGTTCATTCTTCTTTTCCTATAGCTAATCCTTATACATGACCTTCTCATTGAATCTAACATCTCTGCTCCTAATGATTTTATGATTTTCATAGTCCCATAATCGATAACCAAATTCATCTACTCCATATCCAATGAAAGTACATTTTTTAGACTTATCCTCAAGCTTGATTCTATTTTCAATATCAACATGGACAAAAGTTTTACAACCAAAGGTTTTCAGAAATGAATAGTTTACCTTTTTACCTGTTCATGCATCCTCTAGAATGCCACCATTCAAAGGATTTGAAGGTCCCCTATTTATTAAATAAACAACAGTATGTACAACATCTTCCCAAAACTATAAGGGTAGTCCAACATGCAATCTCATGCTCCTTGCATGCTCTGTAATTGTCCTATTCATCTTCTTAGACACACCATTTTCTTGTGGGGTTCCAAGAACCATTTTTTGCCTACAGATTCCATTGTATGAACAATAAGTTTCAAATTGTTTGCTGCAATACTCACCTCCATTATCAAATCTGAGACACTTCAACTTTTTTCCTGTCTCATTCTCAACCAAAGCTTTCCACTTTTTAAAAGTTTCAAATACTTCTGATTTTTATTTTATGAAATACACCCATGTTTTCTTAGTTGCATCATCAATAAAAGTAACATAATAGAAAGAGCCACCAAGATAAGATACCTGAGTTGGTCCCCATACATCTGAATGCATAAGCTCTAATTTCTCACTCTTCTCTTTCCCAACTTTGAGAAATCACACTCTTTTTTGCTTTCCATAAACACAATTTTTGTAGAACTATAAGTCAATCTGCTTCAAACTTGGTAGAAAATTTGTAGAGTGAAGGATCTTCATCCTTTTTTCACTCATGTGCCCAAGTCTATGATTCCACAATTCTTTATTTTGTCCTTGTAGCAAGTGTTATAACTGTCTCAATAGCAACTTTTTCTATAGTAGCTAAGGTAGAATAAGTATTACCAGTACACAAATACAATGTGCGTACCTTTTCACCTTTAGTTATTACTAATGCACCTTTAGCGACCTTCCTGACTTTTTTCTGAAAAGGTAACTATGTAGCCTTCACTACTTAGTTGTCCTATACAAATTAAATTCCTTCTCAAATTTGGAACATGCCTTACCTCCTGTAGCAACCATTCATTTCCATTTTGCAACTTGATTTTTATCTTTCCTTTTCCAACAATCTGACAAGGTTCATCATCATAAATATACCTGTCTAAAATCACCTTGAACATAATCTACAAAATATTTCCTATGGGGTATGGCATGAAATGAAGCTCCTGAATCTATTACCTAGGAATCATTAGCATTATATAAACATAGAATTAAAGCATCCTATAATTTATCACTTGCAACATTAGCTTCCTTACTATCATCATGTTTTTTGTCTCCTTGTTTGCCCTTTTGAGACCAACAATCCTTCTTCAAGTGTCTTGGCTTTCCACAGTGCTAGAAATCCATTCTTCCTCTGAATTTAGATCTTTCTTTCTTTGACTTCCCTTGTGAATTCCCATGATTTGTTGGGATTTTTCCTCTCTCCTTTGTTCTTCCCCTATTCTCTACAATCAAAGCGTTACCCAATGTTGAAGTCTCGCCTATGCTTTTTCATCGCATTTCCTCGCTAAGGATAACAACAACATCATCGAATTTCAATGTATTTGAACCAGAGACAAGGTTACTTACAACCATTACCAAGCTATTCCAACTTTCTGGAAAAAAAACATAAAATCAAGAGAGCCCTCACCTCTTCATCAAAATTCACTTTTATAGAAGTTAATTGACTGGTAATCGTATTAAACTCATTTAAATGATTTGTCATAGATCTACCTTCAATCATTTTCATATTAAAAAAATGCTTCATGAGAAATACTTTATTTGAGGCTAACAATTTTTTATACAATTTGACCAAAGTGTTCATTAGATCCTCTGTTATCTTTGCTTCTATTATATTGAACATCACAGATGGTGCCAAGCACAACCAAATGGTTCCCAGTGCCTTTCTATCTAGAATTTCCCATTCTTCATTGGACATCGTAGCATCTTTCTTTGTTTTTCTTTGCAATGGCCATCATAGTTCCTTTTGATACAAATTATCTTCCATTTGCATTTTCTATAATTGATAATTTTGGCCGTTGAACTTTTCAACCTTGAATTTGCCTTCTTCCGTTGCTCGGGCAACTCAAATCTAGAGGTTTCCTTCCAATCAACCAAAATACACATGGCTCTGATACCAGTTGTTAGGATTTAGGCAGATTGGAGAAATAAAATTAACAATTATATGTAGATTAAATAACCCAAAAATAACAATGAAGAAATAACACAAAAGATATCAACACAAAAATTTAACGTGGTTCACCCAATATGGGCTACATCCACAAAAACTTAGCCACCCAATGATTTTATTATCCAGTGCAAAATAGATTACAATCTTGTGAATCACACTACCACAACATACATCCCAACCGCTTATAACAAGCTTTTTGGAACCTTATAGAATTAGGGTTTTAGAAGGTCCTTTTTCATTTGACGTGTTAACAGGAAAAAAAAGCTTGACGTGTCAGTAGAAAACCTTGACGTGTTAATGAAAAAAAAATCAGGGTGATGCCTCAAACCCCACGCCTTGTTATGAGTGTACATTATTTGCATGATCATTCGCCACATACCAACACCTAGAGAGGCATCACTCCCTAGTGCAATATGTTAATTAGGAGTTAAACTTAGGTGGGAAACCAACCATGTACTTGGGGGGACAATCATATCAACAAAGTTAATTCTTAAGGTTAGTTATATATTACATTATTAGATATGTTTTTTGGGAAATTAAATGCATGGTACCTAATGAAATTAAGTAATCCATTTTCACAAGTAGCGGTTCGTTAAAAATCATATCTCATGACCTTGAATGGTTTTTTTCCAATCTTAGGTGATGATCACACAAGGAAGATAATGAGATTAAAATTAACAAGATCACAAACCTTTGGTCATTACTATCCAAGCTTGAAAGTAAGTGACTTGTAAATTATTACTACTTATTATATACAAAAAATCATTTTAGACATAAGAAAATTATATTTGAAAAAAAATTATATATTTTCTATAATAATTTCCTCTCACAAACCCAATAAGTATTTAATATATTTGATGTATCATTTCCCTATCTATAGAAATGTGGAATAATAATTTATAGCTTGATTTTATGAATAGGATAGTTATATGGAGTTAAAAAGGTCTTGAAATTGTATTACATAGAAACCTAGTCAAAGGTATGCATCGAGTTATGGTGTAATGGTAAATGTGATGCATTCACACGTGAGTGACTAAGATTCAAATATCACTTTGTGATAGAGTATCCTACTACTTGATGGCCTCCCTATTAATAGAACCTCATATATTAATAAGGAAAAAATCATGGGTATATTTAGCATGCTTAAATTCTTATTCATGTCATGTCTATACTAGGGCCTAGTGATGTCCCTAAGTAAAATTGGTAAAAAAACCTACTATAAGGCATGAATAGAAGAGTACAAAAAGGACCCCAAAAGAAGTAATAACATCACCTACCTAATTGTAAGTAAACAAGACGATTACAAGACTAAATTTATAATAGTACTAACAATAATACTTAAAGAACCAAGAAAGATAAAAAATATAGTACACAAAGCCCTTAGATATTTATTTGGTCACATATCCTTCCTCCTAAATAGCCTTGGTTGACTGGATCCCTCACAATCATTGAATTGATTTTCCTAATCATTATGTGGACCAATGGAACACATACATCATGAAACACTTAATTAATTAACTAGACAATAATTGAGCATGTGTTAGTTGTCCATAATTAAGTGCTAACTGTGATTGGACAGATTAGCATGGGCCGATTACACTTGATCCATGATGAATCAAAGCATAATGAAGCTGCTAACGTCAAATCTCAACAGGATCATTCAAATGAAAATTAAACTTAACATTTATAAAAACTAAGCATTCTAAACTATGAAAGTGTTAAAATGTCTACTCTAATCCATCTGAAACTTATGTCGTTGTGGGAGTGGTGTCGCGTTGATATGGAACAATGATCCTTTCCCAATCCCGTGGATCAATGAGCTTGTTCCAGTCAATTTTATTGAAGAAAATTGATGGAACGGTTGTGAGATGTGTATGAAAACATTATTTTAATCTAAATGAGCATGATGCTAGCTAATTTAACATGATTTTTATGCTAAAAATGATCTAGTTATACAAAAGCTAAGCTAATCTAGATATAATTTAAACTAAAAGATTCACACCCTAATTAATAAACAAGCTAAATGGATGCATTATGTGATCATGGAAGCCATTAATGGAAGCTTAAAGTTAACTAAATGCAATTAAAATGAACTAAAAGATGCTAAATGTTTGCTAAATGTGAGTGTGAGTATGAGTGATTTCAACAACATAAGTTTGCTTTTGAAAGATGGATCCCTATTCAATAGAGGCAAGCTCTATTTATAGAATAGGTAAAAAGAGATCAACGGATGAGATCAAAAAGATTAATCAACGGTCAAGGATGAAAGAAAGAAGAGGCATGGGTCATGGATTCTCATCAACGGATGAGAATACAAAATGAGATTTAATCAAGGGTTCACATTCCTTCAAACAAACACACTTTCAACTTGTCCAAGAGGTCATAAGTTAACTTGCACAAGAGGTCACAAGTTAACTTGCTCAAGAAGCTAAGTTATTTTGTTGAGAAAAAGGAATATTCCCCTTTTTCAAATGAGTGAGGAGAGAGAATTCTTTGGAATATTCTCATGGGTGATGGAAAAGGATAATTTAGTTAATTAAAACTAAATTAAATTGTGCAAAAGGGGAAGGAATATTCCATTTGGAGGAATGTGCAAAGGAATATTCCTTTGCAAGTGGGGGGGAATTAGATTTAATTGATAATTAAACAATATTAATTATGCAATTAGGGGATTTAGATGAATTAGATGATATCCATTAAATAAAATGATTTAATGAATGTGGGAAAGGTGGAATGATATTTAATTAAATAAGAAGATTTAGGGATTTCAATTAAATAATTTGATTTATTTAATTTAACAAGACGAAGTGTTAGCATGAAAGGGGGTGAATTAACACGATTTGATAAATTAGGTTAATAGGCGAAAATGATGTAATTAATTAAATAGCTAGGCTAATTTAATTAATTAAGTGAAAGGAGGATGGATTTGAGGATGAAACAGTGTTAGTATACCTGATTCAAGTGTATGATATCATTCGAGACATTTTTTAGTGTCTACATTTTTTCCCCTCTTTGAAGCGAGGTACCTACTGTTTCGGTTAAAAGACTAATACTTTTTGGATGAAATTTTTTTGCTTAAATAAATAAAATAAAAAATATATATATATATAAAATTTTTAGATGCCCCACTATTGCCCCAGCGGAAGGAATAAGTTGGTTCCCTACTCCCTCGAGAAATCAGGCAGATATTTTAAATTTTGGGTTGATTTCTCGACAAAGATTAAAACGTTGCCCAAAAGGTCCAAAAAGGCTCTGGGATGCAAAAAAAATGCCAAAAACATGAAAAACGATGAAAAATAAGGTTTCATTTGGAAAAATTGGTGAAAATGATGAAAAACCCTAGCTTGATGGTTAAATTAGGGGAAAAAAACCCTAATTTGAAAGCATAAATAGGTGAGGAAGGGTCACTTTCAATTTATTTGTGCATTCACACCTTGACGATTTCTTGCATTTTCAACTCTGACCCTCTAACGAAATGGTGCAACAAGTGCTCCCACAACACATTTCTGACCGGGTTCGAAAGTACCAGAGGCTTCTAGGTGCAGGACCACCGAAATGTGATTTGAAACTTGATTTGAAATTTCACTTTTTGGTGCATTTATTACAATTTGAAATTTAAACTTTGGCGGCATTGCTCTAGAGCGACGCTATTTTTAGAATCGACGACACTATTTTGATTTTAGCGATGCATATGTGAATTGCGACGTAGTTCACAATTTAGAATTAGGGTTTTAGATTCTAAATCGTGACACATATGTGTTTAGCGATGCTTATTTTGATTTGAAAATTAGGGTTAGGGTTTACCAAAGTCCAAATAGCGATGTATGTGTTTCTAGCGATGCAACTTGTGATTTGCAATTTAAATGCCTTGGGCATCACAGTTTGAAATTTGAATTATAGCATGTTATCATGAATAGCGACACTATTGTCATTTTGGGGATGAAAATTCCAAAGCCACATTTTTTTTACGTCGTGCACTTCGTGGGTGTAGGAGGTTATCCCATCTTTGATGTCTCGCAAGCACCGACCCATAGTTTTGTCCAGACTTGGTGATTTATCTAAGTTGTGACAGGAGCACTTGGGATAGATTAGCTTTTGGTACATGGTGTACATGCCCATCATTTGGACACACTTGGCAATGATGACAACATTGTGCGAGTGATGGCACAACAAGACCTCATCATTCCACCTTCCTAGTGACGAGGCGACGGTGACGTTGGAGGATGTATGGCAGATATTGTGTTTGTTAATACATGGTGAGCGCGTGATATACAACTCTGATGTCGGTTACAATGCATGCCATGAGGTTATGGACCTAGAGGACATTGTTCTAGTCACTTCCCAAATTGACCTCGAGATGTACAGAGGTCGGGTGCCCACTTTCAAATTGATTATTGTAGCTATTATCTCAAGCTTGGTTGCTCTCGATCAACGAAGCAGAGGGTTCGGTCTAGGATGGGGCCTGGCTTGGCATAGGATGTTGTTCTAGAGGACTCAGTATGCATGGGGGCCAGTGATGCTGGCCTCCTTATACCATGATATGCATGATTTTGTATACTGCAATGGCAGGGCAATCGGCATAGGGGTCACCTTACTTCACATTTGGGCCTAGGAGCACATCGATGTTTTACAATCGATTGTTTAGATGGTAGATGTAGAGCCAGATGATCTTGTTGTTTGAAGGTATAGAGGTGCCATCTACAACATACATGCAGCTTGGGATTCCCTACTAGCGCAAGGTCATCGATGATATGACAATTTTTCATATGGCGACCCTAGCTTCAGATGCTAGCATGGTATGATGATGTTCAACAACTTTTCTTTGCTAGATAGACCCGATACATGTAGGGTTGAGAGCATACCATCATTGAGAGATATCTATCAAATAGGGTGGCAAGATAGTTTGGGGACAAGCAAGATAGGCCAGATGATGCATACACCACCATCTTCACCAGGTTAGCATGAGAGTCACCAACGTGGGGACCTACGATCCCAACCCACAAGGTTGTCGAGGGCTTTCATCAATTAGTTGCTCAACCATGGGAATATGACCAGGGACAGGCGAATGCTCAGACGATGCCTGCTTATGATGCATGGTTCACACCCCCTCACCGATTGATAGATCTAATAGGTGCACCTCCACAAGGGAGACCAAGAGGGAGGGGTGCAGGTAGAGGCAGAGGTCAGGGTAAAGGGTAGGATGGCTAGGATGGCCAGGATCAGTAGGATGGACAGGTCCTAGGAGCACCACTAGGGAATCAATAGCCTCCACAGTAACCTCTGATTTAGCAGCAGCCAGTGTAGCCACCACTGCCAGGGCCAGATCCCCATGATGCTCAGATTCAACAATTGCAACAACAGATATAGGTTATTACAGGTGAGAGGGATCAGACCCGTCAACAGATTTTGGTGATTACTGTTGAGAGAGATCAGGCTTGAGGTAGCAAGTAGAGGTTGTCACGATAAAGAGACATCATGAGTGACAACTCAAACAGACCGTCGAGGTGTAGTTGGCACAAGAGGTTGGGCGACGTTAGCAGCTAGAGACCATGACAACTGCAACCCAAGGGCGAACAGTGTCTACCAGATTGTATAAAGAGGTTATGATTGAGGCAGCCTATTATTGGATGCATTACCATTGAGATTTCCCCTGCGACGCTTAGATAGTCGGATTACTTGCAGAGGATCGAGGCACATCCTAGGGCTAAGGATTATTCAGAGAAACAACTTGGTGAAGGGAGCGACCATCAGGGCTAGCTTGTTTATACAAACACTTTTTGATTATTGCCTAATTCTTTACATAGATATACATTCATGGGCTCCTTTTTGATAGCCTCGTGGATATTGTATTTTTGATCAATATACATACATTGATTTAGATATTGTATGATGACACTCACCATTTTTTGATATATATATATATATATATATGATATGATACAATTTCAGTGTGATGCGATGTGTTCTTTTTATTTCATGCTTATGAATGTATGGATGCATTTGATGTGATGTGAGATGCTTATATATTATCATGTATGGATGCAATTCTTTTATTTATGTTTATGTGATATGTGATGATAATAATGTGATATGCGATGCAATGCAATGCAATGGATGGATGTACTTCTTTTTCAGTATCTTTTCATGAAATGTTATGGGATGGATGATATGATATGCAGATGTTATGCTTATGCAAATGATATGGATGCATTTCTTTTGTGTATTTTCTTATGCATTTTTATGAAATGATGATGTATGCATGTTTATGATGTGTATGCAATGATTTAAGATGCTTAGAATAACAAATCTATATTGTTCTTCACAACTTAAATGATAATGATAATGCATGATGAATGTTTTATGATATGCTAAAGTTATTAGCTTCCCTCTCTACCTACCCCCATCAATCTTGGTCCCCCTAGGTCTTCCATCTACTCTTCACCTTTCTCTTGTCCCCTTAGTCCCCCTTCCAAAAATTTCTTCCTCCCCTCTTGGCCTCCTCTTTCAACTTGTTTTCCCACTCACTACCTCTCTCTCTTGTCACCTCTCTAAACCCTTATCATTTATTTCTGCTTTGGTTTATTTCAATATTCTTAGTCTTCTCCTTTCTTTCTTTAATTTCTTTTCATTCTATCTTATTTCTATTTTTCTTTTGCTCATTCTTTTTCTCTCTTATTCTTAGTTTTCTCCAATTTTTCTACGTCTATTTTTTATAACTAGATTTCCATTTCCCCCCATTAGTGAAACAATTCAATCCATTAGTACAGGGATCAAAAAACACAATGTTGACATTAGGCATAATTACATCTCTAAATTGGCTCTAGTGGAACACTCCCACTCTACCAACCATCACATTTTCCTTGAAGATAGTTGTTTCAAAAGGAAGCTTCAAGAGGTTGTCGTTACTACAAATAACCCTACCAATCTCAATTGAGATGAATGATGACACATTAGTCTAGCATGACATCCTTTATTAGCTTCCCTCTCTACCTACCCCCATCAATCTTGGTCCCCCTAGGTCTTCCATCTACTCTTAACCTTTCTCTTGTCCCCTTAGTCCCCCTTCCAAAATTTCCTTCCTCCCCTCTTGGCCCCCTCTTTCAACTTGTTTTCCCACTCACTACCCCTCTCTCTTGTCACCTCTCTCAACCCTTATCATTTATTTCTTCTTTGGTTTATTTCAATATTCTTAGTCTTCTCCTTTCTTTCATTTCTTTTAATTCTATCTTATTTCTATTTTTCTTTTGCTCATTCCTTTTCTCTCTTGTTCTTAGTTTTCTCCAATTTTTCTATGTCTATTTTATATAACTAGATTGTCATTTCCCCCCATTAGTGAAACAATTCAATCCATTAGTATAAGGATCAAAAAACACAATGTTGACATTAGGCATAACTACATCTCTAAATTGGCTCTAGTGGAACACTCCCACTCTACCAACCATCACATTTGCCTTGAAGATAGTTTTTTCAAAAGGAAGCTTCAAGGGGTTGTCGTTACTAGACGTAAACCTACCAATCTCAATTGAGACGAATGATGACACATTAGTCTAGCATGACATCCTTTATTAGCTTCCCTCCTTATCTACCCCCATCAATCTTGGTCCCCCTAGGTCTTCCATCTACTCTTCACCTTTCTCTTGTCCCCTCAGTCCCCCTTCCAAAGTTTTCTTCCTCCCCTCTTGGCCCCCTCTTTCAACTTGTTTTCCCACTCACTACCCCTCTCTCTTGTCACCTCTCTCAACCCTTCTCATTTATTTCTTCTTTGGTTTATTTCAATATTCTTAGTCTTCTCCTTTCTTTCTTTCATTTCTTTTCATCCTATCTTACTTCTATTTTTCTTTTGCCCATTCTTTTTCTCTCTTATTCTTAGTTTTCTCCGATTTTTCTACGTCTATTTTATATAACTAGATTGTCATTCATCCCCCTATAAACTTCTTTCTTGTTCTTAACAATTTAATGGTGAATTCTTTTGTATGTATTTTATTTAATATTATTCATTAATATTCACCTTTCTTCTCCTTTTATCTTTACATTAATATTATAACTGACATAGATAATTTATCGTTTAATCATTAAATAATCACAATAATAATTACACTCATTGTGATTCATTCTTCTCAATTTCTTTTTTTCTTTCATTTTCTATAGTATTGTGAAGTCTAGCTCCTTGTTATGTGATTCCTTCACAAAAAAATAAAAATCTACAATAAATCCAAAAACAACAATATTTCAATTAGTAAAATCTATTAAAATAAAATAAAATGAAAAACACAAAAAATCATCATCAACGTAAATAACTAGAGAAAGTTAAAACTATTCAATTAACTATCCCTTAACCAGTCTTTAGTATCTTGACCGTTAAAAACCTTTTATTCTATTCTAGGAAATAAAATAATACAAAAAAACCTTACCATCAATGGCAACCCAACTACGCGGCAAAAACACAGTAAATAAAACAAATGAATATTTTATGAACACATCGAGCAAACTTTCTTTTGTTTTTAATTTCGATCATACGGTGCAAGAGGCTCTCGTAAAAATCAGTGTGCAACATTACCCGTAGGATTGAGAAAAGGTGGAGGGAAGTTAACTGTGACATACACTAAGCCCATGGCTGAATATGCAGGCAGAAGAGACAAGGAGAGCGACGAAAATGGAGCAGCAAACGGATTCCTCTTCATCCGGTAAATTGACAGAGACGTAAATTCTTTTAAGCATATTTGTATACTTTGCTGTCAACGGTGTAATTTTGTCGGACACTTTGATGATCGCATGGCCTTGAAATGCCTCAATAATATTTGCAGGAATGCTTCTAGTCTTTCAGTACAGACATCGGGAAAAATGGCGTGAGGACTTTCCGGGAAGAGAAGAAGAGAAGAATCGGCCTTGGGTTGTCCTGGAATAGAGACGCAAATGATTATTTTGTTGTTGTTTTTTTGGCCGGCTTTGGATCGGGAAAATTTATGGTTGTCTGTCAAATTTGAAATACAGCAATACAACTGGAATTAGCTGTTATGTGAAGGTATGTCTGTAAACTTATCCACGCAAAATGTTTTATTTAAAAGAGTCTTTTTGGTGGAAGTTAGCGATCGTCTATATATGATAAAAGTATGAAACATCTTGCTGCGAAATTGCTGCTAGAAAATTGTGTGCACATAAGTTTTAATTATGCGGAGGAAGTACAGAAAAAAGCTTCTGGTAAAGGTAGGCTCATGAATCTTACCCAAAAAGTTTGGTTTAAAATCATCATGTAGTCGGAAATTAGTGATCTTGTACAGGGAAATGCAATTATGTGGTGAAAATAGGGAGTATTTTACTGCAAAAACGTTTAATAAGAAATTTTAGCATCATGGCCGAGACTTTGCGGTCTAAGTAGGGAAACTTTTTGCTGCAAAAATGTTTGAGAAAATCGCATCAATATGAACTTGGACTTTGCGGTGTAAACAGGGAAATGTATTACTGCGACAATTGCTTTAACATTTGACAATTTTGCGGAGAAAAGACATTGAGAAGAATTGCAGAAAGTTGTGAGCAAAACTGTTCACTAGAGTACAGGATAACGACTTGCGGTTGAATCTTCACGTGCAATGATCGTGTACATCGGAATTCCGGCTGTGCGGGAAAACTTTGGGAAGGATGTCTTGGCTAAAAAGGTTTCAAGAGGAAAGCGAAATAGCTGTTGATTACTTTGGATAAGGTAAGTTTATGAGTTTTTAATGACGAGTTAACGAAAAACTTCTCGTTCTATGCAGTGTTTATTAAAACGTAATGATTGTGAGCAGTGAATAGAACTATGCATCACTAAACATTTTTCTGCAAAACTGCCTTGAAAACTGCTTCAACACGATTTTGAACCATGTGAAGAAAATAGGGAAAAAAGTGTTATAGGAAAACAATTTAGAAAAGTGTGGCAAAAAGTCAAAACCAGTTATGACGCAGTTGCCCAGACAAAGGACCAGAATTTGAACAAGAAATGATCGTTTTGTTAAGTTTTTTCCATGTGGAATTTAGCGACTTTGGATCATACTGATTTCCATGGACCGATTAGGACTGCTTAGGATCCTGGGGTATTCTACCAATTGAGCCATCTGCTTCCCCATGGTTTGAGGTGTTGATGCAGACGCCTCCCTGAACCTGCGTGTTAAACTCTAAGGCAATACTCTGTTCCAGGACATTATTACTCAAGACTAAAACTAGTATCAAAGACAGCAGGGGACAAACAAAATACAGCAAATTTTTTAATTCATTAACTCAGACTTAGCAGCTAAACTGAATGAACACAACATAAATTTACAGCTGAAGATGATTCGTGCAGCACAGAGCATCTCTTGCTATACCAGAAAGAAGGAATATCTTCCTACTGCCTAACCCCCTTTCGTCTTATAATCATGCATTGCTATATACAACCCTAAAAGGCATCAGTCAGTAAAAGACTTAGATTTACTCATAACTCTAAAAATAGCATGTACATAAACAGCTGTTTTTCTAATCCCACAAACGACCGAGCAGTTACAAATAACTGCTAAAATTATATACAATTTCCCCTAAATTCTCAATAAACTAAACAGTACAGGAAGAAACATCCAGTTGGCCCCTGATTCAGTGGTGAATCGGTTTACATCAGGTGTGGCTTGTTTTCTTCCAGGGATCCATGCCCCCCTCAATCCGTACTTCTGGGCTTGGAGGTTTAGTTTGGCTCTGGTACCATGTTAATTTCCATGGATCAGCTAGGACTCGAACCTAGGGGTGTACCATGACCATGCTCGGCACACTGGGGCACTCTACCACTTGAGCTATTGATGCCTTTGTGCTTCCAGGTGTGGCTTGTTTTCTTCTAAAAGATTGGAAGAGCTTTGAAAGAGCATTTTAGCAATAAACTTCTCAGGGGGGGCACAACCTACCTGTTTTAAAGTACTTTTGGAAAGTGTATGTATATGAACTTAGAAGGAATCCACACAATTTTTTTGTTTAAAATAATCTTTGTCGGAAGCTGGTGGTCTTAATTAGGGAATGCAATTATGTGATAAATTACAAAACTTTTCCTATGTAGATCCCTATACTCTCTCCCAAAATTGTTGTGGCTGCTGTGTGACAACAACATGCAAAGTCAATGCTAGTGTCAATGTGCTCCGTTCCCTCCCAATGATGGATCAACAAATCTGCAATGCCAACTTCCATAATGCAGAAAATGGAATTAACAAGAAGAATCCAAGATCGAAGAAAAGAGAATCGAAGGAAAAAACTGCACACTTTAATAGTGTTTGACACAGCTTTAGTTCACAAAAAACATTACATTACAGAATTTTCAACCTGGAGAAAACTACTAAGAACAGAGCAGCAATACTATCAATGATGTAACGTAGTTCAGCAGCTCACTCTTCTGCAGAGAGAAAGCTATTGTAACTTGCGTAATAAAATAAAACCAACTTATGCTAAATGTGGAAACACATGATGATCGTAAGAGATCTGTATGCTTCCAGTTTCTTAACAACAATTGTTGCAAAATACTTTCTAAAAAATTGCATCTGCATAACTTCAAATTTTACAAAGAAAATAAACCACACTGCCAGTATGTTAGGCTTGTGAAATTATAGAATTAATCTATACAAAATGTTTCATTTCAAAGAATCTTTTAGTCACAAACAAATGCTGTTAAGCTGGGAAAATGCATTTATGTGATAAACTTACACAATATTTTGCTGCAAAAAAGCTTTAAGAATATTGCAGGAAACTGATGTAGGTAATAGTAAGTAAAACTATTCAGTATCAAAGGAAAAATGAATTAGAAAAATGGAGCGAATAGCTATAGGAACAATATTTTGGCTAATTACTTAAGATAAATCTAAATTTTTTGTGTAAGACTAGAAAAGCCACTTGAGCATCGCACAGTAGCAAGATTTAGAAAACCGTAGCTGGAAAAATCAATGCATGGAATTTAATTTATAGGATTTATGTAAAACTAGGTTGCAAATTGGGAAAAAAGGTTAGTATTATTATTTTATATAAGTGAGAATGTTAGGATTAATTCTAAATTGGAGGACTATTCTTTGAAAAATACCTGGAAACATTTGTGAATATATTTGCAAATTCCTCAGAATTCATATAGTCCAATCAATTCTTGTGCATGGGATGTATGACTCAGCCTCGGACATAAATCTTTCTGTGATTGCATAAGGTTCTCTTTATTAGCTTAAAGAAAATCTATTTCATGGTTTTGTTGAAGTTATTTACCTCTGTAATTTGCAATTTTGAAATTTCAGATATTTGTCTGATTGAGGTCTGTGATGGAGAATAACAATCCTGTTGGAAGTAAGGTTAGGTAATGTATTTTTGTTTGTTTGTTTAAACTATAAACGTCCACTTAGACTACATTCTTCCACAGGACTGCAAAAAAGGTGATTCAGTTTGTTGTTGATATTGTTCTTTCTAGAACATTATTTGTTGTGGATCCTGACGAAGTGTCTTGTATCCTGTAATTTTTGGTTCACTATTTGTTATCTATTTTACAATATGTGCTATGGATAATGCTGTTGCTGGGTGCACAGAGGTGAGACTGTTGGGCTTCTACTGTTCACAGGGCTGGGGTGATTCCACCTTCAATCATGTGTAACCCTTGGGTTATCGAGATTCACTGGCTTAGGTGATTAGTGTGCATTCGCTGCTGGATAATATCTCTTCCAAACTCAGGAATCATAATAAGCCTGATTTTGAGTTTGAGTCCTGAACTTCACCAGTTCAAAATCAAGAAAAAGTCTATTTTCTTCCTCTTCAAAGTATTTTGTTACATGATAACTTGTATCCTAAGGTTTTTGAGTGTGTTTGATCTACCAGGTTTTATAAGGAGGTCTCATTCGAACTAGTCCTTATCCTAGTGACACTTATCTTTAATTTCAAGATGATAGCATTGTTTATGAGTGAGAGAATTTTTAATTTGGAATAAATTGGTCTCTATAAGTAGTCAGTAGTTTTCCTCTTTGAAGGGTATGAGGATGCCCCAGTGAATGCTTTGGTTCATCTCTCAAATATTTCTGTACTGCTACATACAAACTCAGGGGAATTTTATATACATAACTTGATTGTGTATTGTCTATTATCTTGAGTTCTATTGCCATTTTTACTCTGTTCTGTTTGATGCTTCTTGCAGATTCGCAGTATTGCATTAGAATGCCATCTCAAATGAAATAAATTCTAAGAGTAATTTGTCTACTAAAACTAACTTTGTTAACTTGTTGATATGGAAAACTTGATTATTATCATTTTTAATGTCTCTGTTCATGGAAATTGCCTAGTCAATCAAAGAAATGCTGCAGTTCTAGTGCTTTTAATAAAGACTTCTTTGAGAGAGAAAGAGAATCAATTGCATGCTTTTGATCTCTTATAAATCTTAATGAAATTTCAATTAGATTTGTTCTGCTAATCTTGTCTGTGAACAACATTGCTATTGCCAGCATTTTTATAGAAATTTTGAATTTGAATGCCATCTGTTTATAAAAAAGTAAATTTAGTGTTTGAACATTCTGATAGGCTAAAGCCTAGAAGGTTAAAACACATGAGATTAATTATAAATAACTCCTCTTTAGACTGACACATCAAGGACTTTGAATTCACTATCTCCTTCCAGGTTATACTAGTTAATAGAGCCGTCATAAGTTTTGAGCTATGATAGCTTGTTAGTTTGCCTGAGAATGGTAATTTTCAGTTTTTTTTTGCAGATTTTATTAGAGATGAATGATGAAATTTCTGTGTTAATGTTTATCTTTTTTGGAATATCATCTAGCTACAAATGTTGCTTTATTTATGTGGTTTGTCCAGATTTGTTTTTTCTATCAAGATTAGGATTGTGTTAAAATTTCTCGTCTGTTTCTATTCAGGGATATTATTTCTGCAAATAGAGTGAACATGGAGATTGTTTTACACAAAGAACAAACTACTTTTAAACTGTACTGAACTGGGTCTGAAAAAATTTCTGGTTGCAGATTTGTGTATATGGTTCAAAATCACATGGCTGCTGTGGGCCCTTGGACTAAAATTACAGTTTTTCTGTTTGCTGCAGTTCAAGTTATTGGTGCACAAGAAGGTATGCATTCACTACTCGCATATCAGATTCCGATCTTTTTTCTGGATTGGATATAATTCTAAGTGATTTTTTAATTGCAATTGATTTGGTGCCATGATGGCAATTGCTTTTATTGGTGCATTGGCACATCTATATTTTATATCCAAGGGGATGTGTTGTACTATATATAAACAATTGCTGCCAACTTATGGAAGTGTAGATTAGTTGAATATCTAATCATTTAGTCTTAAGAAGTTAGTCTTTTCGTACGATGTTTGTCTAATGATTTTGTGTTCACTGTTTTTGCAATACTAGGATTTGTTAGTTTGCTGTGTGGTGGAAAATCTAATATTACTGAAGCAGAAACAAAGCTTGTATGGATTCCAGATGATAATTACACTCTTTATAAAGGAAAAATTGTGTTATATCAGTCTCCAGTAGAAGGCATTCAACCTAAGCCTATCCGACAATTTAATACTGATTTCAAAAGTTGTTATAACTTAACAACTGTGAAGGGGGATCAATATTTGATCCGAGGCAGTTTTATTCATGGTGAACTGTATGGGAAGCCTTTATTTGATGTCTCTATCGATGCTACTGTAATATGCCAAGCAAACACATCAGTTTCAGCTCTTCGAAATGAGGTGATTCTTACAGCTACAGGGAATTATGTCACATACTGCTTAATTCCAAAAAGACACCATGGTGCTCCATTTATTTCACAGCTGGAATTGAGGCCTCTCAACATAGAATTATATACTTCAAATGATTCACATAGAGTTTTGAAGATGTTAACACGGATTGACCTTGGAAATAATGGGTCAGTGAGCCTAAGGTGAGTTTGCTTTTATTTGAAGTTTTCTGTATCCTATTCTCAGTTGGATGTTTTTCTCCTTCATGTCTGGTTCAAGCAACTCTTTAAGTGATAGAGTGTTGTAAATCTGCAACACCTATAAGTAATTCAAAGGGACAAAAATTTGAGTCTGTGAACAAACAACATCCATAGATTTTGTGAGTCCTTTCTACACATTTTTTTGATTATATATTCAAAGCTGCGTGGAATTACACAACTAGTATATTTCAACTAGCATTGGATTTTTTAGATTTCATCAATGACATGTCATGTGTATATCAACTGTACTAGTACTGCTTCACTTAGTTCTAAACTTCAATTTACTTGTGGTGATCCTATAGATGGTTATGTCGAACTAATTGAGTAGGTTTCATTGAAGTCAACTTAATCATCGAAGATTTGTGTTCCAAAAATACATAAATATCGAAACAAGATAACAACTTGATCATCTTTGTAGTTTTGACTCTTAAGTGAGGATGGTCATGTGTCGTGAGTGCATCTGTTGTCCATGAAAAAAAGTTATTTTTCTAATGTGAGGCATTGACAGATGATCTATAGCAATTTTACACTGACTAGAAGTTCCTGTTTACAGTTTTTTTTAGACATCTGCTAAAAAAAAATTGCTTTGCCTTGTGCATATTAGGTACCCAAATGATTCTTTTGATCGTATCTGGGATGGCGACCCCCATCCTAATTGTGGAAAGTCTATTTCATCAAAAACTAATTTCAGCACCAGTGACAACAGAGTTCCTAATCAAGTTCTGCAAACTGCAAAGATGGGATCCTGTGGGAAAAGATTGGAACTTTTGATCGACAATGAAAATCAAGAAGCTAAAGACTATCTTGTGTTCTTGTATTTTCGGGAAGTTGATGATAAAGTTCAAGTTGGTGAAAGAGTATTTGACATATATGTTAATGGGGAACTAATGCATTCAAATGTTGACATATTAGCAAATGGTTCTGAGCAGTACAAGCTTTTAGATTTCAAAGTTCATGCAGTTGGTGGTCTGAATATTTCCTTAGAAGGAACTTCAAAATTGAGCCCAATCTGCAATGCTTATGAAGCCTATGAAATAATTACCAAAGCAACTGGAACTGCAGAGGATGATGGTAAATAGACACAAAACCTGCAAATATGATTAGTTGGCAATGCAATTCTTCCCTAGCATCTTTGTTCATGTTTCATTCTTCTGGGATGAAATGATTAACCATTCAAATTAGGGAAAATATAATTAGTTGGCAATGTAATCCATCCCTAGTATCTTTGTTCATGTTTCATTCTTCTGTGATGATTAACTGTTCAAACTAAGGCCTTCTTCACAGAAAGCTCTTCAAGTTACCAATCACTCCTGTACTTCATACCCTCTTTATTTCTTGATAAGCTATCATCTTTAAATGTTAAGATTGAGTACTAAATAAAACTTCATTTATCTTTCTAGCATCTCAGATTAAAAATCACAATAGTGTTGAGAATCTACTTATAAATTTGAATGTTTTGGTTTTGCCTGAATTTCTCAAAAGTGGCTTAATATTCTCCTGTTCTTTCTGACATGAAGCATGCACTTTCTTGGCAGTTAACGCTCTTGTCATACTGAGAGATACATTACTTGAAAGCAATCCAAAGTTGTCAGCTCTGCAATCCTGGTCTGGAGATCCTTGCCTCCCAATTTTGGAGAATGGCCAGTCAACATCTTGGGTAGGGGTGACCTGCAAATCAGATCAGGGGAGGCAAATAGTCACAGAACTGTGAGTTTCCTTAATTACATAAAGTAGCTGCATTTGTTCAGATATTGCATGCAACGTTCATGAACAGAGAATGCAGTTCTTACCACTGCTTTTAATTGCCCACAAGGTGTGAAAATAAATAAAAAGCATCTAACTATCTTGAAAAGCAGGGATAGCATAATTCATTGGATGAATATCATATATGAGCACTTTTAAGTTTTTAACTCAATAGTGTTATATGATTGCAGTTATATGAGTGATATGTACTTTCTCTTTGCATTAACTAGGGAAGTGCTGTTTATTTTTAACCTGGGAGGTAGGATATGTAATTAAAGAATTTGGATTGTGATTTGTAGCAGACAATCACATTTAGATGAAATTCCCTTGAAAAGAAATTAAAATAACAAGCAGATTATTATTCAAGAAGCTAAGAGATTGCACAATAGAATAATAATATAATATATAGCAATCATACAAAAAAGTAAGACTTGTCAAAGACTGAATACAAGATGCAGTTGTACTTTCTTGATTACGGTAGTCTGTCAAAAACCTCTGGAGCATCAACAAAGATTATTAATAATTCAAAATTCTAGCATATATTCATAGCCCAGATAAACATCGGACCAAATTAATGGTGACCGTAGAGTGTGACATGGCGCACTTGTGCAAGTAATATTTATCATTAACTGCCTAAATTATTTTTCCTTGTACAATTGGAAGATGCATAGACATTTATAATACAACTCTCAAG
>VDFB02047230.1:303372898-303478493 GCA_007258455.2 Sequoia sempervirens
AAGTAGGTGCAAAGTGAAATTCTCATGAGAAGGGAAAAGAATGAAAGTCCCTACATATAGACAAGCAAGGACCAACAATTCCCTTGGGCACGTGAGCAGAATTTGCAAAACCACATACCAGACCTAGAAGGAAGATTTGTGCTTGTGGATTTGCTAGCTCTGAGAAACACCAATAATATGGAAACCATGTGCTTACAGTTTTTACGAATTTGAAAGGAATTCTCTAGAGAAGGTCAGCTTCCTCCTCTAATCTACAACTAATCTAATTTACTCTACCTTGCAGAAAAGAAGCTAGTCTAATGGTTAATTTAATTTAATCTAATCATGGCAAGGAAAAGAGTTAGGAGGAGGGATAAGGATGCAGAGAGAGAAAATAAAGGGGGCAGTATGCCAAAAAACTATTGATCAATCAATTCTCACTTTGATGTTCAAGCAATCCTCAAGCACCGAACATTGATGTTTATGGACGAGACTAACTCAGCTAGCTATTTAATTCAAAGAACTCCTAACACACATTGTCATTGCATGTGACTTTCAAATACGCACAAATAACTTACTTCATCTAGGGCTCATAAGAAAACAAACATAATGCATATATGAAAGATAAAATAGAGGACACTATATGGGTCAATATATGACAAACAAAACCAAGAGTAGCACTTTTGTTTATCAAGAGTCAAAAGATATGTACAAAGGCATTGAACCCATATTTATACAAGCCACTAGACATCCACACCATGCAATGCAAACAAAGATAACTTGGACAAATTTACAAAGAATGGAGAGAGAGGACTAGGACATTTGGCTATTAATCTACTGAAGATGCTCAATTTGCGGTTGGGATGATGCACATAGTTAGAAGTAGAACTGTGATGGCTTCTGCCAATCAATTGTTCCATCGATGAATGTCATGAGGGAAGAGCCCGTGGAATCTAGCAAGAGATGAATCTCAAACATACACAAAGGAAAAAGAGGGAGTTTCTCCAATGATGTAAAGTTGGGGTCATTAGGCGCATGTTGGACATGAATCAAGAGGGAACACTTTAGAATCAACCTACCAACTAGAAAGATAGTTGCAAAGCTTAGCGGAGGTGGAAATGTGTTGATGTTAGAAGGATTTCACAACTCTTAGCAAAAGAACATTAGAAGTGGGCCCAACTAAATACAACATGATAGCTTCAAATATTTTTGGGCCATTGAATGCATTGGAGATTAACAATTGATTGGAAACAAAATACCAACAGAGCAAGACCTTGCAAAATCCTTTGCTAAATGAAAGAATAGATTATACAAGGCAAGGTGAGGCCCAAGCGAATTACATCCACTTAAAGACAAAGACTCTTCTTCACCATTAGATCTAGAGATGAGTGGATGGAGAGATAGCAAGGTACTAAGTCAGCCAAAACACTTGAAAAGCTCTACTAAAGGAAGAAAAAGTTTCTATTGAAGCAAAGGAAAAGTTTCACCAGATTTCAAAAAGAAAACTTCACTAACATTTCATCTTACAAACTAAAAATTAAGAGCTTTGCAATTATTGAAAGGATCCACTGAATCTTGGAAGGAGAGTCTACTAGAAGGATGTGAAAATGGAGATCCATCGAAGGAAAAGATGGACTAGCAAACAAAATTGGAAGGAGAGAACATCCTAGAAAAGCAACAAGGGAGTGTGATTGAAAACACACTATATTTCTAGCAACTTGTGAGGAACACTAACTTGAAAGATGCAAATACTAAAAAAAGCTATCCTTTAGGCTCAAAATCACACCCTTTGAAGACATTTGAGTTGTCTTTTCTTCTAGATAAAAAGTGTATGAAGAAGGGACCTAAGTTGATGACTATCATAATTCCACATAGTCCATCGCTCTACTCACCGTGATTTTGTTTCAATCAGCTAATTCAAGCAAGAGTTAGTCTCCATCAATTGGAAAACTATTGTTCAAGGAGGCACCACAAGCTATGTCCCAAACACAAACTGAGTTGTGTGGACTTCTTTATGAAGACAAGCACCACACACATGAAGGGAGGGAGACAAAAAATAAGGAAAAACTTGTGGGGGGCAACCAAACAACCAACTGAGCATTTCCCCCATCTTGATAGGCCTTATGTTTTTCATCTTTCGTTAGTTGTTGGGAGGGTGGATACTCAAGGAATTCCTAATAACTATGCAAAGGGTCTTTGCTATTTCAAACAACTAGCAAAGGATGTGCTAGGGGGGGTGAATGTGTCCAAGCTTATGATGGATGCCTTTTTTGCTTAGGTCACACCACCCAATGTAAGGAAACACAACTGCCCCAAAGGGGGTTCTAACACAACATAGGAATCTAACCAGTGACTCACCAAGTGCATTGGCTACTTAATGTGGAACCTACCATTGGAATGGGAGCCAAGTGGAAAAATGTCTTTGAAGAGGAGAGGTGAGAAAGCAAGAGAACTTGGGAGGTCCTATTGGAAAATGTCTCCAAAGACAACCCATGGTTAGGAGGGAGCTAACAAAAGGATGGGAGCTCATAACTTTAATGGACAGATTCTTCATTCCTCTTGATTCCATAATTCTCAAGACTTGGACAAATGGTAGGCATTGCTGTACTATACTTGGAATGTTGTAAAGCTTTCATATTTATAGGCAAAAAATGATCCTTGGGACAAACATCCATCCATATCTAGTTTTTCCATGTCAAATCTTCACACGCTTGAGTTGTACCTACATATACCTACAAATTTCCATTTGCAACCAAATCTAGTTAGCTTGCAACAATTCTTGTACTCAATTTTATATTGAGGGAGGTGAAACAAGTTTCTACCACCATTTCCTAACTTATTTAATTGATAATCACATCTGGGAGTTGAAAGTAGTTGAAGTGAGATGACATGAGTCTTCTCATTTTTTATGACCTTGTCCTTTCAAAATGTCTTTTCAGATAGAGGAGCCACTTTGGGATTACAAAAATCTTTATTGAAGAGAGAGGTGACGACTTACCTCAACAAATTTTGAATAAAAGAATAAAGAATGAATGACTGGAAGCAAAGTGGGGTTGCAATATACAATGCCTATTACTATGTTTCAATAATATGGTTTAACTTTATCCAACTTATATATTACTTGTTGGTTGGCTTCAAATGGTCATAAGAGTTAGTTTAGTTGATGGTTGTGTTCCTCTTGGCAACTATCAAGTTGTTTAAATAGATTTTGTATTGTCAATGAAAGCAATATGATCTAGTCGAATCAAGTATGATCCGTGGTTGACCATTTCTGGTCTACTTCTATAATAATTTCATGTGCAAATAAAGATATACTTTTACTCCTCTATTTGGTAAGCATTATTAATTCTCTTCACTATTTCAAGTATTCATTTTATCAATATGAGAGTAAACATTGGCACTGTTACCTTAAAAGAAATCGGATCAGATTTGAGAGATTCATGCCCTTAGACTCCAATAAAGGCGGTAAGAGACCACAAGGTGGTCAAGACCAAGAGATCAAGTGATCTTTAAGGATCATAGAGCAAAGAGAATGAAGGAGAAGATGACAAGCACTTGAGAAAAATATAACCATACAATTCTCGAGTCGAAGCCCTTCCCAACAACACAATCAAAGTTGTGTAAGCCAAAGTCGAAGTTGTAGTCGAAGAAACAAAAACATTTACACTACAAGACAACATCGGACAAAGAGTGGGAGGAAATAGCCAAGCACTTATGACTACCCGACGAAGTGTGGGTCGATCTTTTCAACCAAGTGGAAAAATCAAGACAACCTTCTCTAGATGAGGTAAATTGGGAGACAGAGTCAATTTCCTTCACATAAGCATATGAGAGTAACCTTCTGGGCATCGAAAGGTTGTCAATCAAAGGAGAAGAAGTCAAGCCAAGGGTGTATAAAAGAAAATATAAAGGCGAAACAAGTGCACAAAATGCTAAAGCTAAGGGAAGAGTAAAAGATTCCTACATGGTCAAGAGTGCGAGAGAAGCATCGAAATGTTCGAATCAAAACTCCCTAGCAAGTAGGTTCCAAGTGCTAGGCTTGCATCAAAACAAAACCATGGTAAGCCCTAGTGTAGAAAAGAAAAGTTATCCAAGTTTATAGGCAATGGATTAGAGGATCCTGTGAGGCATTGTAAGACTTGTGAAGCAACTTGGACAGCAAATGGGCAAGATGATAAGACAATTTGGCTACAGTCTTTTTTAGCCACCTTGCGAGTTGTAGCAATTGACTAGTATACAGAAATTGACCAAGCCTCTCCAAACACATGGGAGAAATTAAAGAAGGCCTTCAAGGAAGAGTTTAAGTTGCTTCATGATGTTAATGAAATAGTAGAAGAAGTTTACAATACAAAACAAGGTAAGCACAAAAATGTACGAGCTTATAATCGTAGGCTTAAAGAGTTGCTTGTAAAGTTAGGATAAGAACCAATCGATGGTCTCAAGAAAAGATGGTTCATCTAAGGTCTACTTTCGTCACTAAGAAAACAATGAAGGTAGTACCACCCTCTTCCTGTGCACGAGCCTACAACTGAGCAATGGACATAGAAAGTGAAGACAAAATATCCTGCCATGGTAAAAGAAAAGCAAAGGAAGGTGTTAGTTTGGATGGCAATAGTAACAATGAATCAAGAATGGTACAAGCACCTCGAAGGGACATGCTTCAAATAATGAAAGAATTGAAGGTGGAGAAAGAAATTAATGAACTATGATGTATTGAATGCAAAAGTGAAGATCACACCAAAGGTTCTAGAAAAATGTTTTTCGAGATTTCCAAGTTATGAGTCATTCAATAAAAGAGTGCCCATAAAATTTGAAGACCAAGAGTACACAAGTACTCTTTACACAAGGAGAGCAGTCAACTCCATCGAAGCCACATAACACATCTCCAAGCGACTATCAAAATCAAAGAAGAGGTCGAAATCAAATACACTAGGACCCCAAAGGATGTCCAATCATACAATGCCAACAATGCAATGAATGGGCAAACTTTGCAATACTACCAGCACAAGCAAGACAAATTGCAATTGTTGTACAAATGGTGTGGACCTAAAGACCATGAAGACATCGGATGTCAAAAACAAAAGGCCAGTGTCAACATGAGATATGAAGGCATAATGAAGTATTGGTCATTACTCATGCCCAATCAAAGAAGGCTATATACCCAAACCCGCATACAGAAAAAGAAAGACTTCGTGAAGCAAGGGCCGAACTAGAGAATCCTATGGCTAATGAATGACACCACTCAAATGCAAATGTAAGTATGGTAACCTGAGTTACTAGGTTCGTCAGGTATAGGTACGAGTTAATGGTCCCTCACTGGTATGGGTATAGGTCTAGGTATAGGTTTGCAACGTATAGGTACAAGTATAGGTTTGCCCCCTGTACTCACGTGGGTCTGGTATAGGTATGAGTTTGTTAATGGTTCGCTCACTGGTACGGGTAGGGTTCTGAGAAATTCGGCAGCAATTTCTTAGCCAGCCCACCTAATCAACATTGCCTTCTTTTGTTTCACGGGTAGAGCTTTGAGATGAGTCGAGGGCTCGACTAGATAGTAGGCTCTTCTAATGTTTGTTGGAGAGTTTTGCAAACCAATGCAGCATTTATCGGAGTTGGTTTATGCAGAGCGCATGACCCTTTGATCTATCTATCCGATTTATGTGGGTGTGACTCGTGACCAAGCATTGTTGCTTTCACCCTAATTCGCTCTATTGAAAAAATAAACTATGCCTCTTAATCCTTGGTATCACTCTAACAGGTTAAATTTAAAGATATTTAAATTTAATATTATTTTATTTTATTGTTTTATTTTTTATAAATTTTAAATTAACATTTAATAAACCAAAATTTAATATTTTAAAATATTTAATTTAAAATTTAAGTTATTAATATATAAAATTTAACAAATTCAAATATTTAATTAGAATTTAAGAAATATACTATCATTTTATTTTAATATTAACAAATTTAAATAAAATTTAAACTTATTAATATTTTAAATTTATTATTAATAATGTTAATTTACTATATATAAAAATTAAAAATTAAAATATTTAAATTTACTATTTAAAAAAATCAAATTTATAATTTATAGATTATGAACACACAGATATATATGTGTGTGTGTATATGGATGGATGTATATGTGTATGTATAACTATATATGTATGTATTTGTAGATACATACATATATATATTATACATTTGTATATATTCCCATACCCATACCCAAGGAAAAAAAAATGACGTATTGCCAAACCCATACTCATACCCGTATCTGCACCCGTACTCGAACCGGTAACTTAGATGATGACAAATCAATTAGAATTCAGTAGAAATATTACAAGGCAAGCACTTCAAACTACCGAACCAATTAAAGTAGTGGATTTATTACAATATATTCTTAAACTTCAAAATACTATTGTATCAAGGAAGAATGAGAGACTGTAGCATCGTAAATTGTCACCCTTGACAATTTCACACTAGGTTTAGCTCCCCTTCATGTGCTTGGACCCAATTATGCATTTAATTTGCCTGTTTTGTAATAATCTTCGAAAAATCAGAAGTGGAATTGGAAATAAAGATTTAATATTCATTTACCAATGCTTAAGGCCCCAAAATAATAGGTCTAGGCTAGGGCATCCAACGCCCTTGTCCGGCCTATTTTGGCTCAATTTAAAATATGTTGGTGTCGGCATTTTAATATTTAAAAATCCAAAGTCATTTTGTCAGCTATCGGTAATTAACTTGCGGGAAATTAAAGAATTGCATATAAATACAAGTCATTTTCACCATTTTAATGCTAGCAACTTTGAGAAGCAATCATAACACAATTGAGCATCCTAAGAGCAGTCAAGAGCAAAATAGGCAGAATTATAGCAGCATTGTTTCAGTCAAGCATCATGTTAGCAATGCATCACGTTTTCATGTGAGTTTGTTTATGTTTCATGTCTATTTGTTTTGTGACTATTAACACTTGCAAGATTCAAATCAAGCGTCAATTTCTCCTTGAAGGTGATGAGTACAATGACTTCAAATCAAGCATCAATTTCTCCTTGAAGGTGATGAGGACAATGACTTCAGTTCATCAAGGAATGCAGATCTAAGTGGTAAGTTGCAGCAATTGTCAATTTGTCACTTGTTTATCATTTACCCTTTGCCTAACCAAGGGTAATCTCTCTTTTACATCATCATATTCATTGTAGAGGTAGAAATACCAAAAATGGGGTTTGACTTAGGCAAGCACCTATACGGCACAACCCTTTCCCCTCTTTCTTGTGTGCAAGTTATAGATCTAAAGCAAATTTGGAAAGGATTGAAGACCTGATTGTTCATTTAAGCATTCAAATCCTACAAGTCAACAAACTAGGGAAAGTGGATTTTATCAATGACAGATGAAGTTCCAACACTGAGTCCAGAGGAGGAGAACCTACAAAAAGGAGCAACATGAGACTGAAATCTTATTCTAAGTATTTGCTTTTCAAGTCTAGGGCACCCATCACCCTTGTCTAGTCATTTCAAGATCAGATTTATATACCAAGATCCTTTATGTTTGCACTCTACTCTTTTGAAACCTGTTTCTATTTTCCAGTTCTATGTTTTCTAGAAATCATCTCAGTTTGTTGCAATTTCATAGTTAACCCAGGTATGTCTTTGCATCATCAAATTAAATCAGTTAATAGTCAATTAATCATTATCACACACACACATCCAAAGGACTGAAACCCTAATCCACCATTCTGGCTCTTCCATTGAGGTTAGTAGCCAAGTGGGTGTTTGAGATCAATTTTAGTCATTTCCCTTGTGATATAGGAGGTGTGATTTAGACCCTAGATCCCCTTTTCCTACATCACAGAGACAATGCATGCTAAAACACATTTGGAATCTGGCAAGAATGAAGACCCAATAGTTGAACCGCCATTGTTGGGCGACTAAGTGATTGATTCAATGCTACTGATAATTAACATGGCAAAGAAACCGGTGTTGGTGAATATGGAGATCCTTGGAAGGAATCTCACCGATACAATTGTTGATGGCAAGTTTGGTGTGAATGTACTTCTAGAAGACATTTGGAGAAGTTTGGGCATGCTGACCACTTGGCCCCCAACTTTTCAAATAGTGGGTGTAGATCAAGAAGGTATTAAGGTACTTGGAGTTTTAATAGGCCAAAAGGTAATTATTGGAACCCAAGAATTTTTGTTGAATTTCATGGTCATTTCATTATGGAAGAAAGCATATGATGCATTGTTGGGTCAAGATTGGTTAGTAGCAACCAAAGTTTATCACAGCTAGAAAAAGAATACAATCTCCATTGAGAACAAGAATTAGAAGTATATATGGAAACAGGACGCCCCTAGGTAATGCCCCCGTCCCTCATCCTGGCCATTTTGGGACAGAGGGGATCACGTCTCCCCGAAGTCCCCAAATTGGACGCCCCTGAGAACGCCCCCTAGTGGAGGAGGATCACAGTCAGCCCCTGGATGGATAGGGGACTTAGCCGTCCCTCGACCGTCCAGGATGGCCGGCCGTCCCCTATCGCACAGCAGCTTAAAAGACATAAAAATAAAGTTTTTTTTTAATTTTTTCTTTTTTAAAACATTGCTTTGTGGGCCCCACGCCTTCCCAACCCTAATATGGCCACTTAAAACATTTTTTTACCTTCATTTGATCTCATTTTAACTTGCCAAGATAAAATTGCAGCCAAGAGCAAAAGTGAGAAGAGAAAGAGGAGGGTTTGAAGGAGTTGTTGGAGAAGAAAAACCAGCATTTAGGAGGAAGAAAGGAGAGCATTAAGCAAGCAACCAACAAAAGAAGTGAAAGAGGTAAGTTATTCTTTCATTATCTTTTTCATTTTTTTCTAAGTTAAAATGATAAAATGTATGATTTTTTGTTTTTTTTTTTAATTTTCAGTTTGCAAAAACCAAAAGAAAACAAAATGAGCAGCAATAGTGAAGATAGTGGGGATGTTGAGAGGGGGGAAGAAAACCAATCAATTCATATGGGGCAGCCTCAAACAAACCCATTTGATATCCCTTCTGAAGACTTGAAAAAATATGCAAAAGGCCCTTTTAATTCTAAAAAACCTCTTCTTCAACTAGCATCACGTATAGACAAAGGCAAAGGGAAAAACACTGGGGGTAGTAGATTGTGGCTATGTCACATTTGCAAAGAAAAATATAATGGGAGCTATACAAGAGTCTATTCTCATCTATTGGGTTTTGGAGGCCATGGGGTCAAGGGTTGTAAAGATATAAAAGATTTTGAGAGGATGGAGTGTTATAGATTGCACTTGGAGGCCGGAGGAAGGCCTATGGATCAGCTTATGCAAACTCAATCCGCACATTCAACCTCACCTATGCCCTCTATGCTTGGTAGTCCTAGTGTTGGTAGTGGTAGTAGTGGTGCGGGTGGTGTTCATATTTCCACAAGAGGGAAGAGGAAGGCTGCTACTTCTAGTGAGCAGCAAAATACAGTTGAAAATATGTTCAATGTGCAAGCACGAGATGTGGCAGATTCTTCCATTGCCAAATTTTTCTATGCCCATGCTATCCCATTCCATGTAGCACGTTCTCCCTACTTCAAACAAATGTTTAGAGATGTGGCAAATGTTGGTACCTCATACATTCCCCCTGGAGAACATAAATTACATACTACACTCCTTGAAAAAGAATATTCTAAGGTGAGTGTGGTGATGGAGGACATGAGACAGTGTTGGATTAGAACAGGTTGCTCTATTATCATGGATGGGTGGACCGATATTAGACAACGGCCACTTATAAACATCATAGTCACATGTTCAGCTGGTTCATATTTCCTTAGAGCCATTGATTGTTCTGGAAAGCGCAAGGATGCAGAATTCCAATTTAATATTTTGAAAGAGGCTATAGAGGAGGTTGGGGCAACCAATGTTGTGCAGGTGGTTACTGATTCAGCACGTGTGTGCAGATTAGCAGGTTTGATGGTTGAGAGTGCTTACAAGCACATCTTTTGGACCCCTTGTTGTGTTCATGCGTTGAACAACGCATTGAAAGACATAGGGAAGATGGATTGGGTGCACCAGGTGGTTGTAGATGCTAGAGACATTCAGATGTTTATTTGCAACCATCACACCTCACTTGCCCTCTTTAGGACATTTTCAAGGAAGGAATTTCTCAAGCCTGTAGCAACAAGGTATGCCAGCTACTTTATTTTGTTAGAGAGGATGCTTGAGGTACAGGAGGCTCTACAGTTGATGATGGTTAATTCAGAGTGGAATAGATGGGCTATGGCAAGCACTGCAGAAGGGAGAAGCATCAAACAAAAAATTCTTGATGATAATTGGTGGTCCAATGTGAGGTAAAAAAATTGTTAATTAATAATTTCAATTTGTTATTGATTGCTGATTTTATAAAAATATATATATATGATTTTATTATTAATATTTTTTTATTTTCTAAGTTCTAACTTGTCTTTTTTCAAATTTTTGTTTGCAGATTTGTTTGCTCCATCATTTCACCTATTGTGGATGTCATTAGATATGCTGATACAGACTCTCCAAGTCTTGGAGAGATTTATGAAACTTTTGACTCCATGCTTGGAAAAATGAAGAAAGCAATTTCTGATAAGGATCCTAATTTGGGATTATATGAGCAAAAAATTAGGCCCATTGTGACAAGGCGGTGGAACACTATGAACACCCCGCTTCATATGGCAGCCTTTGCTCTTAATCCCAAATGGTATGTACCTAGACCTGGTAGGATGCCTCCTTGTGATGATGATGAGGTGAAAGAAGGGTTTATGAGGGCCCTTGCAAAAATATATTCAATTGAGGAGGCCAGTCTAGTTCGTACACAGTTCACTGATTTTGTTAATCTCCGTGGTCCAACATTCGGCAAACCAGAGGCCAGGGTAGATAGAACTACAGTAGCTCAAAGGGATCCTATTGGATGGTGGTCATGGCATGGGAAGGATGCACCACAATTGAGGACGCTTGTTGTTCGCCTCCTTTCACAGGTAATACTTTAGATTAACATAATTTGATTTAGATGAGTGATAGTGTTGAAGTTTGAACATTTATATAATCATAATTTAAATTGAATGTCCTAATTAGTAAATTTAAATTACTAATTTAGTTTTTAAATTTTGTCTCCTCTCACAGGTTGCTAGTTCCTCTGCTGCAGAGAGGAATTGGTCAACATACGGCTTTATTCACTCTATCAAGAGGAATAGGTTGACCTCTAGACGGGCAGAAAAATTAGTGGCTGTGCATAGTGCTTTGCGACTCCAGGATCGTCAGACTCCTGAGTATAGACAGACTCCAGCATTACGATGGGATGTTGATCCAGAGGACGTCACACAAATTGATGAGGAGGAGAGACAGGAGGGATTGGTTGGAGTTCCATTAGATGAGCTAGCCCCTCACAGTGACAGTGACTCAGACTATGAGTCTGATTTTGATGCAGTGTTGGCAGATGCCGAGTAGTGGCAATCATCATACTTTCTATTTCTATGTTTTGCCTTTGGACACTTGTGACTTTGTCATTTTGACATTTGTAGTACAAACTTGTAGCCTTTTGGGCATTTTATTATTTTATATCATATGCACATTGACTATTTGACATGAATTTGAATTATGGTCCATGGATGCAATTAGGTAGCTGTAGTATTAATTTGTTTGATAATTCGATTCTATGATGCATATGTCAATATGATTGGTGATTGTTATGATTATCATTACTCATATGAATATCTTAAATTTGAAATTTCCCTATATTTTTAAAATTTATCTCTCTCCCTATATATATATATATATATACTATACAGCCGTCCCCCCGTCCCCTAAAATCCCCTAAAAAATTTGCCGTCCCCGAAACGCGTCCCGCTCCGCCGTCCCGCCGTCCCGGAAACTTGGTGGAACTAATTTGAAAACCAACAATTAGTGAAGAAGTAGCTTCCTCAGATTCGTCAAATTCGGACTCCGAAGAAGAATGGACGGAGAAGGAAGATCAAGGTCCGATGTAACCAAATGATGAAGAGATTCTAGAATTATAATCATGTTTGGAAGATGAAACAAACTCTCTTTGCAGCCTATTTCATTGGTAAATGGAGGACTATAATTTTATTGAAGTTGCAAAGATTAGTAAAAAGTTGGACAATTTATGTGTGCCGAATGCAATACAAGGTTCACAAAAGATGCCACTTTCAATTCTAGCAGAGGTACTCA
This sequence comes from Sequoia sempervirens, assembly GCA_007258455.2. Taxonomy (NCBI): domain Eukaryota; kingdom Viridiplantae; phylum Streptophyta; class Pinopsida; order Cupressales; family Cupressaceae; genus Sequoia; species Sequoia sempervirens. The sequence continues at coordinate 303,385,077 of VDFB02047230.1, forward strand.
ATTTTATCAAAGTCATAAAATTAATGAAGGTATGCCTCAAAGTAATAATAGTAAAATATTTAATTTGGAGTGTACAATGCTTGTTTTCAAATCAAATCTTCACAAAAAAAACAAAAAGCATCAAATGGATTGGAAAAGATTGTTGCAATCAAAATGGAAAATAATAGGTGGGTCCCACATGAGAAAAATGGAAAAATAATAAATAAATTTCAAGGAAAAAACCAAAGAAAAAGCAAAAGGAAAAAAAAAAATTAAACATTATGACTATCCCTTGACTACATGGCCACATATTAAAATTATTGCAAGGTGCAAAGTTTTAAATATTAAGGTACCGTCAACTAAGACTTCTTCAAAAGGGCCATTGATTTTTATTTTCTACAATCATACAACCCCTAGTTTACAAGTCATACGACCACCCTTTGCTCCTTTAGTATGATTTTCATTTACTCTAGTATAGGCTTATCTCATTTTTGTTTTCATCATATGATCTTGGTTCCCTTCCAACATCACCATGCCATCTTCTTTTCAATTTTTCATACCACTCCCCCTTGTATGACTCCCTCTACAAATTATACAATCGGCATCTCCCTTGCAACACCATACGACCTCTATCAATCGTACAACCACCCTCTATGCAGCAAGTAAAAATTTCATTCTCCTTTCCATCGTACAATATTTTCACCTGACCCCTTTATTCGTACAATCACATCATCTATTCTCTACATTTGTATGGCCTTTTCACCTAATCCCTACATCTATATAGTCACATCATCTACTCCCTACATTTGCATGGCCTTACCAATGCTCACTGTGTCTATATGGCTAACAATTGTTGATTCTTGGCATTCCTATACATTGTATGACCCTTGCTTGCACACCGTACGTCTCATCATCATATGTTATCGTACTGTGATTCTCACCTACCCATTGCACGACTTGGGGTACCGTTGTCATATTGTAATACTTCCCAACCCACCATATGCCCTATAATACGACTTACCTTTTTGCAACCTGATGCCTTTACTCCTACCATTTGACCCCTCACTAATGCCATCATATGGAATGCATCAACATTCTTCACCATATGACATGTACCTCCATCATCTGTCGTACAACCTATTGGAACATGGTTTTGTCTTAGACAAAATTTGGGTTGTTCTCAAAGTTTGACTAAAGACATTATAGTTGGTTCTTCCTCCAATTATGCCTTTGGCAAAAACAAGGAATTCCTCATACAGATTGGCAATAGGACGAAAGTGCATTCCTAGAATATGGGGATATTGAACACTATTTTCATGATCAAAATGCTTCTAAAGTGTTTGTAGTACTATATGGGCTCAATGATTGATTGGGTGGAGCATTCTCAACTTTCAATGTGCAATTAGATGGGGTCCCTTGGTTGGTTGGTCCTAAGCATCATTCACATACTAGATTTTGTTGGTTAAACACTCCAAAATCTCTATTTTTTTGGCTTTATAAGCATTGTTTTTGCCTCTTAAAAAATCATGAAAATGATGTGTGCCATTAAGGTCTGTATGGCTTTGAAGGTCTTAATTTGGACTTGGTGGTGGGTTCTTCGCCCCTCGACCCCACCTTGTATCGTGACAAGGAATGCACTAGGGGCACTACCCTTGGACCCCACAAGGGGTGCTTCCCCCCAACCTTGCTGAGGCACTACCCCTAGACCCCTGCAAGGGGCATTGCCCTCAAACCCCCATCAATTTCATTTGATTTGCCAAGTACTCTCCAAGTTCGAGTTTGCAAACTATGCTTCCAAGTTTGCTTACAGGTCTTCATCTACAATATCATCCTCAATTTGGAAAGTCTTCCCTAAGTTACTTGATGCTTACTTGTTTTCCTTGTCATCTAGAAGACAACTTTTTTCTTTTGGGGGAGAATGATGTAGTGTACAATGGTTGTTATTATGTTTCGATAATATGGTTTATCCAACTATGTATTAATTGTTTATCGGCTTCAGATGGTTATAAGAGTTGGTTGATGGTTGTGTTCCTCTACTATTGGGTTCTTTATATAAATTTTGTACTGTCAAGGAAAGTAGTATGATCTAGTCAACTCGAGCCTAATCCTTGACTGACCATCTTTGGTCTACTTCTGTAATAATTTCATGTGCGAATAAAGATATACTTTTACTTCTCTATTTGGTAAGCATTATTAATTTTGTTCATTATTTCAAGTATTCAATTTATTAGATAGGAGAGTAAACAGGGATCAAATTGATTGAAGCCACCAAAGCCTCTAATTCATCACCTAAGAAGGAATGAGAACCAATTCAAAACATCAATCTTTGTGACTAGATTGATGGAAGTAGAGTATCCAAAAGTCTTTCAATTCATCCAAGGTACCATCAAGCTCTACTTCCAAGGCAATCAAGGAACTCAATTATGGCAAAATCTTTCATCTTGGTATCATCTAACATATCCTACAGGGAAATCACGTCTTATACTTCCCTACCCAAAACTTGTTGACAGGTTTTCTCAATTAATAGGATTTTCATTCCAAGGTGAAGGGAAACCCTTACTAATTAAATCCCTAACAATATTAGAAATTATGTTTGCACTCTTCTGCAAATTTTAGGGCCTTTAGGCCCAAATCAATCTATTCAATGTATTTCATCACTTGCCTAGCTATCTTATCTGCCTAAGAGCAATATGGGATGCCAACATTGTGAAAAACTTGTTGTGATGTGTTTCACAATGGATTGACCATATAATTGGCTTCCTGCAGCCATATAGAATGCTTTTCTCTAGCAATTGGAAGGCTTTTTGAGCTTCCACAATCCTCACTTCTGCATCTTAAAGTATTGGAACCACTTCAAAGAGGAACATGGCTAAATTGCTTATTCTTGCTTGGATGGCCAAGAAGAGGTTGCCTAGAATTTACTGGTTACAGAAGTCAATAGTGAATGCAAATATTGAAGATGTAGTAGTAATTTATTACTTTTAGTTTGAAGAATCAACTCTCCAATTACAATGGCAAGCTAAAAATTTACCATAGATAGTGGTAAATGGTTGATTGAGCACCCACAGATGACAGATTTAAGGACAGAAATATTTTATGGTGATCAATGATTAGATAAATAGGTGTCGGGCCTGATCATATAATTAACTCAACTAAAAATACCCAAGGGAAAAAAATTGATGGTTATTGGTTTATGGTGTACTAAGAAAATCCCTCAAAGGATTAAAGAAATCATTTGTAGTGAACCATGAAAATCCTTACAGGAAAAAAAGTGGTGCTTTGGGGTGAGCCAAATGAATCACTCATTGAAATTGAAAATAAGGATACAAACTATGTTACACGGGGATGCGTCCCCTGTCCCAAAATGGATTGTCCCCGTCCCCGGGACGGGGGGATGCAAAGGGGATGTCCCCTTGCTGTCCCTGAAATAGTCAAGATGAAAATTTAGCCCTTGATGCTAGTGTTTAATTGATAACTTTGACAAAACACCCATACAATGTCATAAGTTTAATACGCTTCTATTAAAGCCACATTAAAATTATGAATCAAAATCAAGTTTGAACAGGAGAGCATAAATACAAGCAGCAATATTTGCTAGAAACATGTAAAAAACTTACTACATATAAAGCTCACACATTTATAACCACTGTGATAGTTAATAAATGTCATCTTCAAAGAAATTGGATGTACTGTAAACATGTACAGATTGTGAACGAAATTCATGCCCCAAATTTTCTGGATATGGTTCAAGTCCATGGTTAATATTCTATTTGAGAAATATGAGATCAAATCCTTCAAAGTCTCAAACTGCAGAAATTCATCCAGGAACATCCCTTATCGAAATGGGAGATAAACAACTCAAAGGGTTGAGTGGACTTTGATTCATCAAAGGATTGCTTGAACAATAGAGATGTACCATGTATCATCAAGAGATATCATTGGCAACAGCAAATGGAAACGTCAATGTAGCACAACACAAGAAAGTAGAAACCTACAATACCCAACAGAACAAACATAAAATTATGATAAAAAACAACAAAGAGCCTTGATATATAGTAAACTACTGCTGTAAATCCACTATGAGAAAAAGTTGCTCCCTGACAGGACATAGCCATATGGGCTATGGGCTAGTGTACCTTATCAAGTAAAATACACTAGAGAAGGATTCAAAACTGGAATTGGGCAGTGAGCAATGTAATAGCAGAGATCAAACAGAGTCTTGTGATGCTTGACATCTTTCTGTGAAAGGGAAGAGAAAAGCAAAGAGCAAATTTGCTCAAAGCACATGCTCCCACCCCCATTCCCAAAGTTTATGTACCACAAGGAAGACCAAATATGATTGCCAAGGTTTTTCCCTTTATTGATTCAAATATGTGGCAGTTTAGTTTAACCTAATCATAGTTGGAAAACTCACCAATTGCAAGTACTCGAAAGCCCGAAAAAAACTCGATCGGCAAAAAACTCAGCAAAAAAACTAGGAAATTAAAATATTGCTTAAACTTCACTAAAAACGCATTTTTTTTGCAAAATTCAAAGATAAGATGCATCCAATGAGTCAATAAATGAGTACATATAAGAAACAAGCAGTATTTGATTGATATGAAAGAAAATTGGATACAAAATGGCATCCTCATGTGGAATGCTGAGTGCTCAATGCGTTGATATGATAATAGTCTGAAACAAAATGAAAATAGCAAATTGTTTTTGTAAAACTGAAAGTAAATACTACATAAACATTAATATATTTCAGTTTTTACAAATTCACATGAATCACATCTTCCTCTTCCCATGTCTAGATCTCAGTAAGGGACCGGAAGAGGGTCTAATCAAGGAGTTTGCTCCTGCTGTGCCTGTGGCTCCTCAACCTCCATCCTGGATGTAGATCCTCCTGCAGCTAGTGGTGGTGGCACTGGCAATGACTCCTCCTCAGGGTCATCCTCAAGGTTGTCCAATGAGAATGCAAATCCACCCTCCTCCATTGCTTGTCGCTCTAAATCATAAATCTCATCTTTAGTAAACAATGGAGGTTGCTCCCCTCGCCCTATCCAATCATTGTAGTCCATAGAATTTGTGACCCAAAAGTCGCAGGTTTTTCACAAAAGTCGGCGGTTTTTCACAAAAGTCGGCGAGTTTTTCACAAAAATGGTGAGTTTTTCACAAAAATCGCGAGTTTTTTTCTGTGAGTTCTTCATTTATTACTCGTTTAGAAAAACTCATGAGTTTTGGCGAGTTTTCCAACTATGAACCTAATAACAAATATTCCTGTTATGAAACGTACTAAAAATACTTAGAAAAAGTTATTTATTAACTATAAAGGTCTCGGATTGTCTAAATTTAATATCGATTTAATATTTGCAACCATTTGAAACATCTATAGAATATCTGAAAATTTCAGTATATTCCCACTTGCCCTCCTGGTCTTGATCCAACGTGAGTTATAACCACTTAATGATAAATAATTTGTTTGCGAAGGCTGTCAACCCATGTTTTGTTAGCAATCAAATATCATACACAGTAAAGATTAATCTCGTAAACATCTTTTTTCCTAAATTCTTGGAACAAAATATTTAATACTCGAAAAATAGATCCAACAAAAAATTTCCTCAAGAAAAATGTCACTACAAAGATGAAGACTTACAATGATGTTAATCTTATCAAATTTGGTAATTCTGGCATACTTCCTTCCAATTTATTATCACTGATATTCCTGAAAAGATCAAGAGACACAATTATAAGAAATGTGGTTGCTGACAGGTTTCCGGTGATATGCAAAATACTTTTCAGTTTCCCTGTTGCTAGAAACTCATAAAACAGTATTCAAGAATATATTTCTGTCACTCTTACAGCCTCTCGAGGTTCACCAAATTGTTTATGCTACTTGGTATCCATCCTTGCAGATTTTTACCAGATAAATCCCTGATACAATTGAAGTTAAAGATTAATGTTACAGTCAAATGTCATTGAATAAAAAGATGGATGATTTCCCATATAAGAATATGTTAAGGGTAGTAATTGCAATGATGATTTCAAGAAAGAAAGAGATTATTCTTATTACCAAGTATGTAAAAAAATAAAGCATGATAACTTCATCTTTAGCAAATAGTTCAGGTGTGAAGAAAAAAAGTTTTGAGTGATGCCTGCTAATCAACAAAAGAAACAAGCAAAGATGGTGCAATAACCTAACATATTGGTAAAATACCATTAAAGACTTTCTTACAAGTCATTTTTGAAAATTTTAGCTGAAAAGGTGAGTTATAAATCAGAGTCAAAATTTTGAATTGCAGTGCAAGACATCAAAAACAGATATAGGAATAAAGACTAGCACATTATAACTATGGTATTTCTTGATCATACTTTATGGTACAGACAGTGAAATATGACAAACTATGTAAATAAGATAACAGATTGACAAGTCAAATGGCATGAGCTCAAGTGGTAAATCATGGGGGTTGTGGAGACGTGTTCAAATCCCCATGAAACATTTTACATGCTCAGATGAACAAATGATGACTCAACAGACAAGGTCAGGTGCAAGTCTTGGACAGGTTTGACCAAACAGATGCCCCCTAGACAATGTTCAAGCCAAATCAAGTCTTTAGAAGTAAATTGTAAGCAATAGAATATCACATAATCTTAAAATTTAATGGTTCCATTTCCCACCATCTAAATAACTAGCCTTCTGGAATCTCCATCTGCGTTGATCCCTTGAAAATTTTTCAATTGCTCTTTGCATGTGCATTGTATTCTTTATATATTGGTATGTTCCATACTCTCAAACTAAACAAATCTATCATTCATTTTCATGGTAATAATGGATAAATTGTTTAACATAAACATTTGCCTATTATGTTTTTGACACGCAATTTGCATGCTTCACAAATGGCATTTTATGCATATGTCTGGCTTAAGATTACTAGGTATTTTGTTGTGGTGTAACTTTGCATCAATTATGAGTACAAAGTTCTCTTTATGCCTTTTTGACAAAGACAATTTCTCTTCATTGTTGTTAATCTTATCAGGACCAGATAAACTTGTTCCTGCTGTACCTGTAATCCTCAACATAATCTCGACCTTTATGCAAGTAGGTTCTCTGAATTAAGCATGTCCCAACATTAAAAACTCCTATTAAACTTGAGAGTTGTATTATAAATGTCTATACATCTTCCAATTGTACAAGGAATAATTATTTAGGCAGTTAATGATAAATATTACTTGCACAAGTGTGCCATGTCACACTCTACGGTCACCATAAATTTGGTCAGATGTTTATATGTGTTTATCTGGCTATGAATATATGCTAGAATTTTGAATTATTAATAATCTTTGTTGATGCTCCAGAGGTTTTTGACAGACTACCGCAATCAAGAAAGGACAACCTGCATCTTGTATTCAGTCTTTGACAAGTCTTACTTTTTTGTATGATTGCTATATATTATATTATTATTCTATTGTGCAATCTCTTAGCTTCTTGAATAATAATCTGCTTGTTATTTTAACTTTCTTTTCAAGGGAATTTCATCTAAATGTGATTGTCTGCTACAAATCACAATCCAAATTCTTTAATTACATATCCTACCTCCCAGGTTAAAAATAAACAGCACTTCCCTAGTTAATGCAAAGAGAAAGTACATATCACTCGTATAACTGCAATCATATAACACTATTGAGTTAAAAACTTAAAAGTGCTCATATATGATATTCATCCAATGAATTATGCTATCCCTGCTTTTCAAGATAGTTAGATGCTTTTTATTTATTTTCACACCTTGTGGGCAATTAAAAGCAGTGGTAAGAACTGCATTCTCTGTTCATGAACGTTGCATGCAATATCTGAACAAATGCAGCTACTTTATGTAATTAAGGAAACTCACAGTTCTGTGACTATTTGCCTCCCCTGATCTGATTTGCAGGTCACCCCTACCCAAGATGTTGACTGGCCATTCTCCAAAATTGGGAGGCAAGGATCTCCAGACCAGGATTGCAGAGCTGACAACTTTGGATTGCTTTCAAGTAATGCATCTCTCAGTATGACAAGAGCGTTAACTGCCAAGAAAGTGCATGCTTCATGTCAGAAAGAACAGGAGAATATTAAACCACTTTTGAGAAATTCAGGCAAAACCAAAACATTCAAATTTATAAGTAGATTCTCAAAACTCGTGTGATTTTTAATCTGAGATGCTAGAAAGATAAACGAAGTTTTATTTAGTACTCAATCTTAACATTTAAAGATGATAGCTTATCAAGAAATAAAGAGGGTATGAAGTACAGGAGTGATTGGTAACTTGAAGAGCTTTCTGTGAAGAAGGCCTTAGTTTGAACAGTTAATCATCACAGAAGAATGAAACATTAACAAAGATACTAGGGAAGGATTACATTGCCAACTAATTATATTTGCCCCAATTTGAACGGTTAATCATTTCATCCCAGAAGAATGAAACATGAACAAAGATGCTAGGGAAGAATTGCATTGCCAACTAATTATATTTGCAGGTTTTGTGTCTATTTACCATCATCCTCTGCAGTTCCAGCTGCTTTGGTAATTATTTCATAGGCTTCATAAGCATTGCAGATTGGGCTCAATTTTGAAGTGCCTTCTAATGAAATATTCAGACCACCAACTGCATGAACTTTGAAATCTAAAAGCTTGTACTGCTCAGTACCATTTGCTAATATGTCAACATTTGAATGCATTAGTTCCCCATTAACATATATGTCAAATACTCTTTCACCAACTTGAACTTTATCATCAACTTCCCGAAAATACAAGAACACAAGATAGTCTTTAGCTTCTTGATTTTCATTGTCGATCAAAAGTTCCAATCTTTTCCCACAGGATCCCATCTTTGCAGTTTGCAGAACTTGATTAGGAACTCTGTTGTCACTGGTGCTGAAATTAGTTTTTGATGAAATAGACTTTCCACAATTAGGATGGGGGTCGCCATCCCAGATACGATCAAAAGAATCATTTGGGTACCTAATATGCACAAGGCAAAGCAATTTTTTTTTAGCAGATGTCTAAAAAAAACTGTAAACAGGAACTTCTAGTCAGTGTAAAATTGCTATAGATCATCTGTCAATGCCTCACATTAGAAAAATAACTTTTTTTCATGGACAACAGATGCACTCACGACACATGACCATCCTCACTTAAGAGTCAAAACTACAAAGATGATCAAGTTGTTATCTTGTTTCGATATTTATGTATTTTTGGAACACAAATCTTCGATGATTAAGTTGACTTCAATGAAACCTACTCAATTAGTTCGACATAACCATCTATAGGATCACCACAAGTAAATTGAAGTTTAGAACTAAGTGAAGCAGTACTAGTACAATTGATATACACATGACATGTCATTGATGAAATCTAAAAAATCCAATGCTAGTTGAAATATACTAGTTGTGTAATTCCACACAGCTTTGAATATATAATCAAAAAAATGTGTAGAAAGGACTCACAAAATCTATGGATGTTGTTTGTTCACAGACTCAAATTTTTGTCCCTTTGAATTACTTATAGGTGTTGCAGATTTACAACACTCTATCACTTAAAGAGTTGCTTGAACCAGACATGAAGGAGAAAAACATCCAACTGAGAATAGGATACAGAAAACTTCAAATAAAAGCAAACTCACCTTAGGCTCACTGACCCATTATTTCCAAGGTCAATCCGTGTTAACATCTTCAAAACTCTATGTGAATCATTTGAAGTATATAATTCTATGTTGAGAGGCCTCAATTCCAGCTGTGAAATAAATGGAGCACCATGGTGTCTTTTTGGAATTAAGCAGTATGTGACATAATTCCCTGTAGCTGTAAGAATCACCTCATTTCGAAGAGCTGAAACTGATGTGTTTGCTTGGCATATTACAGTAGCATCGATAGAGACATCAAATAAAGGCTTCCCATACAGTTCACCATGAATAAAACTGCCTCGGATCAAATATTGATCTCCCTTCACAGTTGTTAAGTTGTAACAACTTTTGAAATCAGTATTAAATTGTCGGATAGGCTTAGGTTGAATGCCTTCTACTGGAGACTGATATAACACAATTTTTCCTTTATAAAGAGTGTAATTATCATCTGGAATCCATACAAGCTTTGTTTCTGCTTCAGTAATATTAGATTTTCCACCACACAGCAAACTAACAAATCCTAGTATTGCAAAAACAGTGAACACAAAATCATTAGACAAACATCGTACGAAAAGACTAACTTCTTAAGACTAAATGATTAGATATTCAACTAATCTACACTTCCATAAGTTGGCAGCAATTGTTTATATATAGTACAACACATCCCCTTGGATATAAAATATAGATGTGCCAATGCACCAATAAAAGCAATTGCCATCATGGCACCAAATCAATTGCAATTAAAAAATCACTTAGAATTATATCCAATCCAGAAAAAAGATCGGAATCTGATATGCGAGTAGTGAATGCATACCTTCTTGTGCACCAATAACTTGAACTGCAGCAAACAGAAAAACTGTAATTTTAGTCCAAGGGCCCACAGCAGCCATGTGATTTTGAACCATATACACAAATCTGCAACCAGAAATTTTTTCAGACCCAGTTCAGTACAGTTTAAAAGTAGTTTGTTCTTTGTGTAAAACAATCTCCATGTTCACTCTATTTGCAGAAATAATATCCCTGAATAGAAACAGACGAGAAATTTTAACACAATCCTAATCTTGATAGAAAAAACAAATCTGGACAAACCACATAAATAAAGCAACATTTGTAGCTAGATGATATTCCAAAAAAGATAAACATTAACACAGAAATTTCATCATTCATCTCTAATAAAATCTGCAAAAACAAACTGAAAATTACCATTCTCAGGCAAACTAACAAGCTGTCATAGCTCAAAACTTATGACGGCTCTATTATCTAGTATAACCTGGAAGGAGATGGTGAATTCAAAGTCCTTGATGTGTCAGTCTAAAGAGGAATTATTTATAATTAATGTCAAGTGTTTTAACCTTCTAGGCTTTAGCCTATCAGAATGTTCAAACAATAAATTTATTTTTAAAAAAACAGATGGCATTCAAATTCAAAATTTCTATAAAAATGCTGGCAATAGCAATGTTGTTCACAGACAAGATTAGCAGAACAAATCTAATTGAAATTTCATTAAGTTTTATAAGAGATCAAAAGCATGCGATTGATTCTCTTTCTTTCTCAATGAAGTCTTTATTAAAAGCACTAGAACTGCAGCATTTCTTTGATTGACTAGGCAATTTCCATGAACAGAGACATTAAAAATGATAATAATCAAGTTTTCCATATCAACAAGTTAACAAAGTTAGTTTTAGTAGACAAATTACTCTTAGAATTTATTTCATTGGAGATGGCATTCTAATGCAATACTGCAGAATCTGCAAGAAGCATCAAACAGAACAGAGTAAAAATGGCAATAGAACTCAAGATAATAGACAATACACAATCAAGTTATGTATATAAAATTCCCCTGTAGTGTATGTAGCAGTACAGAAATATTTGAGAGATGAACCAAAGCATTCACTAGGGCATCCTCATACCCTTCGAAGGGGAAAACTACTGACTACTTATAGAGACCAGTTTATTCCAAATTAAAAATTCTCTCACTCATAAACAATGCTATCATCTTGAAATTAAAGATAAGTGTCACTAGGATAAGGACTAGTTCGAATGAGACCTCCTTATAAAACCTGGTAGATCGAACACACTCAAAAGCCTTAGGATACAAGTTATCATGTAACAAAATACTTTGAAGAGGAAGAAAAAAGACTTTTTCTTGATTTTGAACTGGTGAAGTTCAGGACTCAAACTCAAAATCAGGCTTATTATGATTCCCGAGTTCGGAAGAGATATTATCCAGCAGCGAATGCACACTAATCACCTAAGCCAGTGAATCTCGATAACCCAAGGGTTACACATGATTGAAGGTGGAATCACCCCAGTCCTGTGAACACTAAAAGCCCAACAGTCTCACCTCTGTGCACCCAGCAACAGCATTATCCATAGCACATATTGTAAAATAGATAACAAATAGTGAACCAAAAATTAGGATACAAGACACTTCATCGGGATCCACAACAAATAATGTTCTAGAAAGAACAATATCAACAACAAACTGAATCACCTTTTTTGCAGTCCTGTGGAAGAATGTAGTCAAGTGGACGTTTAAAGTTTAAACAAACAAACAAAAATACATTACCTAACCTTACTTCCAACAGGATTGTTATTCTCCATCACAGACCTCAATCAGACGAATATCTGAAATTTCAAAATTGCAAATTACAGAGGTAAATAACTTCAACAAAACCGTGAAATAGATTTTCTTTAAGCTAATAAAGAGAACCTTATGCAATCACAGAAAGATTTATGTCCAAGGCTGAGTCATACATCCCATGCACAAGAATTGATTGGACTATATGAATTCTGAGGAATTTGCAAATATATTCACAAATGTTTCCAGGTATTTTTCGAAGAATAGTCCTCCAATTTAGAATTACTCCTAGCATTCTCACTTATATAAAATAATAATACTAACCTTTTTTCCCAATTTGCAACCTAGTTTTACATAAATCCTATAAATTAAATTCCATGCATTGATTTTTCCAGCTACGGTTTTTTAAATCTTGCTACTGTGCGATGCTCAAGTGGTTTTTCTAGTCTTACACAAAAATTTTAGATTTATCTGAAGTAATTAGCCAAAATATTGTTCCTATAACTATTCGCTCCATTTTTCTAATTCATTTTTCCTTTGATACTGAATAGTTTTACTTACTATTACCTACATCAGTTTCCTGCAATATTCTTAAAGCTTTTTTGCAGCAAAATATTGTGTAAGTTTATGACATAAATGCATTTTCCCAGCTTAACAGCATTTGTTTGTGACTAAAAGATTCTTTGAAATGAAACATTTTGTATAGATTAATTCTATAATTTCACAAGCCTAACATACTGGCAGTGTGCTTTATTTTCTTTCTAAAATTTGAAGTTATGCAGATGCAATTTTTTAGAAAGTATTTTGCAACAATTGTTGTTAAGAAACTGAAAGCATACAGATCTCTTATGATCATCATGTGTTTCCACATTTAGCATAAGTTGGTTTTATTTTATTACGCAAGTTACAAGAGCTTTCTCTCTGCAGAAGAGTGAGCTGCTGAACTACGTTACATCATTGATAGTATTGCTGCTCTGTTCTTAGTAGTTTTCTCCAGGTTGAAAATTCTGTAATGTAATGTTTTTTGTGAACTAAAGCTGTGTCAGACACTATTAAAGTGTGCAGTTTTTTCCTTCGATTCTCTGTTTTTCGATCTTGGATTCTTCTTGTTAATTCCATTTTCTGCATTATGGAAGTTGGCATTGCAGATTTGTTGAGCCATCATTGGGAGGGAACGGAGCACATTAACACTAGCACTGACTTTGCATGTTGTTGTCACACAGCAGCCACAACAATTTTGGGAGAGAGTTTAGGGGTCTACATAGGAAAAGTTTTGTAATTTATCACATAATTGCATTCCCTGATTAAGACCGCCAGCTTCCGACAAAGATTATTTTAAACAAAAAAATTGTGTGGATTCCTTCTAAGTTCATATACATACACTTTCCAAAAGTACTTTAAAACAGGTAGGTTGTGCCCCCCCTGAGAAGTTTATTGCTAAAATGCTCTTTCAAAGCTCTTCCAATCTTTTAGAAGAAAACAAGCCACACCTGGAAGCACAAAGGCATCAATAGCTCAAGTGGTAGAGTGCCCCAGTGTGCTGAGCATGGTCATGGTACACACCTAGGTTCAAGTCCTAGCTGATCCATGGAAATTAACATGGTACCAGAGCCAAACTAAACCTCCAAGCCCAGAAGTACGGATTGAGGGGGGCATGGATCCCTGGAAGAAAACAAGCCACACCTGATGTAAACCGATTCACCACTGAATCAGGGGCCAACTGGATATTTCTTCCTGTACTGTTTAGTTTATTGAGAATTTAGGGGAAATTGTATATAATTTTAGCAGTTATTTGTAACTGCTCGGTAGTTTGTGGGATTAGAGAAACAGCTGTTTATTTACATGCTCTTTTTAGAGTTATGAGTAAATCTAAGTCTTTTACTGACTGATGCCTTTTAGGGTTGTATATAGCAATGCATGATTATAAGACGAAAGGGGGTTAGGCAGTAGGAAGATATTCCTTCTTTCTGGTATAGCAAGAGATGCTCTGTGCTGCACGAATCATCTTCAGCTGTAAATTTATGTTGTGTTCATTCAGTTTAGCTGCTAAGTCTGAGTTAATGAATTAAAAAATTTGCTGTATTTTGTTTGTCCCCTGCTGTCTTTGATACTAGTTTTAGTCTTGAGTAATAATGTCCTGGAACAGAGTATTGCCTTAGAGTTTAACACGCAGGTTCAGGGAGGCGTCTGCATCAACACCTCAAACCATGGGGAAGCAGATGGCTCAATTGGTAGAGTACCCCAGGACCCTAAGCAGTCCTAATCGGTCCATGGAAATCAGTATGATCCAAAGTCGCTAAATTCCACATGGAAAAAACTTAACAAAACGATCATTTCTTGTTCAAATTCTTGTCCTTTGTCTGGGCAACTGCGTCATAACTGGTTTTGACTTTTTGCCACACTTTTCTAAATTGTTTTCCTATAACACTTTTTTCCCTATTTTCTTCACATGGTTCAAAATCGTGTTGAAGCAGTTTTCAAGGCAGTTTTGCAGAAAAATGTTTAGTGATGCATAGTTCTATTCACTGCTCACAATCATTACGTTTTAATAAACACTGCATAGAACGAGAAGTTTTTCGTTAACTCGTCATTAAAATCCTAAACTTAACAAAACGGTCATTTCTTGTTCAAATTCTGGTCCTTTGTCTGGGCAACTGCGTCATAACTGGTTTTGACTTTTTGCCACACTTTTCTAAATTGTTTTCCTATAACACTTTTTCCCTATTTTCTTCACATGGTTCAAAATCGTGTTGAAGCTTTTCAAGGCAGTTTTGCAGAAAAATGTTTAGTGATGCATAGTTCTATTCACTGCTCACAATCATTACGTTTTAATAAACACTGCATAGAACGAGAAGTTTTTCGTTAACTCGTCATTAAAAACTCATAAACTTACCTTATCCAAAGTAATCAACAGCTATTTCGCTTTCCTCTTGAAACCTTTTTAGCCAAAACATCCTTCCCAAAGTTTTCCCGCACAGCCGGAATTCCGATGTACACGATCATTGCACGTGAAGATTCAACCGCAAGTCGTTATCCTCTACTCTACTGAACAGTTTTCCTCACAACTTTCTGCAATTCTTCTCAATGTCATTTCTCCCTTATTTTCTCCGCAAAATTCTCAAATGTTAAAGCAATTGTCGCAGTAATACATTTCCCTGTTTACACCGCAAAGTCCAAGCTCATATTGATGCGATTTTCTCAAACATTTTTGCAGCAAAAAGTTTCCCTACTTAGACCGCAAAGTCTCGACCATGATGCTAAAATTTCTTATTAAACGTTTTTGCAGTAAAATACTCCCTATTTTCACCACATAATTGCATTTCCCTGTACAAGATCAGTAATTTCCGACTACATGATGATTTTAAACCAAACTTTTTGGGTAAGATTCATGAGCCTACCTTTACCAGAAGCTTTTTTCTGTACTTCCTCCGCATAATTAAAACTTATGTGCCCACAATTTTCTAGCAGCAATTTCACAGCAAGATGTTTCATACTTTTATCATATATATACGATCGCTAACTTCCACCAAAAAGACTCTTTTAAACAAAACATTTTGCGTGGATAAGTTTACAGACATACCTTCACATAACAGCTAATTCCAGTTGTATTGCTGTATTTCAAATTTGACAGACAACCATAAATTTTCCCGATCCAAAGCCGGCCAAACAAACAACAAAATAATCATTTGCGTCTCTATTCCAGGACAACCCAAGGCCGATTCTTCTCTTCCCGGAAAGTCCTCACGCCATTTTTCCCGATGTCTGTAATGAAAGACTAGAAGCATTCCTGCAAATATTATTGAGCCATTTCAAGGTCATGCGGTCATCAAAGTGTCCGAAAAAATTACACCGTTGACAGCAAAGTATACAAATATGCTTAAAAGAATTTACGTCTCTGTCAATTTACCGGATGAAGAGGAATCCGTTTGCTGCTCCATTTTCGTCGCTCTCCTTGTCTCTTCTGCCTGCATATTCAGCCATGGGCATAGTCTATGGCACAGTTAATTTCCCTCCACCTTTTCTCAATCCTACGAGTAATGTTGCACACTGATTTTTACGACAGCCTCTTGCACCGTCCGATCGAAATTAAAAACAAAAGAAAGCTTGCTGGATGTGTTCATAAAATATTCATTTGTTTTATTTACTGTGTTTTGCCGCGGAGTTGGGTTGCCATTGATGGTAAGGTTTTTTTGTATTATTTTATTTCCTAGAATAGAATAAAAGGTTTTTAACGGTCAAGATACTAAAGACTGGTTAAGGGATAGTTAATTGAATAGTTTTAACTTTCTGTAGTTATTTACGTTGATGATGATTTTTTGTGTTTTTCATTTTTTTTTTTAATAGATTTTACTAATTGAAGTAGTGTTGCTTTTGGATTTATTGTAGATTTTTTTTTGGTGAAGGAATTACAGAACAAGGAGCTAGACTTCACAATATTATATAAAATGAAAGAAAAAAAGAATTTGAGAAGAATAAATCATAATGAGTGTAATTAT
Source organism: Sequoia sempervirens (assembly GCA_007258455.2). NCBI lineage: Eukaryota > Viridiplantae > Streptophyta > Pinopsida > Cupressales > Cupressaceae > Sequoia > Sequoia sempervirens. The sequence goes on from VDFB02047230.1 coordinate 303,401,768, forward strand.
TATTGCGATTATTTAATGATTAAACGATAAATTATCTATGTCAGTGATAATATTAATGTAAAGATAAAAGGAGAAGAGAGGTGAATATTAATGAATAATATTAAATAAAATACATACAAAAGAATTCACCGTCAAATTGTTAAGAACAAGAAAGAAGTTTATAGTAAGGGGAGAGGGGGGAGGGGAATGACAATCTAGTTATATAAAATAGACGTAGAAAAATCGGAGAAAACTAAGAATAAGAGAGAAAAAGAATGGGCAAAAGAAAAATAGAAGTAAGATAGGATGAAAAGAAATGAAAGAAAGAAAGGAGAAGACTAAGAATATTGAAATAAACCAAAGAAGAAATAAATGATAAGGGTTGAGAGAGGTGACAAGAGAGAAGGGTATTGAGTGGGAAAACAAGTTGAAAGAGGGGGGCAAGAGGGGAGGAAGAAAATTTTGGAAGGGGGACTGAGGGGACAAGAGAAAGGTGAAGAGTAGATGGAAGACCAAGGGGGACCAAGATTGATGGGGGTAGGTAAAGAGGGAAGCTAATAAAGGATGTCATGCTAGACTAATGTGTCATCATCCGTCTCAATTGAGATTGGTAGGTTTACTTCTAGTAACGACAACCCCTTGAAGCTTCCTTCTGAAAAAAACTATCTTCAAGGAAAATGTGATGATTGGTAGAGTGGGAGTGTTCCACTAGAGCCAATTTAGAGATGTAGTTATGCCTAATGTCAACATTGTGTTTTTTTATCCTTATATTAATGGATTAAATTGTTTCACTAATGGGGGGAAATGACAATCTAGTTATATAAAATAGACATAGAAAAATTGGAGAAAACTAAGAACAAGAGAGAAAAAGAATGAGCAAAAGAAAAATAGAAATAAGATAGAATGAAAAGAAATGAAAGAAAGGAGAAGACTAAGAATATTGAAATAAACCAAAGAAGAAATAAATGATAAGGGTTGAGAGAGGTGACAAGAGAGAGGGGTAGTGAGTGGGAAAACAAGTTGAAAGAGGGGGCCAAGAGGGGAGGAAGAAAATTTTGGAAGGGGGACTAAGGGGACAAGAGAAAGGTGAAGAGTAGATGGAAGACCTAGGGGGACCAAGATTGATGGGGGTAGGTAGAGAGGGAAGCTAATAACTTTAGCATATCATAAAACATTCATCCTGCATCATCATTATCATTTAAGTTGTGAAGAACAATATAGATTTGTTATTCTAAGCATCTTAAATCATTGCATACACATCATAAACATGCATACATCATCATTTCATAAAAATGCATAAGAAAATACACAAAAGAAATGCATCCATATCATTTGCATAAGGATAACATTTGCATATCATATCATCCATCCCATAACATTTCATGAAAAGATATTGAAAAAGAAGTACATCCACCCATTGCATTGCATCACATATCACATTATTATCATCACATATCGCATAAGCATAAATAAAAAGAATTGCATCCATACATGATAGCATATAAGCATCTCACATCACATCAAATGCATCCATACATTCATAAGCATAAAATAAAAAGAACACATCGCATCACATTGAATCTGTATAATATCATATATATATATATATATATATCAAAAAATGGTGAGTGCAATCATACAATATCTAAATCGGTGTATGTATATCGATAAAAAATACAATATCCACGAGGCTATCAAAAGGATCCCATGAATGTATATTTGTGTAAAGAATCAGGAAATAATAAAAAAAGTGTCTTGTATAAACGAGCTAGCCCGGTTGCTCCCCTCACTAGGTTGTCTCTTTGGCTAATCCTCAGCCCTAGGATGTGCCTCGATCCTTTGCAATTAATTTGACTAAGCGTCGCAGGGGACATCTCGATGGTAATGCATCCAATAATAGGCCGCCTCAATCATGACCTCTCTGTACAATTTGGTAGACATTGTCCGCCCTTGGGTTGCAACTGTCGTGGTCTTTACCTGCTGACATCACTCGACCTCTTGTGCCAACTACACCTCGACAGTTTATCTGAGTTGTCACTCATGATCTCTCTTTGTCGTGACAACCTGTACTTGCTACCTCGAGCCTGATCTTTCTCAACAATAATCACCAAAATCTGTTGACGGGCCTGATCCCTCTCACCCGTAATAACCTGTATTTGTTGTTGCAACTGTTGAATCTAAGCATCGTGGGGATTTGGCCCTGATAGTGGTGGCTACACTGGCTGCTGTTGAATCAGAGGTTATTGTGGAGGTTGTTGATGCCCTAGTGGTGCTCCTAGGACCTGTCCATCCTACTAATCCTGGCCATCCTAGCCATCCTACCCTCTACCCTGACCTCTACCTCTACCTACACCCCTCCCTTTCGGTCACCCTTATGGAGGTGCACCTATTGGATCTATCAATTGATAAGGGAGTGTGAACCATGCATCATAAGCAGGTATCATCTGAGCATTCGCATGTCCCTGGTCATATGCCCATGGTCGAGCAACCAACTGATGAAATCCCTTAACAACCTTGTGGGTTGGGATCATAGGTCCCCACGTTGGTGACTCTTGTGCTAACCTGGTGAAGATGGCGGTGTATGCATCATCTGGCCTATCTTGCTTGTCCCCAAACTATCTTTCCACCCTATTCAATAAATATCTCTCAATGATGGTATGCTCTCAACCCTACATGTATCGAGTCTATCTAGCAAAGAAAAGTTATTGAACATCATCATACCATGCTAGCATCTGAAGCCAAGGTTGCCATATGAAAAATTGTCATATCATTGATGACCCTGCACTAGTAGGGAATCCAAGCTGCCTGTATGTTGTAGATGGCACCTCTATACCTCTAGACAACAAGATCATCTGGCTCTACATCTTCCATCTGAATAGTCGATCGCGGCACATCGATGTGCTCCTAAGCCCAAATGTGAAGTAAGGTGACCCCTGTGTAGATCGCCCTGCCATTGTAGTATACAAAATCATGCATATCATGGTATAAGGAGGCCAACATCACTGGCTCCCATGCATATTGAGTCCTCTGGAACAACATCCTATGCCAAGCCAAGCCCCATCCTAGACTGAACCCTCTGCTTTGTCAATCGAGAGCAACCAAGGTTGAGATAATAGCTGCAATAATCAATTTGAAAGTGGGCACCCAACCTTTGTACATCTCGAGGTCAATTTGGGAAGTGACTAGAACAATGTCCTCCAGGTCCATCACCTCATGGCATGCATCGTAAATGGCATCAGAGTCGTATATCACGCACTCACCATATATCAACAAACACAATATCTTCCATACATCCTCCAACGTCACTGTCGCCTTGTCGGTAAGAAGGTGGAATGATGAGGTCTTGTTGTGCCATTGCTTGCACAATGCTGCCATCATTGCCAAGTGTGTCCAGATGATGGGCGTACACCATGTACCAAAATCTAATCTCTCCCAAGTGCTCCTGTCGCAACTTAGATAAATCACCAAGTCTAGACAAAACTATGGGTCGGTGCTCGCGGGACATCAAAGGTGGGATAACCTCCTACACCCATGAAGCGCATGACGTCAAAAATAAAAAATAAATGGCTTTGTAATTTTCATCCCCAAAATGACAATAGTGTCGCTATTTATGATAACATGCTATAATTTAAATTTCAAACTGTGATGCCCAAGGCATTTAAATTGCAAATCACAAGTTGCATCGCTAGAAACACATACATCGCTATTTGGACTTTGGTAAACCCTAACTCTAATTTTCAAATCAAAAGAAGTGTCGCTAAACACATATGTGCCATGATTTAGAATCTAAAATCCTAATTCTAAATTGTGAACTACATCACAATTCACATATGCGTCGCTAAAATTCAAAATAGTGTTGTCGATTCTAAAAATAGCGTCGCTCTAGAGCGATGCCGCCAAAGTTTAAATTTAAAATTGCAATAAATGCACCAAAAAGTGAAATTTCAAATCACATTTCGGTGGTCTTGCACCTAGAAGCCTCTTGTACTTTCGAACTCGATCGAAAATGTGTTGTGGGAGCACTTGTTGCACCATTTTGTCAAAGGGTCGGAGCTCAAAATGCAAGAAATTCTCAAGGTGTGAATGCACAAATGAATTGAAAGTGACCCTTCCTCACCTATTTATGTTTTCAAATTAGGGTTTTTTTCCCTAATTTAACCATCAAGCTAGGGTTTTTCATCATTTTCACCAATTTTTCCAAACTGAACCTTATTTTTCATCGTTTTTCATGTTTTTTTGCATCCCAGAGCCTTTATGGATCTTTTGGGCAACATTTTAACCTTTATCGAGAAATCAACCCAAAATTCAAAAAAATTGCTTGATTTTTTGAGGGAGCAGGGAACCAACTTATTCCTTCCGCTGGGGCAACAGTGGGGCATCTAAAAATTATATATATATATATTATTTAAGCAACAATTTTTCATCCAAAAAGTATTAGTCTTTGAACCGAAACAGTAGATACCTCGCTTCAAAGAGGGGAAAAAATGTAGACACTAAAAAATGTCTCAAATGATATCATACACTTGAATTAGGTATACTAACACCGTTTCATCCTAAAATCCATCCTCCTTTCACTTAATTAATTAAATTGGCCTAGATATTTAATTAATTACATCATTTTCACCTATTAACCTAATTTATCAAATCGTGTTAATTCACCCCTTTCATGCTAACACTTTGTCTGATAAATTAAATAAATCAAATTATTTAATTGAAATCCCTAAATCTTCTTATTTAATTAAATAACCCTAAGTTATTTAATTAAATATCATTCCACCTTTCCCCATTCATCAAATCATTTTATTTAATAGATATCATCTAATTCATCTAATTCATCCCCTAATTGCATAATTAATATTGTTTAATTATCAATTAAATCTAATTCCCCACTTGCAAAGGTAATATCCTCTACACATTCCTCCAAATGGATATTTCTTCCCCTTTTGCACAATTTAATTTAGTTTAATTAACTAAATTATCCTTTTCCCTCACCCATGAGAATATTCCAAAGAATTCTCTCTCCTCACTCATTTGAAAAAGGGGAATATTCCTTTTTCTCAACAAACTTACTTAGCTTCTTGAGCAAGTTAACTTGTGACCTCTTGTGCAAGTTAACTTATGACCTCTTGGACAAGTTGAAAGTGTGTTTGAAGGAATGTGAACCCTTAATTAAATCTCATCTTGCATTCTCATCCGTTGATGAGAATCCATGATCCATGCCTCTTCTTTCTTTCATCCTTGATCGTTGATTAATCTTTTTGATCTCATCCATTGATCTCTTTTTACCTATTCTATAAATAGAGCTTGCCTCTATTGAATAGGATCCATCTTTCGAAAGAAACTTATGTTGTTGAAATCACTCATACTCACACTCACATTTAGCAAACATTTAGCATCTTTTAGTTCATTTTAATTGCATTTAGTTAACTTTAAGCTTCCATTAATGGCTTCCATGATCACATAATGCATCCATTTAGCTTGTTTATTAATTAGGGTGTGAATCTTTTAGTTTAAATTATATCTAGATTAGCTTAGATTTTGTATAACTAGATCATTTTTAGCATAAAATCATGTTAAATTAGCTTGCATCGTGCTCATTTAGATTAAAATAATGTTTTCATACACATCTCACAACCGTTCCATCAATTTTCTTCAATAAAATTGACTGAACAAGCTCATTGATCCATGGGATTGGGAAAGGGTCATCATTTCATATCAACGCGACACCACTCCCACAACGACATAAGTTTCAGATGGATTAGAGTAGGCATTTTAACGCTTTCATAGTTTAGAATGCTTAGTTTTGATAAATGTTAGTTCAATTTTCATTTGAATGATCCTGTTGAGATTTGATGTTAGCAGCTTCATTATGCTTTGATTCATCATGGAACAAAAGTAATTGGCCCATGCTAATCTGTCCAATCATAGTTAGCACTTAATTATGGACAACTAACACATGCTCAATTATTGTCTAGTTAATTGATTAAGTGTTTCATGATGTATGTGTTCCATTGGTCCACATAATGATTAGAAAAATCAATTCAATGATTGTGAGGGATCCATTCAACCAAGGCTATTTAGGAGGAAGGATATGTGACCAAACAAATATCTAAAGGCTTTGTGTACTATATTTTTTTATCTTTCTTGGTTCTTCAAGTATTATTGTTAGTACTATTATAAATTTAGTCTTTTAATCGTCTTGTTTACTTACAATTAGGTAGGTGATGTTATTACTTCTTTTGGGGTCCTTTTTGTACTCTTCTATTGCATGCCTTATTGTAGGTTTTTTTACGAATTTTACTTAGGGACATCACTAGGCCCTAGTATAAACATGACATGAATAAGAATTTAAGCATGCCAAATATACCCATGATTTTTTCCTTATTAATATATGAGGTTCTATTAATAGGGAGGCCATCAAGTAGTAGGATACTCTATCACAAAGTGATATTTGAATCTTAGTCACTCACGTGTGAATGCATCACATTTACCATTACACCATAACTCGATGTACACCTTTGACTAGGTTTCTATGTAATACAATTTCAAGACCTTTTTAACCTCGTATAACTATCCTATTCTTATAATCAAGCTATAAATTATTATTTCACATTTCTATAGATAGGGAAATGATACATCAAATATATTAAATACTTATTGGGTTTGTGAGAGGAAATTATTATAGAAAAAATATATAAAAAATTCAAATATAATTTTCTTATGTCTAAAATGATTTTTTGTATATAATAAGTAGTAATAATTTACAATAGTCACTTACTTTCAAGCTTGGATAGTAATGACCAAAGGTTTGTGATCTTGTTAATTTTAATGTCATTATCTTCCTTGTGTGATCATCACCTAATGTAATGATTGGAAAAAAACCATTCAAGGTCATAAGATATGATTTTTAATGAACCGAGCTACTTGTGAAAATGGATTACTTAATCTCATTAGGTACCACACATATTTAATTTCCCAAAAAATATATCCAATAATGTAATATATAACTAACCTTAAGAATTAACTTTGTTGATATGATTGTCCCCCAAATTACATGGTTGGTTTCCCACCTAAGCTTAACTCCTAATTAACATATTGCACTAGGGAGTGATGCCTCTCTAGCTGTAGCCATAAGGTTATAGGTGTTGGTATGTGGCGAATGATCATGCAAATATTGTACACTCGTAACAAGACGTGGGGTTTGGGGCATCACCCCAATTTTTTTTTCATTAACACATCAAGGTTTTGTATTGACACGTCAAGCTTTTTTTCCCACTGACACATCAAGGTTTTCCCGTTAACACACCAAATGAAAAAGGACCTTCTAAAACCCTAATTCTAGAAGGTTCCAAAAAGCTTGTTATAAGCGGTTGGGATGTATGTTGTGGTAGTGTGATTCACAAGATTGTAATTTGTTTTGTATTGGATAATAAAATCATTGGGTGGCTGAGTTTTTGAGGATGTAGCCCATATTGGGTGAACCACGTTAAATATCTGTGTTGATATCTTTTGTGTTATTTCTTCATTGTTATTTTTGGGTTATTTAATCTACATACAATTGTTAATGTTTATTGCTCCAATATGCCTAAATCCTAACAACCGGTATTAGAGCCATGTGTATTTCGGTTGACTGGAAGGAAACCTCTAGATTTGAGTGGCTCGAGCAATGGAAGAAGGCAAATTCAAGGTTGAAAAGTTCAACGGCCAGAATTATCAATTATAGAAGATGCAAATGGAAGATTATTTGTATCAAAAGGATCTATGGAAACCATTGCAAATAAAAACAAAGAAAGATGCTACGATGTCCGATGAAGAATGGGAGATTCTAGATAGAAAGGCATTGGGAGCCATTTGGTTGTGCTTGGCACCATCTATGACGTTCAATATAATAGAAGCAAAGATAATAGAGGATATGATGAACGCTTTGGTCAAATTTGTATGAAAAATAGTCAGCCTCAAATAAAGTATTTCTCATGAAGCATTTTTTTTAATCTGAAAATGATTGAAGGTGGATCTGTGACAAATCATTTAAATGAGTTTAATATGATTACTAGTCAGTTAACTTCTATAAAAGTGAATTTTGATGAAGAGGTGAGGGCTCTCTTGATTTTATGTTTTTTTTCCAGAAAGCTGGAATAGCTTGGTAATGGTTGTAAGTAACATTGTCTCTGGTTCAAATACATTGAAATTTGATGATGTTGTTTGTATCCTTAGTGAGGAAATGCGACGAAAAAGCATAGGCGAGACTTCAACATAGGGTAATGCTTTGATTGTAGAGAATAGGGGAAGAATAAAGGAGAGAGGAAAAAGACCAACAAATCATGGGAAATCACAAGGGAAGTCAAAGAAAGGAAGATCTAAATTCAGAGGAAGAATGGATTTCTAGCACTATGAAAAGCCAGGACACTTGAAGAAGGATTGTTGGTCTCGAAAGGGTAAACAAGGAGACAAAAAACATGATGATAGTAAGGAAGCTAATGTTGTCAGATTGTTGGAAAAGGAAAGATAAAAATCAAGTTGCAAAATGGAAATGAATGGTTGCTACAAGAGGTAAGGCATGTTCCAAATTTGAGAAGGAATTTAATTTATGTAGGATAACTAAGTAGTGAAGGCTACATCATTACCTTTTCAGAAAAATTCAGGAAGGTCGGTAAAGGTGCATTAGTAGTAACTAAAGGTAAAAAGGTTATATGCACATTGTATTTGTGTACTAGTAATACTTATTCTACCTTAGTTGCTACAGAAAAATTTGCTACTGATATAGTTATAACACTTGCTACAGGGACAAAATAAAGAATTGTGGAATCATAGACTTGGGCACATGAGCGAAAAAAGGATGAAGATCCTTCACTCTACAAAGTTGCTACCAAGTTTGAAGCAGATTGACTTACAGTTCTACAAAAATTGTGTTTATGGAAAACAAAAAAGAGTGTGATTTCTCAAAGTTGGGAAAGAGAAGAAGAGTGAGAAATTAGAGCTTGTGCATTCAGATGTATGGGGACCAACTCAGGTATCTTATCTTGGTGGCTCTTGCTATTATGTTACTTTTATTGATGATGCAACTAAGAAAACATGGGTTTATTTCATAAAATAAAAATCAGAAGTATTTGAAACTTTTAAAAAGTGGAAAGCTTTGGTTGAGAATGAGACAAGAAAAAAGTTGAAGTGTCTCAGATATGATAATGGAGGCGAGTATTACAACAAAAAATTTGAAAATTGCTGTCCATACAATGGAATCCGTAGGTAAAAAATGGCTCTTGGAACCCCACAAGAAAATGGTGTGTCTGAGAGGATGAATAGGACCATTATGGAGCATGGAAGGAGCATGAGATTGCATGTTGGACTACCCTTACAGTTTTGGGAAGATGTTGTACATACTGTTTTTTATTTAATAAATAGGGGACCTTCAAATCCTTTGAATGGTGGCATTCCAGAGGATGCATGAGCGGGTAAAAAGGTAAACTATTCATTTCTAAAAACCTTTGGTTGTAAAAATTTTGTCCATGTTGATATTGAAAATAGAACCAAGCTTGAGGATAAATCTAAAAAATGTACTTTCATTGGATATGGAGTAGATGAATTTGGTTATCGATTATGGGACTATAAAAATCATAAAATCATTAGGAGTATAGATGTTGGATTCAATGAGAAGGTCATGTATAAGGATTAGCTATAGGAAAAGAAGAATGAACTGGCCAAAAAAGAATATGTGGTGCTGGATGAGATTCTAGAAAATAAAATGCTAGTGGTACCTGATGCTCAACAACAAGTTATCCCCTAGACTCCTACAAGTATTAGAAATTTTACAAGGATAAATAGACCTCCAGAAAGATTTTCTCCATCATTGTATTATATATTATTAACCAATTATGGTGAACCTAAAGGTTATGAAGAAGCAATGCAGGTAGATACCAAAAAGCAATGGGAGCGAGGAATGAAAGAAGAAATGGATTCCTTGCTGTAAAATTGAACTTGGGAATTAGTCCAATTACCTACAAGTAAAAGAGAATTGCCAAATAAATGGGTTTACAAATTGAAGGAAGAAGACAAAGGCAAGAAAAGATATAAGGCCAGACTCGTGGTAAAAGGTTTTGCATAAAAAAGGGTATATATTTTGATGAAATATTTTCTTCGATTGTAAAGATGACTTGTATTAGAACTATTCCAAGTCTTGTGGCTGCGGAAGACTTGCATCTTGAATAGATAGATGTGAAAACAACATTTCTCCATGGGGATTTGGAAGAGGAAATATACATGCAACAACCACAGGTATATGAGGTCAAGGGTAAGGAGAAATTTGTGTGCAGGTTAAAGAAGAGTTTGTATGGTTGAAGCAAACACCTCAAAAATGGTATTTGAAAGTTGATAGTTTTATGGCTGAACAAGGTTACAAAAGATGTCATTTTGATTATTGTGTTTATTTTAAGAATTTGGGTAATGACAGCTATATTATCCTTTTTTCTTATGTTGATGACATGCTTGTTGTCGGGTCTAACATGCAACATATTAATGAACTTAAGCATAAATTAGCAAATTCATTTTCCATGAAGGATCTACTGCAGCAAAACAAATCCCTAGTATGAGGACCACATGGGACAGGACAAAAAAACATTATTTTTGTCTTAAAGTGAGTATGTAGAGAAGGTGTTGAAAAGGTTTAACATGTAGAATGCAAAAGTAGTTAGTACACCTTTGCCTAGTCATTTTAAGTTGACTAAGTAGATGTGTCTAAAGATACAATAGGAGGAAGACAAAATGTCTAACATAACATATGCATCAGTAGTTGGTAGGTTGATGTATGCAATGGTATGCACAAGGCCAGATATTGCACATGTAGTGGGATTCGTGAGCAGGTATATGAGTAATCTAGGGATAGACCATTGGGATGCTATAAAATGGATTCTTCAATATTTAAGATGTAATAATTTAAAGAAACTATGTTTTGGAGGAACAAATTTTTCTCTAAAAGGATATATTGACTCTGATCCGACGGGTGATATTGATTGGAGTACTACAAGGTATGTTTTTACTATAGGAGGTATTGTAGTTAGTTGGATTTCAAGGTTGCAAAAGGTTGTTGCACTTTCAACCACTGAAGCTGAGTATGTTGCTGCTACAAAATCTAGCAAGGAGATGATTTGGTTACAACATTTTCTAGAGGAATTGGGACAATGACAAGAAGATAGCCCTTTGTACACTGATAGCCAGAGTGTCATTCATCTTGCTAAGAACTCAACTCTACATTCAAAAACTAAGCACATACAACTCAAATACCACTTCATTCGGTCAGTTTTGGAGGATGGACAATTGAAGCTAGAGAAAATTCACACAAGTGAGAATCCTACAGATATGTTGACAAAGGTAGTTACATGGGAGAAACTAGTTTCCTCATCAATTTCCATTGGCCTTCACGAATGATAATGATGGACATAAGAAACTAGCCAGACCTATAATCCAATGGGAGCTGTAAGTGCAACAGTGTTGTCCAGGACTAGTCTCCAAGTGGGAGATTGTTTGGTGTGGAGCCTAATCAATCTCCAAGTGGGAGATTGTTGGTATGTGGTGACTGATTATGCAAATACAATACACTCATAACAAGATCTGGGGTTTAAGGCATCACCCCGATTTTTTTTTATAACACGTCAAGGTTTTCCTGTTGACACGCCAAGGCATTTTTTTCCATTGACATGTCAAGGTTTTCCCATTAACACATCAAATGAAAAAGGACCTTGTAAAACCCTAATTCTAGAAGGTTCCAAAAAGCTTGTTATAAGCGGCTAGGATGTATGTTGCGGTAGTGTGATTCACAAGATTGTAATATGTTTTGTACTGGATAATAAAATCATTGGGTGGCTGAGTTTCTATGGATGTAGCCCATATTGGGTGAACCATGTTAAATTTTCATGTTGATCTCTTTTTTTTTTTTTCTTCATTATTATTTCTAGGTTATTTAATCTGCATATAATTGTTAATGTTTATTGCTCCAAATATTCCTGAATCCTAACAATAGGGTCCCAACCTATGGTTTGAGTACCAATTGTATAGTCAAATTATTACCAACCTCTAGTTGTTTTAGATCATTGGGATGTAAATTCTTCTTGTAACAAAAAATGCAATACAAAGCTATTAAATAAATCAAAATCAAAGAACTAAGATATTTAAATAATACTTTCTCTCAATTTTTCTAATGGTGTGACAATTTTGTTTTAGCGAAAGGCATTAAGCCTATATATATTTAAATAAAATAGTAGAATTTTATAAAATTTAGAAACATTGGCTCTTGCTAGCCAGATATGACAACTTGAAATCTTGTAGATGACAAAATTTCATATCCCCTATCTATTCCCTATTCTTATATTGCCTAATATTAAGACACTTCCCTAACCTGAAAAACCCTATAGAACCATCAACATCATATACAAAATTTACTATAATATCCCTTAGCAAAATATCTTAGGATAATTACAATTTTTCAAAACCACCTTATTCCTCCATTACATCAGCCTGAATTTCATTCTCCCCCTGTTGTTCTTGAAATTCACCCACTAAATTTTGCATAGACGGAGAAATGTTAAGATTGGGAATATGAACCTGTTGCAAGCGAAGAGAGGAGCTGGCATTGTCAAGAGAATATTCCTCATATGTAGGTTGATTAACCAAAACATTTGACCTTGGCCTTTCCACAAATCATATGCTTGCACTCCCTTAAGAAGCTTGTTATCTTGAAGAAAAACTTCCTTGACTACTTTATTAGCAATTTATTGAAGAGGCAGTGACTACAACAAGTCAAAAGTGTTTGAGAGAAAGATAGAAATTATATGTGAAGGAATTATTACCCTCCAAGCCCGTGGATATAAAATTTAATCTCTAATGATCCTCTTCACACTCTTCTTAAACTAGTAACAGTGAGTTTTAAACACCTGACCCAATTGAGTGTCTCCAATTGAATCTAAGAATGGCAGTTCCCATTTGCACACAAGTACCTAGACTCGATAATTTTGTGGAATATATTCCATCCTTGCTCTACTACAAGCTCTGTAAACATGGGGACAGCCACAAATTTCATGCTCTTCCTTAGAAGAAACTTGTTGATGCATATTTGTTGCTTTGAAACCCTTCTACAAATGTTGGAAAAATGCATTAAAATGTGAACAAGCCTAGGGAGTGATAAAAAAAATCCTTCACACGCTTGTTGAGGATGACACAAGACTATAGATGTCAACATGTCCTTGGATGTCGTAAGTCGCTGCCAATTCTTGCACACATGAAACTCATCACCTGTCACAAAACTAATGCATTTTCATCATTAGAGAGATTGCTTCGTACCACCTTATATACCTGCATACATTCCAACATATGTTAGGATTTAAAGAAAAAAAAAATTCACTCACTTAGTGGGATCCTTTTGATCTTGATATTTGCTACTCACATGGGTCCTGAGAAAAACCAGTACCAAGCCACCTTGATAGAAATGAAACTTCTAACAATCACATCTAATATTTGTTACATGAAGTGTTTTTTGTAGATTTCCCAAATCCTAAGCAAAATAAGTCATTATTAACTTTTAAAATTCTAACTTGGCATTCCTCTGCTACTTCCTTTGAACGTAAATTGAATCACTATCTTGCACCACTTAAGTTTAGAGATTCTAACTACACCACAATACTTCATTATGATTCCCCATTGAAAAATTAAGCATAGCATGACCCCTTAATGATTGTGCATTAATCACATGTTCTTACTATATGCCACTTACAATGAAGTTGAAAATTAATCTTACATAAACCTATGGAGCCATTCATTAACAAGATCATACTTTTAGCTATCTCTATGCACAATTTCATTCACCACTATTTCTGCTAAGGCTAGAAATGCACCATCTTTGAGACTACCCTCTATGATAGACACTTCCTGTTTTTGACATCCCATGTTTGCTAGTTGATTTTATAATTTATTCCCCTCTCTGTATGTGTGTGAAATATGAAAGGCTTTAAACTTATCAAGCAACCCCCAAATATTCTGCATTATATATTTTAAGTGCTAGTTATAACAAGTTCTCTCTTTGTATGCATTTATGACTATTAGTGAATCACCTTCTATATGGATTCTAGATATTCCTAACTACTTGGCTAGTTTTAAACCATGAAGAGCTACCATTGATTCTGCTATATTATTTGTACCTAAAGGAAGAACAATCAACCTGGTTGCCTTCAATACCCCACAAGAGTCCTGAATACAAACTCCCACTCTAGACTCTCCCAAATTACCTTTTGAAGCACCATCAAAATTTAGCTTGAAGAAGCCTGAAATTGGAGGTTGCCATTTAACCTGGCCCCTATCAATTTTAGGTTGTTTTAAACTGCCCTTAAATGGAAGACTTATGCTCTTCCAACTTTTCACTATACTATCATCCCAAGTCACGAAGAGTGAACTAACATTCTTAAAGTTTTGAACGTAAACTTTAACTTCTTTTGAAATTGATTTCTCCATTATACCTTGTGTAGATACTGAAAAATGTCCCAATCGATATCATGCATTTAAACCAGATTTACTAACATCATTTCCTCTTTAACCCATCCTCTTTTTGCTTAATTGATTTAATTAGCCTAACTAATTAATTAATTGCATCATTTTCATCTATTTTCCTAACTAATTTAATTGGGTTAATTCATCTCTTTTCACACTAACACTTCATTTAAATAAATTAAATAAATCAAAACATTTAATTTAATTCCCTAAGTCATCTTATTTAATTAAATAACCCTAAGTTATTTAATTAAATATCAGTATATCTCTTCCCCATTTATTAAATCATCTAATTTAATAAATATCACTTTATTCCTCCAAATCCCCTAATTGCATAAATTAAATCTTGTTTAATTAGCAATTAAACTAATTTTCCTCTAAGCAAAGGGAATATTCCCATGGAATATTCCTTATCCCTTTTTCCACAATTAAAACTTTGTTTTAATTTGTAAATTACCTTTTCCTCACCCAAAGGAATATTCTCTCTCCTCCAATCAACTCACTTGGCTTCTTGAACAAGCTAAACCTTCAACCTTTTGAGCAAGTTACCTTTGACCTGTGTGAGCAGGTCAAAAGTGTGTTTGTGGCAAGTGTGAGCCCTTGATTAACTTTTATCTTGCATTCTCTTCTGTTGATGAGAATCCATGATCCGTGCCTCTCATCCTCTTCATCTTGAACTGTTGATTAAGCTTTTTGATATCAACCATACATTCCTCATTTGCTCTCCTATAAATAGATCATTATTTGGAGACAAATGGATCCATCTTTCAATTGAAAACTTATGTTGTTGAATTCACTTGCATCCATACTCTCAATTTACTCACTTAGCTCATTTTAGTTTATTTTCATTGCATAATAGCTTAGAGCATCCATTAATGGATTCCATGCATCCATCTTAGTTTGCATATAAATTAGGGTTTTCATCTTTTAGCATAGTTTTAGCTTAGATTAGCTTAGCAATAACATAATTAGCTCAGCATAAAATTGTGGTAACTTAGCTTGCGTCATGTTCATTTTAGCATAAACTAGTTTTTCACACATCAATCACAATGGTTTCATCAATTCTCTTCCATAGAATCAACTAAAATAGGTTCACTAATCGCGGGATCGGGAAAGGGTCGCCGTTTCACATCAATATGATACCAATTCCAAAATAGGATAAGTTTCAGATGGGCTAGGTTAGGA
The DNA here is from genome assembly GCA_007258455.2 of Sequoia sempervirens. Taxonomy (NCBI): domain Eukaryota; kingdom Viridiplantae; phylum Streptophyta; class Pinopsida; order Cupressales; family Cupressaceae; genus Sequoia; species Sequoia sempervirens. The sequence continues at coordinate 303,417,458 of VDFB02047230.1, forward strand.
ATTTATCTGTTTTGTGTAGTTTGTAGATTTCATTTTCAATTAAATGCTTAGTTTAGATTTCCATTTTGAATGATCTTGTTTGTAGATGCAGGCATGTTTGGCGAAGTTATACTTTGATTCATCATGAGTCAGGTGTAATTGACCCTCACCGACATTCCCACATCTCACATTCTGGCGCTAGAAGGAGGGAAAACCGATAATCTAACCATTTTTTAGCTCGAATTTCATTTTATGTTGTTTTGGAAGTTGCAATGATGCTCAAATTACAAACATCGATGCTATTTCAATAGCGTCACCATATAGTGATGCCTTGACCATTTGAAACATTGACACATATTTAATCTACTGACACTGATTTAACTATGGCGACACATATTTAATTTGGAGGTATCAAAAACTTTAAACAACAACGCTCAAACTCACCAGTGCGACACTTTCAAAGTTTAAAATGTGATGCCAATGTTAGTAGCGAAGCTCATCAAAATACTGATACTATTGTGCTCATTAGTCTTATTGCAAAGCGATGCCCATTTTCACTAGAGCGATGCCCATTTTCACTAGAACGATGCCCAAATCTCAAATTGTGATGCTATTGTGTTCAACGACACCCTACCGGGATAAGAAATCTTATGTTTGTTTTTTCGACATGTGACTTAATTTCTTTAGTTTATCTGATCATTGATCCATGCCTGACTATGTTTTGGTTGTTAGACTAACAAGGTTTTGCAGGTTTTAAGGACATGGAGTGAAAGTGAAGAAATTATCTTCTATCTCAAATTCTATAATTGTAACAATCTTTTGATGCTTTGGGGCAATTATAACCCAATTTCATGCTTTCTACTTTCTGCTTTAGGAAATGCACTAGAGTTCAATTTGGTTTAAAATGAACGCTCAAAGTTGGATAAAATTGAACCCTCACATCATCACTTTACTTTGGGTTTAAAATTGAACAAGAAAAACTTCATATTTCAATTGGTGCTTAAAACGAACTCATCATTGCTTTGAAAGGTTAAAATTGACAACTATTTGCTATGTTTTGTGATTTTCAACGTTGTTAGTGGATGGGTATGAAATTATATCATGTCATTTGGCAATCTTGAGAAACAAAAACATTCTCTAACACTTTGCAAGATCACCCACATCTTTCAATTGGTTTTAAAATTGAACAATCATGCTAGTGTGAGAAAGAGACATCACTCTATGCGAACTAGGAGGTCGAAATACAAGTGCACTCCCTCACTTTTGTTATCTTTAGAGGGGCCTTCCTAAGACCAATTTGAAGGTGACTCCAACCGGTTTTTCACTTGGGCCAATATATAAATGGATAAGACTAAACTGTCAAGTCCCATGGTATGTAGGCCTCAGCTGCACAGTGTCTTTCAGAATGGGGTACTACTGTGAAAAGTATAAGAGCCCCTAGTAGGATTGATCAAAACCTTTAGTGGCTTGTTGGATGCTCTCAAGGTGTCACGCCCCAAATTACCCTTACTACAACCCATTTGTTTAGCAAGCCAAAATCCTAAAATATTTGTCGGTGCAAGAACGGTCGTTCTAAAGCCACCCCACATCTATACTATGCAATTGTAGAAACAAAAAAAATCCTTTTAATCTCTGGATTTTAAGGATTTTGAGATTTGGTGGTCCCAAGAAGTGTGTTGTGGAGAGGAGCCAATGTCGCCAAATCTCTAATTGTTTTCATTGTCTAGTGTTTGGAGAAATCCTAGTGGGGACTCAACAAATATAGCTATTTCTATCCCAGGGTTGTAAATGATTGTGAGTCAGTTTAACATTTCGCTTGGTTTCAAAATGATCCAAAAACAAACATTCACTATCATCCTCAAAATTTCAAACACTTTGGCTCAAATATGGACTTCTTGAGTTATCCTTGATATTACTGCTTGTCCTAAGGATTTATCCTTAGCAATTTCTAAATATCTTGACATTATTCTCAAACCCATATTTTCCCAAAGACAACATAGGCAATTATGGCTTAAACCTCATGATTTTCATGAAATGGACATTGTGAAAGTTATGATGTTTTTGACATAAACATCTAGTTTGGAAACATAATCAAAGACAAGTGTTTGTGGTAAAATAAATTCACTTAAGCAAAGATAAATTGACAAATGAACCCCACACATGACTATTTGGAGACCAATTTCTCTCGTTGAACAACTTGATCTTCCAGGTGCTATAATTTAGCCAAACTTTGAACTCATAAATGGTGAACAAACCGATGTTATTAGCAATTTGAGAACCTTCACTTTTGAAAACAAGGAAACAAATACACAGTGGAGAAACACATCAATCATTTTAGATGAAGAAGAGGAACATGCTGATATTGAGGCTTGAAGGCCCACATTACCACCACTCGTGTGGCAATAAATATCTTTCTTTCTTCCATAAACTTAAATTGTTTTCACATGATCTCACGAAAAATTAGGGTCCCTAAGCCAAGATCTACATGTCCTCATTTTAGGCTTAGACATCTCACTCTAAAAGCTCTCAAGAAACACCTTTTTGTGCTTCACAGAAATAGATACATATTGGTAGAAAACTTTTATAGATGCGCTTCATGGTACAGTCCAAAATTATATGCATTCTTTTGGAGTCAACATCCTGATCTTTTCACATCATACCAAACTCCCATAAATGATTAGTCAAATAGTGAAAATCCAAAGGGGAAAATCTCCAGCACTTCATTTGAGACATAAGAATTGTAAAACAAGGTATGGTCAAAAGTGGGCTTCAATATTTTACCACAATCGTTACACTTTCATTAGAAACTTTTATGCCCAAGCTAGGAGAGCCCAAACAGGTTTGAATATTCCCATCCGTCCTCTCATTTGAATCAACATTTGTTTCTAGGACTTGAACATTTTAAAAGTTTGGCATCATCTTCACTACCTTGATCTTGTTGAAACAAAGGTTCACTTTACTAGATGATCTCATGTAAAGTAAGGATCTCCAAATGAAGGTTAATTGGTCGTCACTTTAAGCTTAGACATTGTTGTGCAAAAGCAATCAACTACCACATTGAGGCACTCTACGAAAACAAAAACAAATTATTGATGAACTTTTATGAACGCACACTAAGGAAATAGACGAACATGTACACGTTCTTTATGAGCTAGAACCATCACCCTTTTGAGGATCAACAACTTTTCTAAATCATTATGTCTTAGGATTTGGACATTTTAGAGGTTTAGCATCATTCTCACTACCTTGGTCTTATCAAAACAAAAGGTTCACTTTAGGTCAACATTGGGTCAAATAGTTCACTCACCCCTACATCAAATTTCATCCTTCACTTCATCTAACTTTGCAAAATTTCAAATACACCAATAATTTGGGACTTAAACATCAAAACCAACTACTAACTTAGCTAATTTGTATGTGAAATGTATCCTTTCCCATGCACTTAGTTAAGCTAGTTATCATCTTTGAACTAGTTTATCTTGAAGGTCACAATTCTACCCTAAATAATTCTAGGTTCATTAGCATCCTTTATCCCAACATCAAAACATCAAAGTCAAGTCAAAAGTGTTGTCCCAAAACATTTGCAAAGATCACTTCCTGCATCACCCATCTTTTCATCCCACATTATCATTATTTCTCCTAGAAGACTTAGAGTGTCCCTTTTACCTGGGTTTGAGTCAACTAGAGAGCTCAAACATTACAAAACTCAACACAACTCTCCCATAGTTGACACAAAATTTATGGTAAAGAAGAGATCACAACACAAGAGAATCATGGAGAAAACCAAAGTTACATTTAACTCAAATGATCCAAATCCTTTAGAATTCAATTCTTCTCCTTCAAGACCATATAAGATAGAAGATGTCATGAATAACCCATTTGAGCTTACAAGGGAGGAACTTCTAGAACACCAAAACTTTGAAAGTGTAGCTCCTATCTCCCCAACATTTGTAGCACATAATTTAACACAGGGTTTCACAACTCCATCACAAGGGCTATATCAAACTTACATACCTAGTCTTGCAACCAACCTTGCTAAATATTTTGGTCACACCTCACCATTTGAAAGTAGTATACTTGTGGGTACCCTTGAAACTAATCCTCCACCTCCCACCATCACTTGGACACCTACTTTTGGTGCTCCTCTTATTCCCGAAGCTCCAAAACAACTACACACTCTGCTTGAACTTCATCATTCCACCACCACTTTGACATTTTGGGGATACCCTTCTTCATCCACACCTATGAGTACCACAAGTATGCCTACCATTATGCAAAGCAATATAGACCAATTATCTCAAAATAGTACACAAGGCCATGTCAATACTATATCACAAAATCAACCCTCAATGCAAGTAGAGACATCTTTATCCAACCCTATGGTGGGTTCACCCATGCCATCTACCATTTCCACATCATCCATCATCAATCCACCTTAAAAAAATCCCTTGGTTACAAGTTTTTCCAATCCCGGGAGTACCTTGATTACCAATCCTTTATTTACATCTTTTGCACAAGGTAATCCTCAAAACATAGGACAAGGGAATCTTTTCAATCAATCGACTCAAGGTCCTAGTGTGTCATTTCCATTACAAAATTTAATGATACCATCTTTTCCCACAATCCCTTTACTGTGCCAAATAAATCAAGACCTCAAACATACATTCCTCCACCTCATTCTACCATATTGCAAGGAATGTTAAACCAAGGGAACCCTCCACCTCTCACCAAAAATCCACTATGCACTCAAAAAATCAATATCCATAATCCTTCATAGATGTCTCAAAAACCACCTGATCCCACATTGCAAGCACATGCCTTAGCTCTACAACAAGTCATACAACAAGAAGAAGAAGTAACTTTAGCCATACAACAACAAGCACAACAAGTAGCCTTAGTAGCTCAACAAGCAACCTTAACGCAACAACGACAACAACAACATCAAGCAACCTTAGCACAACAACAACAACAACAACAATATCAAGCAACCTTAGCACAACAATAGCAGCAACAACATCAAGAAACCATCTCACAACAAGCATAGCAAGAAACATTAGCAGCACAACAAGCCACACAACAACAACAAGTAGCTTTATTAGCACAACAACAATAGTAGGCCCAACAACAATCCCTAGTGGCACAACAACAACATCAAGCTCAACAACAAGCCTTACTAGCTCAACAATACGCCCAACAACAACAACAAGGTTCCTATTATCCTCATATGAACATCGTCAATCCAAATGCATCAGGAACATATTCAACACTTTCACAGAATCTCACACCTTCATACACCTCATATAACTCATCTGTAATCCCACCATATGTTCCTCCACCCAATCCACAAGACGATCTAGCATCATAATTGAAAGCACTCTCACAAGAAATGCAAGACCTTCACATGGGAAAGACAAAGAAACCTCATACAAAGAACTTGTTTCTTTAACCATTTGATCGAAACATAGCAATGATACCATTCCCTCCTAGTTTTGAAATCCCCAAGTTTGACAAATACAGAGGGAGAGGAAGTCTTGTTGACCATATCAAAGAATTTAACGTCATGTGCATGGAGGTGGCCTGCAATGATTCATATCTAATGCACCTCTTTCCTTGAAGTTTAACAGGTAATGCTATGGATTGGTTTTCTCATTTTCCTCCTAGTATCAAAACTTTTCAAGAAATCACTGATAAATTCATCAATCACTTCTCCTTCAATCTTGACATGGATGTTAGTCTAGAACAATTGTACACTCTTAAACAAAATCAAGGAGAAACCTTCACTAATTTCTTACAACAATGGAGACAAAGAGCTAGTAAAAGCAAGTTCCTTCTTACTGATGAACAAGTGGGAATCATTATAGCCAACCTGGATCCAAATCTATCTTTCCACTTGAAAATTCAATGCATCACATCATATGACAGGCTTTCCCCTAGAGCCCTTAACATTGAAAGAGCCCTAATCTCACAAAGAAATACTCAAGATTACAAAGACAATCATCCTTCAACTAGTTCAAATGAGAAACCTTGTGTATGGGATAAGAACAAAAATGTAACAAACGACGGTAGGGTAGACGCTAAGGTCATACTAAATGCTCCTAGACCCAATAACAATCAAGTTGCTAACATCCAACCAACTGTGCAACAAATGGTACCACCTCAGAACAATCAGATCAGTAACACTAACATGCAACAGAGACAAACCAGTAATAGGAATAACTATCCCAAATGCAAGTACACATAATTATCAGAACCCATCAAGATGATCATGAAGAAACTGGTAGAGTCAAATCTAATAACACTTCCTAACTTTGAAAACTACCAAGAACCACAAGAGAATCCATCCCGGTACAATGAGCATGATCTCTATGAATTTCATAAAATCAAAGCACATAAAACAAAAAATTGCATGAAGCTCAAGAATATCATCCAAGTTCTCATAGAGAATGATACCATATCTATTGAGGTAATAGCTGGGAACCAAGATCTCAAGATATACAAGACCCCTATGTTGGATCATAACAAAGCAAATAACAACAACAAAGCTAAGGATTACACCAATGTACAACATACCTATTCCATTGTAGTGGCCTCCTACGATAGCATTATCACTATTGTCACCATCAAAGGAGCTAGTACGAAATGTGGAGTCACCACATGACATGGTAAAATAACCATTCAAGGAGTTGTCCCATCTCAATCTAGGACACAACCTACTTTTCCCACATCTAATCCTAGCAAGTACAATCTTGTAGATTAGCTTAAATAGACCCCCAAACAGATATCAATCTTAGAGCTCTTAAGGTTATCCCTTGCACATAGGGAAATACTGGAAAAAGCCTTGTCTGAGTCATCCATTCCCAAGAAAAATTCAAACTATGGTAGGTCATATTGCCAACCATCTTCTCACCTTCTCTGAACAAGATCTACTATCACAACCATCTCATAACCGTGCTTTACACCTTAAGGTTTTCATTCATAAAAACAAGGTCAAAAGAGTCTTGGTATATGGAGGTGTTGGTATGACCATTTGTACCCTGTAGTTGATCAAAAATCTAGGCTATTTAGAAGATACTATTGAGAAGACAACGAGTACTACCATCAGGGCATATGACGACCAAGAATGGGTATCACAAGGAATCATTGCACTCCTAATCCAAGTGGGACCCCTTATTGCAGAAACTACATGCCAAGTACTTGATCTTGATCTTCCCTATAACATACTACTTGGCCCACCTTTGATCCATAATCTGAAAGCTATAGCCTCAACCTATCATCAATGTGTGAAGTTTCCTTTTGAAGGTAGAGAAATCGCTATCCATGGAGATCCTGAGCCTTTCTACTACTACAAAAGTCTTAAGGCCAGGTTTTATAAAATCCCACGAATACCCAAAAATGATGAAGGACCTACACCATCAAGCTCATTTTTTGACTCATCATCCCTAGCCTCTACCATGACATAAAAATTCCCATCGTGAAAAGTATACCCAGCGTCAAAGCAGTGATCCAAGATGATGGTTGTGGAAACTACAAACTATTCAAATACACCTTTGTCTTAGGAGAATTACCTATTTCTCCTCAATCTCATGGGAAACCTACATCTAGCACCAAAGAACCAGAAACAATTAAGATGGCAGCTACTACCTTTACCAAATGGGGAGATTTGAATCAAGAAGACATCAATGAGCAAGATATCTCTAAACTCTTTTATCAAGATGAATGACATGTTCCTATTCTTCCCATGGAAGATGACAACAAAGGCCTATAGCTAATGCAAGGCATGGGATATAACAAGAATGAGAAGTTGGGGCAGAATAATAATGGTTTACTAGAACCCATCATTCTTGAGAAGTGAATAAAGAATCTTGGCTTAGGTTGTACTACTAGCAAGGTCACACTTATTGGCAAAGATATTTCTGCTAAACGAGTTGAGGCTTCCTCTTGGTCACCTACATCACATGATGTACAACCCTATATGACTTTCCCCTTGATGTTTCTGACCTATTTAAGAACAACTCCCTCTTTATGGTATCCATAACATCCTTTGTCTCAAACGACCAACCAACTGATATACGCCTAGAATACTTGCAACTCATTGACATGGACCAACAAGGACCACCAATTCTAGATTTATTCAAAAACAATGAAGTGATCTCAAAATTCATGGGACTCTGAGACAACTTATCATGGGTAGATCACAAATCAAGCTTTGACATAGAGCTCAATATAGGGGCATACTATGGGGAGACAATTGAATCCTTCAGTCACAAAATAAATGAGATGCAACTAACATGTAGATCTTTGAGTGAAAACCACCTAGTGGCACTATCTAATCACAAAATAGTAAAAATAAAGGATTCATCCGATGGTGAAAAATTCTCTGAGCTGACCAAGGATGATGGATTCAATCTCCCCCTTAGTGCAATGCATCTAGAGAAGTTAGTGGTACTAGCAGAAAAGGCTACTCTAGTCAATGTGGGAACAAAGGAAGCACCTAAGATCACTTTTTATGCTAAATCCTTGTTGGAAAAAGAACATAATAACCTAGCAACGTTTCTCAAAGAGAGAAGATCTAACTTTGCATGGTCATACAAAGATATGCCAGACCTTGATCCAGAAGTGGTTGTACATCACTTAGCAGTCTATCCCAATGCCAAACCAGTTAAGCAGAAATTAAGGAAGATGCACCCTCAAATAGCACTCTTGGTTAAACTAGAACTACAAAAGCTTCTTGATGTTGGATTCATCCAACCAATATATTATCCTGAGTGGGTTTCAAACTTGGAACCAGTCTCAAAACCCATTGGGGGCATTAGAATATGCACTAATTTTAAAGATCTAAACAAGGCATTCCCAAAGGATGATTTCCCTCTTCCCAACATCAATCTCATTGTGGATTTAACAACTAGGCATGAAATGTTTTTGCTCGTGGATGGCTTTTCAGGCTACAATCAAATCATAATTTCCAAGGAGGGTCAACATAAAACTACCTTTACTTGTCCATGGGGAACCTACTTTTGGAATGTAATGCCATTTGGGTTAAAGAATGGAGGAGCAACCTATCAAAGAGCAATGACCCTCATTTTTCACAACATGATCCATAAAACATCAGGGAAACTTCTTGGATTTATTATTTCACAAAGAGGGATAGAAATCAATCCAGCAAAGGTAAAAGCCATCCTAGACATGGAACCACCACAAACATTGAAGAAGATGAGAGGATTACAAGGAATATTTGAGTCCATCAGAAGGCTCATAGCCCAGCTGTCAGATAAGATTCATCCCTTTTTGCATCTTCTCCATAAAGGGATAACTTACAAGTGAGATGAAAAATGTGATAAAGCTTTCCAACAAATCAAGGATTATCTACTAACACCTCCAGTGCTCATGCCGCCGATACCAAACAAGCCACTAATCTTGTATATCTCAGCAACACCAGCAACACTAGGAGCTCTTTTAGCACAACATGATGAAAATGAAAAAGGAAAGAGCCATATACTACATCAACATAACCTTGGTAGGCTATGAGATGAATTATTCACCCATTGAGAAAGCATGCCTAGTAGTAGTTTTCGCCTCACAAAAGTTTAGGCACTTGTTGGAATATGTGCCTCAATCCTTACTGACATGGAACTCCTGAAGGGAAAAGTCGTTGTGACATTGTTCATGTATGGGTAACTAACTGTTCTAAATCTGCTTGATAGGTTCATTTCACCAAGACAGAGTTGATGTCTTGCTGAAAATGACTATCATTGTGACTCTCTGTGTTCGGTGTGACCTTTTGTCAATCAGAAGAACTCTGGGTGACAGTTGATCTTATCAGGCTAACTCTAGGGCTTTGGTGAGATGTCCCAGCGAATGGTGTAAGTCTCACCGATAGCTTATGGCTATTGGGCTAACACACACGGATCATCGGGGAGAGGTCTCATTGAAGAAGGTATGTCTCGCCGACAGGAGTATTCTCTTGTTCCATTTGCAGTGACAAAAGACTTCACTAAGAAGTCTTGGCGACTTGAATAAGTCACACCGACAGTCATCGGTGTAGCTCTCGGTGCCCGATGAAACGTCTTGGCGAAGTCAAATGTCTTGCTGACTTGGCAAGACATGGGCACTCAGTATGTGGTCTCGGCAAAAGACATAAGTCTTGCCGATTGGTGAATGTAGCACTCGGGGTGACTTAAGATCTCGGTATAAGGTCTTGGCGAAGATGATAAGTCTCACCAACTCTTCGATGCTTCGGTGTGACATGTTCAGCCGATGTAGGTCTTAGCGAAAGACTTAAGCTTGTCGAATCAGTAAGACTTTGATGAGCTCGGTATGAAGTCTCAACAAAAGACAAATGTCTTGCCGACTGTCAGATGCTTCGGTGAAACCTAAGGAGACTTGACGAAACCTTTTAGCGAATGGGAAGTCTTGCCGATGGCAAAGTGGAAATTGATATGCTTTGTGAGCATCGGTAAAACATCTTGACGACTCGTGGAAGCTATGACGATATCGATATGAATACTTTGTGGCATCGGGGAGACACTATTAATGTCTCACCGATATGCCAACAAAGTTGAACGCCCTTGACCAGTTTGACCATCCTATGTGGAGCCTCATGGACCAATCAGAGGAAGCGATTTCAAATGGGTGGTAGTTAAATTTTTGCAACTGTTGTGACACTGGAGCTGAACAGCATGCAAGGAAAAATAAATTGCTCGAGAGGAAAATTTCTATGATGGGGCAATGGTGGATAAGGATGAACAGAAGGAAAAAATTAGAATGTGATAAGATTTAAAGAATCGATTATGATTTGAAATGATGATGAGTGAGATCGGATTGATGAGAGCATTTCTATAACTGGATGAACAATGAATGAAGCTACTGTGAACTAATACCAGAGAGTTGTATCTCTGATTGTATGTAATTGTTGTTATTGTAATACAAAGAGATTCAGCTTGGTGTGGTGGGTTTTTTCCCGAAAGGGTTTCCCACGTAAATTTGTTGTTCATTGTCTTTGAGTATCTTCTCTATTTTTGCAAATATTTCATGTGTATCTTAATTGAATTGTAATTAGAAGAATTAAAAGTATTGTATGCTTACTCCCCTGTGTTTTTGACATTAGGAAAGTTGCTTCCGCATCGTTGCTTTCCTTACAGCTGATACCAAACAAGCCACTAATCTTGTACATCTCAGCAACACCAACAAAACTAGGAGCTCTTTTACCACAACATGATGAAAACGAAAAGGAAAGAGCCATATACTACATCAACATAACCTTGGTAGGCTATGAGATGAATTATTCACCCATTGAGAAAGCATGCCTAGCAGTAGTTTTCACCTCACAAAAGTTTAGGCACTACATGTTGTCACATCAAATCAAGCTCATCACGAAGATTGATCCATTAAAATATCTATTATCCAAAGCAACCCTCATAGGATGAATGGCTAAATGGGTAATGGTCTTGACAGAGTTTGACATGGAGTATGTGGAGCACAAGGCAATCAAAGGTCAAGTGATCATAGGCGGGCTAGCAAAAGCACCCATCTATGATGAAAACCCTTTAATATCTGAGTTCCCTAATGAATCAGTGTTCCTTATCAATCTCACAACTCAGTGGAAGATGTACTTTGATGGATCATTCACCCAACATGGTTCAAGAGCAGGAATTATTTTCATCACCCCCCCAGGTGATTGCATCCCAAAGTCATACAAGCTATCATTTCCATGTACTAATAACATTGTTGAATACGAAGCCTTGATCACAGGTCTCAGGATAGCAGTTCAATGGTAGATACAAGAGATGAAAGTCTATGGAGACTCACAGTTAGTTATCAACCAAGTCAATGACGACTATCAAACTAAAGATGAAAAACTCACTCCTTACAAGAAGATGGTGGAGAATCTCAAAGACCTTTTTATAGACATAAATTTTGAGCAAATTCCTCGCATGAACAATAGAGCAGTAGACGCAATGGAAACACTCGGATCATTACTAGACATTATGAACAACATTCTCCAATGTGAATTCTTGGTAGAATAGCTTCTCGTACCAACTTTCAAAATCCCTAAATTTGAATTTGCGTGTGTCATTGTTGGTCCTAGATCCCAGTGGTACCATGACATCTTTACTTACCTTAACAAAGGAACCCTTTCGTCTAATATCACCTCGAACCTTAAAAAGACCTTCATTAAAAAGGTATCCCAATTCATAATCCTAGGTGATACCCTTTATCATCGAAGCATCGAAGGGACATTACTACGATGTCTTAACCAAGAGGAAGCCTTAACTGCTTTACCAAAAGTACACAATGGCATATGTGGGTCCCATTCTAATAGTATAACATTAGCTAAGAAACTGTTGAGAATGGGGTATCATTGGCCAACCATGGAAAAAGAAGCTCATCAATATGTGTGGAAATGCATCTAGTGCCAATAGCTTGGGGATCTGATTCATGCTCCAGCTTAGGAATTGTAGCTAATGATCACACCATTGCATTTTTCACAATGGAGACTTGACCTCATAGGAAAAATCACTCCAACCTCATCCAACGGCCATAAGTTTATCATAACTGCCATTGAGTACTTTACTAAGTGGGTTGAGGCCATTCCTATGACCTACATAACAGGGAAGGATATTTTTAAGTTTATCCTAAATTACCTAATTTTTCATTATGGTGTTCCACAAACCCTCATTTCAAACAACGAGACACCATTCAAGAATTAGGATGTAAAGGATTTGTGCCAAAAATTCAATATCCAACACTGATTCTCTACCCCATACTATCCCCAAGGAAATGGCCAAGCAAAAGCCACGAATAAAACTATCTTGAAAATCCTAAAGAAAACAGTTAATGAAGCTGGTCGTGACTGACATCTACAGCTAAATATTGCTCTTTGGGCCTATCAAACCAGTATTTGAATGCCTACATGTGCAACCCCTTTCTCCATGGTCTATGGATCAGAAGCCATCTTTCCTATCGAGGTTGAGCTCCCATCATTGTAAGTGTCATTGCAAAATCTAATAACTAAGAATACAAAGTGTCTCGACTGAATGAGCTAGAATTCTTGGATGAACGTTGTCTTGATGCCCTTAATCACTTGCAAGTGTACCAAAACTGACTGAAATAGAGCTATAACAAGAGAATCAAATGTCGATCGTTCTAGGTAGGTGATCTTGCCTTAAAGAAAAATTAGAAGAATCTTCCAGATCAAGACAACAAAGGAAAGTTTGAGCCTAATTGGTTGGGTCCCTTTGTCATCACATCAAGCTATGGATCAAGAGCATATCAACTGTCAACCCATGAAGGTGAACCCTTGCAGGAGCCAACCAACAACTTGCATCTCAAAAAAATTTATGCCTAAAATCTTAAAGGGGGTAAATCAAAAAATGATCAAAATCCAAAAAAATGAGAAAAAGGATTGAAAAAAGTAAAGAAAAAATCATCCTCTAGTGAAAACCACTTCAGTGGCGCTTTGGGCAAGTACCTTGGTGAAAACCTAGAAAACAGGGACCTTGCGTAAATAAAGCATCTCCATCTATTCTTTGGCTCTTTTGGACCATTATTCTTTTCATTTCCATTCATCCTTCATCCATGTCCTTATCATGTCTTGTTACTGTAAGGTATCATGAACTCCTTAGCACTACTTGGCATATTCCCAAGGTCAGTTTATCTTGCCTTTATCAAAGTAGGCTAACACATCACACTGGGGGCATTTCATTATGGATCATAATTGGGTTCTTAAATATCTTGAGGTCATTGGACATCTTATTCAGAAAATACCAAAAAAATTCATAAAATCTTATCTGAAAAATCAAAAAATATTTGCAAAATCCTATACAGCTAAAATCCAAAAACATTCAAAAAATTGTAAAGGAAAAAAACCAAAACATTCAAAAAACATCAAAACCCTAAAAAGTTCAAACATCGAAAATCCAAAAAATGGAGTCCTCTTGTTGAACTACGTCATCTCTGAGCTTGAACGTATGCAAGGCCATCATTGATGTGCCCTCGAAACACCCTAGGTCAATCCTTTAGGAGTCAATCATAATAAACTATCATCTTTCACCTGTTCATATCTTCATCTTGTAAATGGGTCGAGTCATTAAAACTACGTGGTCTCTACATGTATAATGTAGGCAAGGCTTATCTATGATCATCCCCTAAGGCCCTTAGGATAGGTCCTTAGGTTAGGTTCTTGGTCGAAATTTGGAAACTTTCACAAAAACTCAAAAACATCCAAATAATTCTCAGAAAACCCCTAAACATTTGTAAAAAATTCAAAAAAATCCTAAACATTTGTAAAACCCTTGAAAATACCAAAAAACATCCAAATATCTGAAAATTCTCAAAAACATCCAAATACTCAAAAAACACAAAAAACATTTGAAAATGGAAAATCCAAAAACAATAGAAAACTCAAAAGACCTAAAAAGCCTCAAAATATCTTAGAAAACCCTAAACAACCTCAAAAAACTTGAAAATCCTAAACATCCACATAAACTTTCAAAAAGACCAAAAACAACCTCAAAACACTTCAAAATACCAAAAACATTGAAATATTTCAAAAAATCCAAAAACCCATCCATCCCATCTCACTTTCACCTGCTATAAACTTTCACCCATAATAAATCGATCATCACCTTCAACCTTTGGCAAAACAAATAGAAAGAAAACATAGCAAGTTGTAAAGTATGAACCTAAAAGTCAATCTAAAGTCTAAATCATAAGTAAATATGTCAGTGAAGTTTATAACAATGGATCATCTTAGCATCATCATCCCAACATCAAACAACTCTTTGATCAACATGTCCTAGGATGTATCCTTCCTGTGATGGACATCAGTATCATAAATCACTTTAGCTAAACTTAAACTAGGCAAGAGCTATAGATAACATTGATTGTTTATCTTTGATCTTTTCTTATGATTTATCTTAATGACCTATTCTAAGGACCTCTCGATGATGTCTAACAAAATGATTTAGAGAGAAAGGAATGGGTCATTGATCATTATCTTTCGTTTGTTGTGTTTGTGGATACTCTTGTAAAATAATCTTGGTGCATACTTGCTTAGTTATGTGTAGGAAGGTCGTTTGAAGTATGTTGTAGACTATTGCGTATGCTTTGGTCCAATATATTCTAAGCTTCTAACTTGCATTCCAAATGATGTTTTCGTATGTCAAGGTGTGAACAAGAGCTATCCTATTTGTTTTTCGAGTCAAATTCCATTACACTAGATACAATGTTGTCCTGGTTATCAATACCTTGATGCATTGTGTCTATGTGTTATATCAAACAATATAGAATGACAAAAAATACCAATCCCTAAATGTGAGCATCTCATCCTGCATTTTGCATCGTCTCGTCACCATCTAATAAAGTCTTGATGAATTAAGGACTTGTTGGATCTTTTGAAGCAATCATCATTGCAAATCAACGTTCATTATTTATTCTTCTATCTTCTCTCCGCGCTAACCTAGTATCATGATGGTCAACAAAAACATCATCAATGCATCCACCCTACATCCACAAACCATCATCATACATACATTTCATAATCATAAAACATCCATCAGCATAATCATTGCATATCACATCATACATTTTGTATTACCATTTGAGTTGTGATGAATAATATAGATTTATTATTCTAAGCATCTTAAATCGTTGCATATCATAAGCATTTACATCCATACATCCATATGCATACATCGTCATCATAAAACATGCATAGAAAATATACAAAAGGAAATGCATCCACATCATTTGCATCCATAACATCTACATATCATAATCATCCATCCATGTCATATCATGAAAAGATAATGAAAAAGAACATAACATTACATCCATCCATATCATGATCATCACATGTCACATGTCACATAAATAAAGTGTACCCATACATCCTCAAATTAAATACATCCATAATATATCATCCATATCATGAAATAAAGTGAACACATCATAGCATGAATCATCCATATTTGTATCATATATATATCAAAAAATGTGTCATGGTACAAAATATGAATCAATGTATGAACATCAATGATAAGTACAATATCCACGAGGCTATCAAAAAGGATCCCATGAATGTATATTAGTGATAAAGAATGGGGAAAAATAAAAAAGTGTCTATACATCAAAAAGATAGCTCTGATGGCAGCTAACCTCTCCAACCTACCTCTCAGGCTGATCCTCTGCTCGGGGATACGCATCGCTACGTTGTGAAAAATATGGTTGTCGAAGAGCCACTGGAACATCCTAGTAATAATGTTCCTGTAGTATGCAGCCTCTGTAACTACCTCTCCGTATAAATGTGTTGAAACTGTCTGACCATGGGTCACCGCCATCATCGTTCAATTTGCTAGCGTCGGGCAACCTCCTCATCTCTCTCAACATTAACATCTTGTACTCTTTGCAGCGTCTAACCTCTCTCCGCTATGACTATAACCACCTACTATCGAGCCTAGTCTTGCTCAACAGTAATCACCAAAATCTGTTGGTGGGCCTAATACTGCTCACCAATCACTACCTGCACCTATTGCTGCAACTATTGTATCAAAGTATCTCGTACATTTGGTGGTGGTGGTGGTCTTGGTTGTGACTGTACCTGTGGCTGCACCTGAGGCTAAACCTGTGGCTGTACCTGAGGCTGTTGTCCAACCGAAGGAGATGTCGTAACCTATCCATCATGGTCGTTTGGGCCTCCCTGTCCCTTGCCTCTGGCTCCCCTGCCTCTCATTCTCCCTCTGGGAGGAGTACCTGCTAGATTTGTCAATCGTCTAGGTGGGACGAACCATGCATCATATGTTGGCGTAGTCTGCGCTATTGGTTGTCCCTGATCATATGCCCAAGGTTAGGCCACCAATTGTCAAAAAATCTCAACATCCCCTGGAGTAGGAATGGTTGGTCCCCATTTGGGAACCTCTTTAGTCGATCTCACAAAAATGGCCCTATATGCATTGTCAGGCATGTCATGTACATCCCTGAATTGACAAGCTACCCTATCTAGAAGATACCTCTCAATGATATGTTGCTCTCGACCCTACATGTATCGAGTCTGTCTGGAAAAATATAATAGTTGAATTTCATCAACCATGGTGACATTTGAAGCCATGGATGCCAGTGGAAAATTGTCATGTCATTTATAACCCGTCTCCAATACGGGAGCCCAATTTGTCTAGTGTGCCTAAGCGTAATGGCACCTCTATATCTCCAAATGACGAGATCATCCAACTCCACGTCTGCCATCTGAACAATCGACTGAAGCATGACAATGTGCTCCCATGCCCAAATATGTAGCAGAATAACCCCTGCACTGATGGCTCTCCCATCAAAATAGACAAAATCATGCAAATCGTGATACAAGGAGGCTAACATCACAAACCCCCATGCAAAAATTGTCCTCCTATATAACATTTGGTGCCATGCCAAGCCCCATCTTGGGCTAAATCCTCAGTTGCATCTATCGGGAGCCACCAAACTCAAAATGATGGCTATGATGATCAATCTAAAGGTCAACACATGACCTTTGTATGTCTCCAAATCAATCTGAGATATGACCAAGGCAATCTGGTCCATCTCCATCACCTCAAGGCATGCATTGAACCCAACATCAGTATTGTAAATCACACAATCACCGTGAATGGGCAAATGGAGAATCTACCACACGTCCTCCAAAGTAACCATCACCTCACCTATAAGAAGGTGGAAGGACAAGGTCTCGTTGTGCCATCTCTCGCACAGAGCTGTCATCATCACCAAATGTGTCCTAATCACAAGTGCATGTGCAACGTACCACAGACCAATCTCTCCCAGGTGCTCCTGCCGCAACTCTAACATATCACCTAATCTCTCCAATACAATGGGCCTGTGCTCCCTCGACATCAATGGTGGAAAGACCTCCCCCATCAACGAAGTGCACAGCGTCGGGAAATCATCAAAATTTGAAGTTATTTGAAATTTTCGGCTCAAAAATCATAATAGTGTTGCTATATTCAAATTTCAAATAGCGACGCCTAATGCATTTAAAATTTCAAATCAGAACATGCGTCTCCAGATAAGTTGGCGTCGTGATTTAGCTTCTGGCCTTCCCTAACCCTAATTTCTAAATTGGCAAGTGCATCGCCAAATAAGAGTGTGTTGCCATTTAAAATTAGAAATGCTAATTTTAAATCGAGAAAAGTGTCACTATATAAATATGTGTTGCTATAAATGATTTGGGCATCATCAATTTTTGTTTGGTGATGCCGCCATAATCTAAATTTTAAAGCATAATAAATGCATCAAAAATTCAAATTTTAAATTAGGTCTCGAATTGCATACTTGTGGTCCTGCGCTAGGAAGCCGCTAGAACTCTTGAACTCGATCAAAGATGTGCCTAGGAAGCTCTCGATGCGCCATTCGTCTGATGGTCAGAGCTCAAATCACAAGAATTCTCTTAAGTGTGAATGCACAAATAAATTGAAAATGACCCTTCTTGGCCTATTTAATCTAGAAAATTAGGGATTTTTTTCCCTAATTTAACCTTAAAGATGGGGTTTATTATCATTTTCACCAAATTTTCCAATCTGGACCTAATTTTGCATCATTTTTTGCATTTTTGGCATTATTCTTGCATCCTAGAGCCTTTATGAACCCTTGGGGCAGCTTTTGACCTTTATTGAGAAATCAACCCAAAATTTGAAATTTTGCACGATTTCTTCAGGGGGCAGGGAGTCAGCTTTATCCTTCCATTGGGGCATCTAAAAAATTAGGAAATTTTTAATTTTTTGATTCAGGCAGTATTTTTGATTTACAAAGTTGTTATTCTTTGAATTGAAGCATTAGGTACCTCGCTTCAAAGAGGGAAAAAATGTAGACACTAAAAAATGTCCTAATCAATATCATATATTTAAATTAGATTTAATAACATCATTTCCTCTTTAACCCATCCTCTTTTCGCTTAATTGATTTAATTAGCCTAGCTAATTAATTAATTGCATCATTTTCATCTATTTGCCTAATTAATTTAATCTGGTTAATTCATCTCTTTTTGCACTAACACTTCATCTAATTAAATTAAATAAATCAAAACATTTAATTTAATTCCCTAAGTCATCTTATTTAATTAAATAACCTTAAGTTATTTAATTAAATATCATTCCATCTCTCCCCCATTTATTAAATCATCTAATTTAATAAATATCATTTTATTCCTCCAAATCCCCTAATTGCATAAATTAAATCTTGTTTAATTAGCAATTAAACTAATTTTCCTCTAAGCAAAGGGAATATTCCTTATCCCTTTTTGCACAATTAAAAATTTGTTTTAATTTGTAAATTACCTGTTTTCCTCACCCAAAGGAATATTCTAAGGAATATTCTCTCTCCTCCAATCAACTCACTTGGCTTCTTGAACAAGCTAAACCTTCAACCTTTTGAGCAAGTTACCTTTGACTTGTGTGAGCAGGTCAAAAGTTTATTTGTTTGAGGCAAGTGTGAGCCCTTGATTAACTTTCATCTTGCATTGTCATCCATTGATGAGAATCCATAATCCATGCCTCTCATCCTCTTCATCTTGAACTGTTGATTAAGCTTTTTGATCTCAACCATTCATTCCTCATTTGCTGTCCTATAAATAGATCACTATTTGGAGACAAATGGATCCATCTTTCAATTGCAAACTTATGTTGTTGAATTTTTTTATTCAAGGGGTAAACACTTTTGACCGGAGCTATGAACCAGAATACAACCATTCAATAATACCGCCCCAATGGGGTTTGAACCTTGGTGGCAAGAACAACAATGCCACCTTTAAACCAACACACCATGCCAATACCCGTTGTTGAATTCACTTGCATCCATACTCTCAATTTACTCACTTGTTATCTCAATTTAGTTTATTTTCATTGCATAATAGCTTAGAGCATCCATTAATGGCTTCCATGCATCCATCTTAGTTTGCATATAAATTAGGGTTTTCATCTTTTAGCATAGTTTTAGCTTAGATTAGCTTAGAAATAGCATAATTAGCTCATTTTTAGCATAAAATCATGGTAACTTAGCTTGCATCATGTTCATTTTAGCATAAACTAGGTTTTCACACATCAATCACAATGGTTTCATCGATTCTCTTCCATAGAATTGACTGAAATAGGTTCACTAATCATAGGATTGGGAAAGGGTCGTCATTTCACATTAAAACGACACCAATTCCAAAACAGGATAAGTTTCAAATAGGCTAGGTTAGGAATTTAACTATTTTGTGTAGTTTGTAGATTTCATTTTCAATTAAATTCTTAGTTTAGATTTCCATTTTGAATGATTTTGTTTGTAGATGTAGGCATGTTTGGAAAAGTTATGCTTCAATTCATCATGAGTCTAGCATTAAAAATTATCTTTATATATACATGTATTAAAAATTATCTATATAAGAAATCAAGATATAACAATTATATGTGAATGTATATATATATATATATATATATATATACACACATTCTTATATAATTGTTGTCTTGATTTCATATATATGTATGATTTTATTTATTCTTCTCAACCTTTATTTCCTATTGTATTTCTTTTTTAGGCCTATGAACATTTTTTTCTTTATTTACATGTTGAAATTTTATCTATTGTAGACTATTTCTTTGTAAGCTTGTAATTTTGTGCAAATTTATTTGCTCTTTCATAATTGCATGTGTCTTCACCATTATAATTTGGGTTATGTTCCCTTTTTCAATTTATGTGTAGTTTCTTCTTTTCCACCCCTTATAGCCTCTTGGTTCTTGCATTGCCTCACTCCCTTCCTCTATTTAGTTAGTATGCTCTATTATTTACTATTTTATTTTTCTTCTGTGAGTCCCTACATCTTGATGATGGATCAAGGAGTGTGATCCAAAACATTGATGGAAAAAAGTCTATGTAGTCAAATTCATAAGCATTCAAGATCCAATATCAATGTTATTCACAATCATTCATGACCTAATTACAATATGCGTATCATGATCATAGTACTATTGGTTACCTAATTTGATCTAAATATGGCCACCATTAAATATATTGTTATTATCATATTGGGCAACAATATAAAGGATCAAGTGAGCGCTCCTTCTTAAGGGAAGATTAGGTTACAAGTAGATCTAGGCATAAATAATAATATGATAATGATATAACAATCTCAATTATTTTTTGAAAAATTATAGATAAGCTAGATTTGAAAATAAGTAGAAATTAAAAACCCTAAAGCCAATCTAAGGTCATGTAGTATTAACTTGGTTCACCAAATTGTAACAAAAAATAAAAATTTCCTAAGATTAAGCTAAGCTAATTAGGGAAATTTTCTTTAAAAATATTTTTTATGAATTACAAAGAGGTTGGATAAAGACTATAAATCCAAAGGAACCTTAAACTACACAACATAGACCTAATAGGCATATGAGACTTGATAAGTACACATCTTTTAATGATCTTTACAAAGAATATATTATTCATTTAACAAGAAAGAAAAAAATATCAAACAAGAATAAATGAGTGTACAAAATAAACAAAAACAATATAGATACCTTAATTCCATGCATAAAATGCTATATGGAAACCAAACAAGAATTTTGATGCATTAAATGTTTATCCTTACATCACAACCACAAGTTAAGAAACAACAACTAGTAATAAAAGAAACACTTAATGTTATACTTGTTGAAAATGTTTTTACACTTGGCAAAAACAAAAAATCAAGAAGAAAGACATGTAATTAGAAAGGCAAAAAAAGAGCAATAATACAAAGAATAAGAAGATAAATTGGATGACTATTTTTGTAAAGACATTGACAATTTATTAGATGTGTCACAACCTAAGGTGTTGCTTACAAACTTTTTCAATGATTTATGAGCACTAATTTAGTGTATATCTACATATACTTATATCTTTCTTGGTTCTTCATATATTATTGTTAGTACTAGTGTAAATTTAGTCTTTTAATCATATATATTTGATACGTAAGAGTTAGATTTATATTATTAAAATAAATTTTATAATCGTCTGCTAATGCAAGAAACCATCAAATCCATATATATGCCAAACTGTTAACTGCTGCTACCGGCCATGAAAACACCCATCCAAAAAAACTTGAGTGCAAAACAAAGAGGAACCTCAACCCATAGACCATAGCAACCCTGACCACTTCTACCAACCAAATTGAACCACCACCCAAACACCACTACCAACCAAACGTAGAAAAGAAAAAGAACCATCCTTTACAAAATGTACAAAAACTAGACTACAACTACTAGTTGCACTACCAAACCCAAACTATAATAGGACGCAGATAGAGAAAAATCCAAACCTTAAACATCCCATACTCACAGAAAACTATTGGCCTTAGCAAAGGCCTCAAAGTCCACAATCTAGTCAATGTCCTTCATTGCCATGAGCTCGAATTTTTTTTTCATATACTCCACAGCCATTGCGACGATCATTCTATGCTACATGAGAGCCGAACCCTTTAAATCTAGTAGGAAAGGAAAAAACTTCACTACCTCATCCGAATTTTGCAGCAGCTCCAAATCACTAGGGCGGGGAATACTCATCCCCACAATGGCAGCCTTCAACACCTCATCCACACCCAACAACAAATCCTTTTTGAAAACCTTTTCTAACAACACCCTGGCCTCTACCTTTGACACACGGTTGTCTAGAAGAGATGCCAGAAACTTGGAGGTGACAAAAGTATTGTCCCTCCCAAATTCACTTCTGGCTAAATGCTCGTCTCCCAACACCATTTTAACTGCCACAACCAACAGATAATCGTTATTAAGCATAATCCTCTTGAGGCAATGGTCTGTTATCGCCCTAAACATCATTTGACGAGTCTTAGCCCCCAAAGAAATTGACGTGTCCGCACCGAACCAAACCAAACCCTCTACCGAAACTTCAATTATGAAACACGAATGCCTTGCCATCCTAGAGCCCTACCACACACCAATGAAGCAAACACTTCCAAATGCACAAAACAAACTACTAGATCCAGGCATAAAGCAATGACCACCACAACTTCATTTAAACCAGAGAAGTTGCTAGACTATCATCATTAAACGATGCTTAACTAGGAATGACATTAATGCCATGATGCTACACATGAGAGAGGTCTTCCTCATCCTCGAATGCCATACAAACTACTTTGCGGGCTATCACATCAACACATGATTTGGTACTCAAAATCTGCCACTCTAAAAACATGCCACTCCTTGTATTAAGTGCCCATTATGGGCTCCAATTTGTCAACCATCACATGGGAACTTTGCCAATGTGTTCTTCCAGGGTGGCCAACTAAGACCGCCACCCCTGGGAATGATCGCTTTGCTGCCTAGGCCCCACCAATGCCAAACCCCATCCACTTCACCCACCACGTTCCCTCCACCGCTGATGGAGGGCCACCCTCCCTTCCAACCACTCTTTTACTCATATATTTACTTACAATTAGGTAGGTGATATTTTTTCTTTTGGGGTCCTTTTTGTACTCTTGTATTGAATTCCTTATACTATGTTTGTTTTACTAATTTTACTTAGGGACATCACTAGGCCCTAGCCTAGATATGGCACCATACCAAGGATAGGAATTTAAGCATGCCACATATATCTATAATTTTTCAACCTAATCAGCACGAGGTTCCATTAATTAGAAGATCATCATGTAGAATACTACTTTACCACATAGTGAGATTTGAATCTTGGTCACCCACATGTGAATGCGTTTCATTTATCATTACACCAACACTTGATGGACACATTTGACTAGTTTTTTGTGTAATAAAATTTTAAGAGTGTTTTAACTTCATAAAAATATCCTACATATATTGCTTGCATATTTTTGACTGTTACCTACTTTAAGCTACATGATTATTCTTAGATTCACATGCACCTTAAAGTAGGGGAAAAATATAATTATGAAATTTGCACACCCATGCTAATTTCTATTTAGTTTTATGCCGATTTTGAGGAAGTGCCTTTATACATGTACCTTTTGACAAATGACATAATTTTATGCAAAGTTGGGCTCATTCCTTTAGCCTTTATCCAACCATATACACACATATCCTCATGCATTCAACCCCTTCGTTATCTTTACATGCATATACTCCAATACATTCTCCTTATCTAAACATTTATTACACCTATCTATACATGTACCTCCATGTAGTCACTGTACACTCAAATTTGACCATTTGCTCACTCAAGGTCATTTTTGCATTCATAGACTTGACCCCTACCTTTTCAAATTTTAATTGACTAATTGACCCACTTTTTTTCCCAACTAAACCAACTATGTACATATTTTGCAAAATTTGATGTTATATGCTAGTATTTAAAGACATCCATTACAATTCATTTATGATCTTTCTTCTCAAAAACTTCATCTCTCATCCTAAAACATTAAAGGAGAAATTAATAGCAACACATTTAGATTTGGTGCATTAAAATGAGTGAAATATCTACATACATTATTCTAGGAACCTTCCCTACTATCTTCGAGCTTTTCACATATTTCTAAGGGTTGATGTAGGACAACACATCTCCCCATAACATAGCAATAGCCCTTGTAATGTATTTCTAGGTATTGCCAATCCTCATATATCAAAAGGGAGTAGAGCAAACAAAGATCTATTAGGCAAATCACAAAGCAAAGTTCTATATTACATAGATTGAGTTTGGATTCCAAAGATATTTGTGATCATGAACTTGACCTCAGACAAAACATAGATCTAATGTATGGTCCAAACGATTTCACTTATAAAGAGACCACATTTCTTGAGTAGATACTACCTAGTCTAGTTCTAGAATATTCAACAAAATCAATTATTCTTCAATCATAAAGATAAATACCATGTACCTTTACATTTACTTCTTAAAATAGTTAACTTTGTGTATCCAAACTATCATCATTTAATCTATATCCATCTATACATTTACTTTTATGTAATTAACTTAAATAAAACTTAAAGATAATTCGTTTTCTTTCACACAAATTGAGGGTAAGACTTCTAAATTTATTATTTTAAATGCAACTAAAATAAAAATTAAAAAACTCTTAAAATGTGTAATACCTAAGTAAAGCTATAATGGCATATTCCTTAGGGCGAAAATGCCTTGTGAATGGGTTTGCCTTAAGTTCATCAATTATTGAGAATTTTAAAATAAGATTCGACCAAAATTTAAAAGGTATTTAATTTAAGGTGGGACCCTCAATAAATACTTTAAAGTTAAGGGTGTTTGACCATTAAAATCCGTGGGCAAGGACCGACTTAGTGACGAGTCTCATGACAATATGTTAGGAATTTAATTAAAATAATTGGCAAATAAGACGACTTTTTAATTTAATAACATCTCCTATGTGGAAAGAGAGACAAATAATGTGCAATATTCCATTATTATTTTTTTAATTGAGGACAATGGCTTAGGCATGTGACAATAACTATAATTTATTTCCACCTTTCAAATCAATGGTCTATTACTAATGGTGAAAATTGTATATTAATGTTGTTTTTTAATGTTTTAAGTCTATGATAATTAGGTGGTTTTTAATTATATCAGTTAGCATGTAAAATGATTATTTTGTATTAAAGTTGGCGAGCAATCTTATTTGTTTTCAATCTTGACTCTATTCATCTATATATATTCATCTTATACTCAAAATTTGTCATTTATTGATTAAGTTTAGGTTTGCATGAGTAAAAGTGATCTAGATTGTCTTAGTGTTTGTAGATATGAACGACACATTTTTGATATATAAGTTTAAATTCATAATCTTTATCGTCTTTTTAACTTGCTATTATAAGTCAACTAAAGTGTGAATTACACCGAATTACTCACTAGGGCGATGTGTTTAAAGACTAACCATAATTGAAATAAATCATCTAGGACATATCAAGGATCTAGGATTTAGTAAGGAGAATAATTAAAGAACAAATCTAGAGTTTGATTTTCAAGTCAATAAAATGAATATGCTTCAACATCACATCATCTTAGGATTATTGCTTGTTTTCTTATTGTCTTCAATCTTTTCTCTCAAACTCATGAAGTCAACTTGTCAAGGTTTGATCAAGGAGAACTGTATCCCTCTCAATTCAAAAAGTTCCTTAAAGGTGTTGTAAACATTGATCATCCTTACTAAATTCATTTATTAGACAACAAGGTGAAAGATGTTGTAGACTATGAAGATTTATCATATCATCTCTACGAGTTACAAGTTTATGTTCATGCATAAATTTTAAGTCCATATATGTGGAGATAGGTTGACCCTAATAATATATAGTTAGAGCTAAAAATTAGTGACAAAGCACAAAATTCTAAGACTTTGTAAGATCCATTTCTAACACCTAGATAGAGCCTTCTGCAACATAATTAGAGCTAAGTACTCATACAATTTATTTATTTATTTTCTCACACTTGATTGAGGATTTAATTTCTATGAATTTTGAGTATTGGTCCTAGCTATTTAATCTAGGTTAATTAATTGTTGTTGGGTCTCATTTATTTAATTAGCCTAGATCACTTTATTTAGAGGTATTGTTTCCTTTACACTTTGGTGAACTTGATATTCCTTTGAAACCTAGGGCTTGACATTAGGGTTTTACCTTTTAAATTGGGGTTTTTCAAATCTATTTTTTCTAAGTCCTTTAACCTATTTTTAGATCTCATTAAGATTTGACTTCTTTTTCCTATTACTATATTTTAGCTTTATTTTCATTAGGTTTTGTGATACATTATCTGACCTTGCTTTGACCCAACCAATCCATCCTTGTTTTTGCCTCTACATTTCATTTTTAGATCCAAATTTTTTAATTATATATTATTTATATCATAATTGATTAGGGTTTGGATCCACCCTTGTTTGCATCTTCTTATCATATCTTGATTAGGATTTGAGCAGGCATAGTGGTATATTTAATTGATCTCATCTACCCCCTTAGATATTCCATTATCATGGATCCTAAAAGGCCATCTTCCATAGTTGATTTACATATATATATATATATCTTATGTCGATATGTTCTTATTTTGTTAGGACGTTTTTTAGTAATAAAAATAAAAGCTAATAAAATATTAGACCACTTAAAGGGAGTAACCTCTAGAAACCAAAATATGATGATATGAATTCAATATTATAACTTATGCATGGTTTGGGAGAGCCTTTCTCGTCCTTATTTACATGCATAACTATGAAGGGACATACCTATTCATCCTAAATAACTCAACACAAGGAAATAACTAAAACTAATACTTATGAAAATATCAAGGTTAAGCATGCCACAAGCGCTTAACCTTATTATACTTAGGAAGATAGATTATTAGGGCATAATATTGCCATTTGATTAAAAAAAGATTTGTCCTCAAAACTTAGCAACTCATGATGCTTTTGTATGAATTGTTCATCTTCCCACATTTTTCTATAGATGATAATTTCATCAAAGAATACCAACACATTTTTTTGAAGAGATGGATGGAACATTGAATTCACAAAGCTTTGAAAAGTTGACAGGACATTAGTGAGATCAAATGACATAACTAATAATTAATAATGGTCCTCATGTGTTCAAAAGCTGGTCTTACATACATCCTCATTCTTTAGTTGAATTAGATGATAACATAAACACAAATACAACTTATTAAAAAAATAACATTCAGTTCATTTGATAATTTATCAATAACATGGACAAGAAAAATATTTTAAGAGTGAGCTTGTTGATCTCCCTACAATTTGGACACAATCACCATGACTAATCCTTTTTTTTAACCATAACAACTAGGGATGAGTATATACTTTCATTGTGATGAGAGATGCTTCTTGGTATTAATTCAATGACATGATCATGGTATCTAATTGGAGGTAGACACTTAAAATATTGATGTTGAAAAATCTCTTAAGGCTTTTGTGGATCTTGAGTTTCCACATCTCGTGATTCTACAAAATTTAGTTGTTCCATTACACCATAATAACCTTTCTTAAGAAATATCTCTATCCTATGAGAGTTGATAATTTTACTTGGTGGTGATTGTATCCTTTTGAGTTTATACTTTTTTCCATTTACACTAAAATCCATGAAGAAGTCCTAAAAATTAAAATTCTAACTATTTAAGCCATTGCATTATGAAAACTACATTTACTGTCCCAATTGAGATAACAAACATTTTTTAATCTTGTTGATAATATTCTATTCAGAGTTTTATATATGATGGAATTTACTATTGGTGTGAATGTGATGCTTTATCTATATGGTTATACTTTAGGACCCGTTCATACCATAGTCCTAAGCTCACTTAGGTTGCTTTTTATTTTTTGGGTTTCTATACTCATAATTTTTTGGCTAGATCCCATTTTTTTTATGATTGTAACATTGGGAAGTTTGTTCAACAATCTACATAGCTAACAAATCAAAATTTCTAGATTACTCACTAGTACATAGATTCAATATGAAGTGAATTGTTTATTTTTACTTTACAATTATATAATTTGTAAAAGGGTTTAATTTTATTTTTTATGGGAGGGGGGTCAATTTTATTCCTAAAATATTTTAAAGGATAAATAAATATTCATTTCCAACAAGTTGGACATTTTATCAAAGACAAAACTCAAACACACATGGCATACACTACTTCTATTGAGCATCTCATGCTACACAACTATCACACTTGGAAACCTCAGATGGACAACTTACTGATTTCTAAAGGATTGTGGTCCATATTGGATCAAAATACACCTGAGTTCACTTTAAAATATGAGAGATTTTCCTACATGAACAAGATGGATGAGACCAAGAGCTTGATTGCACTACATGTTTTAGACAACTACCTGTTTCATATTGAATCTTATTAAACCCCTAAGTAGATCTAACATAATCACAAGGAGTTATTTTCTACTATTAATGAGTTTTTGGTATTATAGATTGAGGGAGAATTGACCACTCTTGCACATAATTCCTTTACTTCTATTGATGACTTTCTGGTAAAATTCAAGTCACTCAAATCTTTTGTAGGGTTGTGGAAAGGATAAAGATGATTTTTTTTTTTATCTTTTCCAAGCTTAGAGGGTCATTTCAAGTGTTATCTTCTACTTTATATTCTAACATGGATGCATTGGGTGATACATTGACCATATCTTATTTTAGTTCCTATCTTTGTGATTTTTTAACATAGGAGCAGGCCAACTCAACATAGTTAGAGTCACTTTCTAGTTCTAAATATCATACATTGGTCATACAATAATCCAATGGGAAGGGAAATAAGACACAAACCTAATGCATAATCTACACCAACCAATGAGAGTTCCTCCAAGTCAAAGTAGAAGTCAGATAAAAAAATGCTATTCCACTCCTAAAAATGACAAAACTTGTAAGTTTGATGAGTCTTCCTCCAAGGCAAAGAAGAAATCACAAGATACTTGTAGTTTTTGTAGAAAAGAGGGAAATATAGTTACTATATGGTAGAAGAGACTACAAGAATTAGAGTAAGCCATGTATAAGCACACCATTTCACCCTCTAAGTCTTCTTCCCCCAACACAAGTAAAGGCCATGCACTTTTTGCATAAGATTTATCTACAAAAGAAAGTTAGATTGTTGAATATGAAGCCTCAAATAACATGACTCATTCATTTGATCTACTTGAGACTCTTTTTAATAGTAGTAATTCTTATATTATAGTGGGTAACTCTTCACAAATTCTAGTTTTGGGGTCAATAATTGTATAGAAGACTGATGGTTACATTAAGGATGTTCTCCTTATTATGAAGATTTCTACCCTATCTTCTCTCTTTCTACCAAATTTTTCATATTGGTGGGGAAAGAAAATTAAATTTTCACTACATGATGTTATCATTCATAATTTCTATCATCCACATATAGTTATTACTTCAGGTAGAGCTAACCACAACTCTAGATTGTACATGTTTCATATTTTTGACTCATCTAGAGGCTCATCACACATTGCCCATGTAGGTTCCTTGAGTAAAATTTGTCATGTACACTTTGGTCAAGTAAGCTACATGTATTTATAGCAATTGAGTAGATAGGAGATGGTACTTGGTCTTCTTAAGGTTTCACATGCACAAAGGGCATTTGTTGAGGTTGTGTTCTTGGAAAACATCATGATGAAAACTTTCCTAAGGGAAATGACCATCACACTTTTACCTTATTGGATTTGGTATATAGTGACCTTAAGTCATTTCCTACTCCTTTTTAAAGAGCTAAGTATGTTCTTACCTTTATTAATGATTACTCTTGTTGCACATGGGTGTAATTAAGTACAAGAGTGATGTCTTCACCACTTTTAAGACATGTAGGGTATTTTTCAAGAATAAATTAGGTTTTATATTTGGTAGCTACACTTATATAATGGGGGGAATATGCGAATCAATCATTTCAAGAATATTATACTAAGTATGGAATACATCATCAATATTCGGTTCCTTATACTACTTAGTAGAATGATGTTGTTGAACAAAAGAGTAGATCACTAAGGGAGATGACCAATTATATGCTTCAATCTCAATCTATGGCCCCATCTTTTTGGGTTGAGATAGAAAATTGTGTTAACTATATTTATAATTGCATACCCCACAAGAAAATTCTAAATATCACTCTAGATGAGGTTTGGTTTAATATCAAGCCTAATGTTTCCTTATTCAAGGTATTTGATAGTAAGGCTTAGGTATTCATACTAGATGTCTAGTGTAAAACAATAGAGAAGAAGAGTCAAGCATTCATTTTTGTTGGCTATTGTGAGGATAGGAAGACTTATCAATTTTTTTATACTACCATGAGCTATGTCTACTTTTGTAGATAGGTCTAGTTTCATGAGTATTTTCCATGGTTAGAATCTACATATGCTTATTCCTTACTAATTGCTTCACCTTCTTCATCTCATGAGAATACCCACGTACTAGAGGATGCTTGAGCACTTTTCAGGGGCACACATCATTTGGATTTGGATTCCTAATTCTTCCATCTTTTGGGAATGGCTTCTCCAATCACCAATTAATATGTTTCTTCCTAAGAGGATAAATGTTGTTTGTAGGCAGTTTATCATGTTTTGTCTTCAGGCATTCATCATTAGCACATGGGCTCTTCTTTTGTGGGGGATTCATATCCTCATTTTCTCTCTCCTATTGGGGGGAAATCTATTGTACTTGTGTGATAGAAATAGTCCTTGGGGGGTCACATTGAGTCCTCCTTCTATCCTTCTTTCACTAGTGCAATTATTTCATCTTCTCTCTTTTGGAGAAGATTTTTTTCCCAAGTGGTTTTCTCATTTTCTCTAGTTATGAGAGATTTAATTTGTTTGTACATGAATACCTCATTAGACCTTGTCGTTGGGACCCATCCATGCATCCATAATTGCATTTCTTCATTAGTTTTTTAGCTTCTCCCTAAGATGATCTTAAGTGGGGTATTGGATTAATTAGGAAAATAACCTAATAATTAATTAGTTATTAATTAATTAGATCCCATATCACTTTATTTCACTTAAGCTAAACTTAGGAGTGATTTTTTATTATTAGATTATGCTATTTATAGATCAAGTTATCTCATTTATTAGGATTAGGAAACTTGTCACTATCTAATCAAATCCTCATCTAGGATTTATAATTTTTATTTTATAAGCATTCATTTGTACTTTGTAATTATTGAGCTATAATTCAAATTAATTCATTGCACATATAATTTATTTTTTGGATCAGTCATTCTCTCATGGTTGCATAACAAATTACTTTCTTTGATCTCTCTTGGTGATAGGTGTTTTGGTTGGAGGTGATTTTTGCGAGCTTTGGGGTTCACTATCAATTCTAATAGTGAATGGTATAACATTTTTTTAGGGGTAACTTATATAGGTTTTTTATCGCCTTCATTTTAAAATTTAAAGACATCTTTATTTACATAAAATTTGTCTAGTTTGTAGTATAATATTTTACCCCGATTTTGATTATTACACCAAGTAAACCAAATATGTTTGTTTCTATATCTACCTTTTTCAAAAGGATCTTCTAGATTATGATATATTTTCATTCTTGACCAAAATTACAACTCATTACCTTTCCATATTTTCTCTTTACCTCATTTTTATCCTCTTTATACTCTATCGTGTTATAGTCTTGAGACCATATCCAAGGAACTTTGGGTAAAGAGTGCACCAACCAAGACCACAAGGAACACCTTCCCTATAATAATTAGGGACATACAAATAATATATTCCAAATCTACACTTATTCTCAACCAAAATAACCCAAACAACTCTATTACAAAAAGAAAAATCACTTTCCACCATACACTAATTCCACTTATTATTGACAAGGATGACGAAAACCCTTGCTTGTTTCATGGTGGGTGAATAAGGCTTGATAATTTATCCACACAAAGTTAAGAACCCAACCAACTAATTTTCAATTTCCTTCACCTCTTGAAAACAAAAGAAGTATATATTTGGTCTCTTGTTGTAGAAGGACCTAAGTATATATTTTCTATCTGGGGATTCCAATCCCTAGACATTCTAGCTCACTCCCTTAAGTATAATTAGAGGTTTTTGATGGGGTATTATATTTCTAATTTTTATGCCTATCAAAATACTTAAGGTTTTTTTCATCTTATCCTTTCTTAGCAGGGTTTTTACCACTAGAACCTTGCTCTTTTTTCCTCATCAAAAGCACCTTGACTTATTTCTTAGGCTCCTTCTATTGAAAAAAAAATAGATTTTATTAGGTTTGAACCACCTCATTATTTTAAAATTTCCTCTCTTGGGTTATTCTTTCTAAAATACCTTGAGGGACCAACATCTAGTAGCAATTGGGGGGCTTTTGAGGCTACCATTTTTTAATTTTTTACTCTAGCATTGATTCTTTCCAATGCTAATTGTTGATAATTTTTCCTTGTGGTCTTAGTTTCTTTATTATTTTTTAGTAAATGCCCATTTATTCCCTTCCACTCCTTGGCTTTAATAATAACAAAACCCCATCAAATAGAAGGCCCTCCATGCTAGACAACCCAATGCTTGGGAGGGGTTTTATAGCCATATTATCTTCCCTTATTTTAATCTTTGCAGAGATTATCACATGTCTCAAGGTTATTGCCTTGAAATTGAGAGATCTTTGTTTTATTATATTTCTCTTTAGTGTTTTCATTTACTTTGAAAAATTTATTGGTTTTTTTTTTCAGTCTAGGGAAATCTTTTTTGACATGCCCATTCATTTTGAATAGAAATCAAGAATGTAATGACCCACAAGGGTTAATTCAAATTTTATATTGTGTTCACCAATCTAAACACCATCTTGGGTACCATAATTCTAGGGGTTAAGGAAATTAACACCCTTGCATTACAATGGGGAAAATTCTCCCTTGTTTCTTTAATTTACAGGACATTTCCCAATGAATTTAACATGTATGGAAGAAAATTCAATAATTGAGGAGGCACATTTTTTATTTTGACCCACCTAAAAGTTGAGTTAGATACTAATTCCTCAGGCCTTGAATCCACATACCAAGGAATATCCCTAAATATAAAGATTGAACCACATTTCAACATTCTTTCTTAACCACCCTTTCTTGCATTACATGCAATTAATTTTTTTTTATAAACAACCCTTTTTGAATCATTTTGTAAAATTTGACATAGACTCCTAAATTTTCTCCCCATAAATTTTATAACTAGTCATCAAATATTTTTTTTGGAAGACAAGATATTATTAACCAAACAAACAAAGAAAAAAATGTTGGAATATGGTTGTCATTGATGTCAAAAAAGGGTGGATCAAAAGGGGGTAATACCTAATCCTAGGAAAGAGTATAACAATATCAAATGTGAGGTGAAGTGATCATGCAAGGAAGAAGGATGTGTAGAGGAAACAAAGGTGTCATTGTGCATTGTCATCGGAGAAGGAATAAAGAATTATGTTTCTGCAAGTGTGCTTGAACAAGCTATTTTAGTGTTGTAGGAGTGTTATAAAGAGGTGTACGTGATTGGTAGTATGCTTCAAAAGTTTTCCAGGTGTTGTTGACATATGAGGTATAGATGGATGCCAGAATTGTGATGGGTTTTCTGAGAAATGTCCAGAGGTGCATTTTGGAGTGTTGAACAACTTGTTTGTCCCAGAAAGAAATTGATTTATCTCTTAGATGATTTAGGGTTTGTTGTGAAAGCCCTACATGTGCAAGAAACTATAGTCATGGTGGATTTGATTACAGTGTTTTATTTCTTCATTGAATTGATATGATAAGTTACAGGTTATCTTAAGTGACAACTTATGTTATTAATTTTGTGTTGGTGACTGGCCCCATCACCTAGGTTGGTGGTGAATTAGAGGTGCGTCGAGATGACTTAGATAGTTTGAAGAGATTCATTTAACTATCTCTTTGATCATACGAATTGGAAATGGTTCAGTGTGAGTTGGATACATCGGCATGATAGGTGCCTTTCGATGGGACTTGTCTTGGAGTCCCTTCGACAATCTGATGAATGTCTCATAAGTGAGACACTAGTATCTTGGTAGGAGTCTAGAAGAACTCTCTTCGATGGAAGCGATAAGGAGAAACTTAATCTCATCAAAGTGACTTAGGATTTTTTAAGGGATTTACATGGTTGTCCCTTTGATCTAGTGATGAATGAGGTCAATGGCTTTGGTGGACTATCGGTGACATTGGAAATGTATACGTGACGGTTGCTCGTCCACCTACTAAGAATTTAGTGGGGTTCGTGCAAGACCCGTGGGGAAGCAGGGATCGGTGGAAAGCAGTCCATGACAGTTGATAGGTGACAAATGAGATGGTACAAGGAATGGTAATGTACAGTTAGGGAGCGAATGAAAGGATGAAATGTGGTGATCGTTTGGTGGTTGATCTTTGCATCATTTTTTGAAATTAGTGATAATTTTTGGTCAATAGGAGTACAACTATCTAAAGATTGGAGTCTCTTCATTGAAGAGACAATACAGTTTTGATGGGAGTACATTTCATGTCTCCTCAATAAGGTGATAGTGTTTAGCGGATGATGAAGGTCAAAGCGTAGTCATTTAATATTGAATTTAATGGTACAAATTATTGACGATAGATCAAACAATGCAAATGGAAGGGCACTCATTGGAGTGACTACATAGTTTTGAAGTGACAAATTTGTCCATCCCTTCAACATTCCAACAGATAGTAAACAAGATCAATGGTGTTGGTTGAAGAAGGTAGATCAGACGATGCTGGTGACAAGATGTTTATCGAAGTAAACAATGAAGTTTGGTGGGATGATAATTTTTGTCCCCTCGACATGGTGATACAGGTCAATATTGGCGGGAATCAAACACAGGTATTTGACGATAATGGTTTCATGCTTAGCACCTGATTGGTCTACGATTTCTAATACTGGTGAATCAGATTGATTCAATGGAGAAGATAATAGAAGATTGTTCACATAAATGATTGACATTGATTCACAGGATGATTTTTAGGAGGAAAAATCCAATGAGATTTTTGCACAAATTTCCAGACGAAATTATAGCAAAGTAATTATTGCTCATTGGATATAATGTCAATACTAAGGCAAAGGAGATCTCTCAATTTGAATTTGAATTCATTGCATAGGAAAATGGTGAAACGATATAGAAAATCCTAGATATAGCCCACCAAAAATGAAATGATTCATTGAATTCCAATTAGGGTTATAGTGTGATGTCTGTTGCTTCTTGGTGAAGATAGAAATTATTATAAATTAGCAGTTTAGTAATATGAACATGTGGGTCAAAGTGAAGAAAGAATATAGTCAGTGAGTGAAGTGTCTTACTGTAACATATTGTTAAAATTTGTAATGTATTGTTGAAGTTGTATGTAGTTATCTATGAAAGTGAAAAAGAGAGAAAGCATGTTGTGGAAAAGTGTGTATAATTGAGTGGAGTCTAACTATGTATGCAGCTAAGATGGTGAGAATAGTAAGAGAAGAAGTAGACAAAGAGTGCATGATTGTAATACATAATATCATCTAGATATTCAAGGTGAAGAGAGTGAGTAGTGCAGCAAGTTAGAACAGTGATTGTTCTAGTTCAAAAGAGAGTGTTGTGTAGAAGAGAGTGAGTGCAGAGAAGTGTGAGCATAATTTATGTATTGAATATAACGGTGCATTACCATGTTTTGTAGAACCATTCTTAATGTATATATGAGCAGTTTTGTAGCCTCATTGTACTGAGTTGTAGCTCAAAGTAGGGGATTGTAATCTCCTTGGAGTTATAGCTACTAAATCAAGGAGTTGTTGCTTCCTTGAAGTTGTAGCTTCTAAATTATGGTGTTGTTGCATCCTTGGAGTTGGAGCTCCTAAATCAGGGTGTTGTTGCATCCTTAGGGTGGTAGCCCTTAAAAGTTGTAATTGAAGATATCATTTGTGACATTGGATTTGAGCAGTAGACTCAACTTTTGTCACCATGGTTTTTCCCATCTTGGGTTTTCCATGTATATTTGGTGTTGTGGGAATGTTTGTGTTGATTTCTTATTTGCATGTTTATGTTTGTGTCTTTAGTTTTTTAATCTACACATTAAGAGTTTGAAACATAAATCTACACAAAGTATTTGGAGCTAAGAAAGTAATCTACATAAAGGTTTTGAGGACTAAATTTTTTAGAATCTACTGATTCACCTCCCTCTCAGTAGATCATTGTGTTCCAACAATTGGTATCAAAGCCCTAGGTTCCCTAGGAGAAGCTTAATCAGCTTGGGTAGATCTTGGACAAGTGAACACAAAGTACGACTAATAAGGGAATCTCATCTATAGAAGAAGTATCTCTATTTAGTGGATCAGACTATATGGTTTGGAGCAAAAAAATGGAAGCTTACTTGAAATTATTAGGCTCTAATGTATGGAAGTCAGTAGAAAAGGGTTATAAGGTTTATACTTCTTTGAAATATTATACTATGGCTGAAAAGAAAGCATTTAAAGATGACACTAAAGCAAGATTTGCAATTATGATCATAATGTGAGATTCAATACTTGATGAAGTTATGCATTATAAAACTGCACATGAAGTCTGGAACAAGCTGAAAAGGATATATGGAAGTGATGATAGGAAGATGAAGAATCATAAATGTACAAGTAAAAGCAAACCTGGAAGTCTGAAGACAAAAGAGGATGAGAATATTGAAGACACATTTTTTAGTGAGGTTGTAACCCATAGTACAAAAGAAGAAACATCTACATCCAGATCAAAGACGGCTGATAAAGAGGAAGATGATTCTATCAAAAGATCAATGAATGTCTCCAGGAAACATAGAGGTAATCGTGATCATTTTATTTCTAAATGTTTTTATGATGAAGTAAAATATTCTAAGAAAGAAGAGAATAGTGAAAGTAATCTACACACACAAGTAGAAAATAGAGTATCAGATGTTTTTGGCAGCTCAGATGATGAACACGGAAGCTCCTATGAGATTGATGAAAGTGGATTCTTGCACATGAATCCTAGCATGAGGCATAATGAAGAAAGTGAAGAATCTGATGATGAAAAAGAAGTTGACATAGAAGTTAAGCTTAATAGTGCTATGAATGAGACTAGAAAATTAAGAAAACAAAATGAAGAATATAAGAGGAATGCACAAGAAGAGATTGAAAATATGAATAAGAACCTTGAAGAATCTAATCAATTAGTACTCAGCTTGAAGATACAAGTGGAAGAAAGAAAAATAGCAGAAGATGTAGTTAAATTAGAACTACATTCTAAATCAAACGAATGTAAGAAGTTGGAAGCTCAAATAGTTGCACTAAGAAAGGAGTTAGAAGATTCCAAGGAGTAGATTGCTAGAAGTTTGAAACTGAAAGGTGATTCCATGATGATAGGTGAGTTGAATAGGTTGCAAAGGATGTCAAGACCAAGGGAAAAGATTGACCTTGGCGATGAAAAGGGGAAAAGTCATTCTATTGGTGAAAGATTGTTTGACAACTTTAGAACAATAGAGAAAGGTTGCACAAGTGGCTCAAAAGAAAGTACCTCTACAAATGGAAAGTCAATCAAAGGAATTGTTGAATTGAAGAAAGATAAAAAGGAGAAGAAGCCTACTACTAAGAAGAATAAAATTGAAGATGTAAAGAAGCCTATTGTTGCTGACAAAAAGATGGAGAAATCAGTTCCAAGTTGCCAAAGCAAAAGCAAAAAAATTAAGGGAGTTGATGCATATAGATTCATTAGGATGAGACATGCCAAGTTGAAAAATCTAAGAAAATCATCTCACCTTGAAAAAGGAATAGATGTGACCAGGTATAATTCATGTTTTAATGGTTATTGCTATTCTTGTAATCAGTATGATCATAGAGCTAGAGATTGTTGGACTGCACCTAGAAGGAGTACACAATATGTTTATAAGAATTCATTTTCTCTTGCAAGGAATATGCATGTAGTATGCTAGGAGTGTGGAAACTTTGGTCGCATAGCTAAAGATTGTAGATTAGATCTTGTAAGACCTATAGTATAGAGCAAGAGGAAGAATACAAGGAAGGATATATCTCCTAAAGTAAACAATGTTTCACATACTCTTAAGAAGAAGGCAGGTGTGACAAAAAGACAGTCAAAGAAGGTGTGGAAAGTAAAATTTTGGAAAGGAGATCCAAATGAGGCTACTTCAGCCTCACATCAGTAACCTACAGCTATAGGGCACAAGTCTAGGGAGATTTTCAGTGGAATTCAATTCATCCTTGGAAATAGTAGGAGAAGATCAAGTCAGGTAAAAAGGTTTTTACAAATTTCTAATGACTTGATGGTTGCAGGATAATGGTTTTACACTTTCTCTTTGTCAAAAGGGAATAACATTTGTAGGTGAAGAAGATAATGCTCCTTGTGCTTTGCTGAGAAAATGAAATATATAAAGCATCTTGATTGGTATAGAGCATGAAATAATGCAAATGCTAAATGAAGTAGTAGATGATGTGCAAAGATGTTGAGAAGTTGTAGATTGGTGTCATAGAATCAGTTATTGTTATCAGTAAAGTTTATACAAAGCTTGAAGAAGTGCAAAGCAAATACAAATGAATATAGGTCGAGAGAGTGAAGCATGGTCTAAGGGGGAGTTGCTAGTGGTATAAAATCATTGTTATGTGTTATACTTGATACAATGTAGTTCAGAATGTTAATGGGTGTATGTGTGAATTGTGAGAGTTAGTAAATCAATAATAAAACACAAAAACTCAATGAAACGTATTACATGAGAGATTTGAAGCACAAAATTTATCAAATTCAAAACAAAAGAAAATCATTAAAATTGTTCCATTGTTCTCTATTCTCAAGGATCCTTTAAATCATATTGGCACTCAGATTTGTGTATGCAATATGATTGTTAGAATGAAAACTTGAAAAACGAGATGCTATTCAAAATACAAGAATCTAGTTCCTACATGATTTAATAAGCTATGTGATAATGGTGATATTGACAATGAATATGATGTTGAAAACTATGATGCAAATGCTATATAAAAACTAGGGTAATAAATACAATGCAACTATGAAACTAAACCATGATTCTAAACTAAAATGATAAAACAATTCTAAATGCTAAATGCCTAAATGTTCTATATTCAAACCCCAAATGCTCAAAATTCTCAAATGTTATTTCTGCATAGTAAATTTACTCAAAGACAGGATGATAAATGTTGTAGAATGGCCCTGTATTTATAGGAATTCCAAGGCATCTTGTGATGTGGCAGCAATCAACGGTCAAGATTTAAACATGAGAGATGAACGGTGGAGATGTAAGAATCATGGAGGATGTTCCCTTGACCAAAGACAACATACCAAGTGTATGAAGGAATAAAGTGTGTGAAAGAGCCAAGTGTAAACATGTGCCTAAATTCAAATTGGGAATTTAAATATTAAACATATTTAAATTCATGTGACACTTGATGAGGTGGCAAGAGGAAAAGTTGGAGACATGTGCTTAAATTTAAATTTGGGATTTAAATTTAGTGAAAAGATTATTAATTAAATAAAACAAACTATGTGAATTTGTTTATTAAATTAAAATAGAGGAATGCGATTTTAGATTGAAGAATTAGAAGAGTGTGAACTATATAAATGAATTTGGAATTTATTTATAAGTAGATGAATTAAAGGGGTTCATTAATTAAAGAACTTGTATTTAATTAATTAATTTTCTTGACCGATTTTATGTGTATACATTTATCCCCTCTTTGAAGTAATGTGTTTACACATTGCTTCAAAGAAAAATTTGTTGTCGATGCCAAGAAAAATAAAATCAATGCCCCAGACGTTGATTTTTAGGTGATGACAGATATATGCCCCCTCGAGAGATAAATCAATGAATTTTTGAATTTTTAGGATTTTTTGAAATTTTTGATGGTTTTTCGATGATTTGATGATGATTTTCAAATTTTATGATTCACAATCGATTTATCTCTCAAAAAATGATGTTTAAGTCACCAGGTGATGATTTAATGAATTAAAGACCCTTTGAAAATAAAATAAATCAATGCCACAAAATTCCAACTTAATTAACCTTTAAAAGGTTAAAAGGGTGTATTAAAATTTCATTTGTGTATTTGTAATTTGAAGATTTGAGAGTGATTGAGTGATTGAGCAACTTTGGAGCAAGATGGTGATCCCCTACCAAACACACCGATTTGAGTGTGTCAGATGTCACAACCTCCTGAAAACGTACGAACCTTTGGTATGTACCTCGAAAAACCTCCTTGTAAATTGTGCAATTCATTTTCCCCTCTTTTTTCCATGTTTGAATTCAGATTTAAATGTTCTAGCGAATGAAAGTACCAATGTAGCGCATAGCATGACTGTTATAGCGCATACAATAGATTAGCACTTAGAGTTTGCATTGTAGCGCATTCGTAGGCGGATTTAGTGCATCGATAGATTTAGTGCTTAGAGCTAGACATTTAGCATATCCAATAACTGTTCTAGCGCATAGGGTATATTAGCGCGTAGGTGATGTAGTTTAGCGCACTGAGTCATTGTTATAGCACATAGAATAATTGAGCGCATCGATAGAGGGGTTTAGTGCATTGGTCAAATTTGATGGCACATTGGGTATTTTGACACATTGAAACCTTGTTTTGGCGCATCCATGAATTTTTCTGGCGCATAGGGTTTTTCAGCACATTGAAGCACTATTCTAGCGCATTGGTGAAATTTAGACCAGATTGATGATTTTTTTATTAGGCTCCTTGATTTTGATGATTTTTGATCTCGTCAGCCTTTGATTTGATGATGATCAATGATGTTGATAGATTAGATGATGATTGATCTCATGATAGGTGAGATTCAATGATAGGATGATCATAATTGACCTCATGATAGGTGAGATCAATGATAGGTTGATTGATTGATTGGCCTCATGATAGGCGATGTGCATTGATAGATTGATTGATAAACCTCATGATAGGCGAGGTTGAATGATAGATTGATGCTCACGAGATTTGATCAAAGTCTCACTAGAGCTGATTATATTGATAGGCTGATTGATTTTGATTGATTGACAAGATTACGGATTTGTGATATTTTGTGATGATAGGAGCCTTTGACGAGTCTACAGATTCAAGAGTGTTTCCCTTGAATGTGGGATTTGATACCCCACCTGGTGTAGGCTGAGGTAGCCATTATTGCATGATGCAGATTGTCCTTGTGATCCTAAATATTTTATCTATCCTAAATATGCAAAAACAATTGTTGTGCAATGAGAGAAACACAAAGGGACACCTCAAGATTAGCCTAAGAAATTGATAACACAAAGAAAGAAGATAAAATAGATATTGTAAATGGTTATACCTTCTTTGTTGCTGAAATTCCTTGGTTGGCCCTTGTGATTGTAAGCTTGTATGCTCTTTTGATGGCTATGGAAATGACTAAATGCAAGATTGATAATATGATTAGATGCAAATGCAAAATGACTAAGTGGCTTGGATAAATGGCTAAAATAATGCTTACAAATTGAGTAGAAAATTTTGAAGAATAAGGGTGCAAAAATGGCTAAGTCCCCAAATTCCTTAGAAGAGGGGGTATTTGTAGAGAAATTTGAATTCTCTAGAGAATTCAATGGTTGAGATTGAGCCACCAAGGTCAAGATGTAGGGCTATGGTGAGTTGAGGACTCACAAGCCCTCACATATTGACATGTAGAATGTGAGATGGCTTAGGATAAGATGATGTGGAAGTGAGGTGGAAGGGAGGTACATGATGTGGAGGAAGGACAACTAACTTGGGGGGTGAGAAGATTTCCTCAAAAAGGAACTTCTTGTCCCTAAGTGAGGATGAAAGTGACATTTGAGGAATTTTGGAATTCCTCAAAAATCGCCATGGGAAATGAGAAAGTGATTGGAGAAATAAATGTGAATTAAAAATTCACATTCATGGGAGAATCTAGTGGATAAGAGAGGGTTTCCAAAAAGGTGGGAATTTTGTCACATGTTAGTGAGGTGACAAGTCAAATGTTCTAGAAGTTTCATGGTGATAAGGTAAGCCTTGGAAGGATAAAATGCGAATTAAAAATTCACATAGGGAGGAGAGAGACCTAGGATGAATAAATATGAATTAAAAATTCACATGGGAAAGGGGGTCAATGCTAAGAAAGGCAAATGAAAAGGTTGACTAAAAAGGCATGCCAAATGTGGCTAATGACTTTGATTAGGTTGTGCAAACACATGATTAAGAAAGTTAATGAAAGATTAGAGGTAAGTGAGAGATTATGGAGGATGTGACATTAATCCCTGATTAAGGGGATGCACATCCCAATCATGAATTAATTAAATTAATCCAGATTAGAAAGGGAATATGGATGATGTGACAAGGAGAGAGAAAAAAGAAGAATTTAAAATTGATTTTATTCAAAAAGGTTAAATGACTAAATTAAATAAATTGATATATTTATTTAATTTAGAGAGGAAAAGGTGGTAAGAGTATTTAATTATTGAATTAACTACTTTAGGGGCCTTAGACAGACCATGAAATATTAATTAAATAAGTGATTTAATTGATACTGACCAAGAGGATGAGGTGTATGAGTTAAAGGGATGAATAAGGAGATGAATTTGACCATATGGAAGTGGTCAAATTTGGATGTCTACAGTCCTCTCTGATAGATATGCCTCAGATTAGGATTAACAGGGGTCTCTTCACAACTTTAGCAGAGAGGTGGCATAGTGAGCATAACACCTTTCACTTACCCACCGGCGAGATGACAGTGTCACTAGAGGATGTCTATGGGATTTTGCATATACCTATGGTTGGAGAGCTGGTATGATATGATTTTGTTGAGCGGGGTGGGACCGATGCATTGAGGAGGGTGTTTGAGGATCGAATATGCGGCTATGAGATTCTATGGTGAGAGATGGTTGATGCTTATGCTACATTGCCATGTGTACTTGTTGGATTCATTGGAGGGTTCCTTTGTCCTGACCGCAGGTCAAAGGAACTCTCAATTGGATGGGGTTGGATTCTCAAGAGCATGATTGCTCAGGGTACCAGATATGCATGGGGATGCTGCATGCTTTCCCATTTGTACCATGATCTACATCAGGTGGTCTACCTCTAAGGGGCCAGTTTGTCAGCAAGAGTCACATTGCTTCAGGTATGGGCATGGGAGCATATAGCAGTCACTCATCTAGTTGCAGACAAAAAGTGACTGACCATGAGACCATATGTTCATGCATATGCAAGTCCAGTTGCTTAGCTAGGATAGGAAAAATGGAGTATTGGAGGAGAGTACTTGATGATTTAGAGTCAGTGACATGGCGTCCCTACCTTGACTGCGAGCAGTGGTTGGAGGACGATACTGAGATGCCATTTGTGTGCCAGTCTATATACCTGATTGGTCGAACATAATTCATCATTGAGATATTTTTGTTGAGGAGGGTGTGGCGATAGTATGGCAGAGTGCAGGGAATTCCCTAGGGAGTGGCACATTATGCACAATGACAAATGGATGCGACAGAGTGGGGGCCAGTTCTGTCATATGATGTTGTTCAGGAGTTTCAGGGTCTACAAGTTATTAATTGGGATATTCATCCAGATATCATTGAGGCTTCAATGTCAGAGGAGTATGCCTAGTACTTCTTTACACATCCATTCCCACGGATCTCCAGCCCAGATGAGCTAGTGCCATTGTTAGATGATGAGGAGAGGGCAGTAGTACATGGACGTAGGCGAAGGAGAGATGCGGGAGATGAGGAGTAGGAGGCGAATATGGAGATATAGGAGGTAGAGAACAACGATGATGGAGATGGGGATGGAGGTGACGAAGGAGGTGGTGGAGATGAGGGCAAAGATGGAGATGGAGGTAATGGCGGTGGAGGAGATGAGGGTGGAGGAGGGCCGACAATAGATGTTCAAGATTTCAGAGTGCCTCAGAAGAGGTGATCATTGGTGGCTTCTTCCCAACAGCATGTAGAGATCCAATTGCCTTCTTAGCAACAACAAACATAGATAGTTGTGTTACAGGTGCAGGTTTAGACACTGTAGGGTTAGCTTGCACAGGTGCAGGCTTTGCTAGCACAAACACAGGGATAGATTCAGACACATGCACAAGCCCAGGCTTAGGCACAGGCACAGATGCAGGGGTAGATTTCCACACTCACAACCAAGAGGGACAGTCTAAGACAACGGGTTGATTAGGAAAAGGGAATTTTTGAGAGACTATAGAGAGCTACATAGGGTATAGGTACAACAGACTACTTTTGAGAGGTACAATGCACTGCCCAAGAGGCCGAGTTCTATAGGTTGAGATATCATGAGGTGGTTCCTCTAGAGTGTCGGGAGAGTTATGTACAGTCT
This sequence comes from Sequoia sempervirens, assembly GCA_007258455.2. Lineage (NCBI taxonomy): Eukaryota > Viridiplantae > Streptophyta > Pinopsida > Cupressales > Cupressaceae > Sequoia > Sequoia sempervirens. The sequence continues at coordinate 303,462,198 of VDFB02047230.1, forward strand.
AGGTCGAGTAGGACCCATTCTTAGACCACTAGTAGAGGTGTGACACAACTACTTCCAAGAGATCCAAGAGATCCCAGTGCAGGTCCATCTAGTGGGGGAGGCACTAGTCCAGTGATGCTGGCACCATCTAGAGGGAGCACCACATAGCTCCATGATTGATGACATATTTGTTGTATTTTGAGACACTTGATGATGTACTTCTTGATTCAATTGGGACATATTGAGATACTGCCATTTTTGATATTGATGTATCTCTTTATACCTTTGGATATCCTTGTACACTTTGACATTATGATTTTGAGGTTATATGATATGCGGTGATGATTATTGATCTATGTGTTTATATGATTTATTATGGATGCCTCTAATGGATGCATTTAATTTCTATGTGCTTATGATGTTTATATGATGATGATATGATATGTTATGGATACAAATGATGAAACATATGTTATGATTCTATGATGCTTTATGAATTATGCCTATATGATATATGTGATGGATCTTATTATGCTAATGAAATGTGATGCATTTTATGTTTTTTGTACTTTTCTAATGTAAAATAGATGATGCATTGAATGGATGAATGTATGATAATGTTAATGCATGAGTGAATGGATGGATGGAATGATCGTATGATGGTGCATAGTTCTATGTGTTTATGATGTTTATATGGTACCTATGTTATTCTTATATGATGATTATGCAATGATGATGTGATGTATGCAATGATGACATGATAATGTAGGATTAGTGATCCAATATGCTTTATGGATGATGTTTTATGCTATGTGAGATGGATTTGATTATGCAAATGATATGCGATGCTTATGTACGTTCATGTGATGATTATGTTGATCTAGTTAGTCCTTTGTCAGTCTTGGATTTGAGTAATAACAAATTCACAGGTTGTATTCCATACATCCTAGAAAATCTATCTTCACCACTGGTTTTAGATGTTCATAAAAATGGTGTTATATCCTTAGAGGAAAACTTGTTTTACCATTCATGTTCCTCAACAAATTTTTCTTCTTGGAAATCTTACTCTACTGGATATGTCTTTCAATCTTCTTAATGAACCATTTTCTTAATCCATTAATGATAAATGAAATGATTTTGATTATGCAAGTGAGATGCAATGCACTTCTTTTTGTGTTTTCTAATGTGGATATTATGATGTAATGCATGGATTGATGAATGATGTGATAATGTATATATGATATGAAAATGATTTCTAATGTATGCAAATGATGATGCAACTATATGAGAATGATATGTTTTTGGTAATGTCAAGTGTACTCAATCCATTAATAATAGAGATAAGGGTGAAGCCATAATAGTGGTTTACACTTTGATGGAGGAAGGAAAATTGAGAAAAAAATGACCCCATGGCAAAAAAATTGGTTTTAGGGGTTCGCATGAACCTACATGTTCAACCGAACCATAAAGGGGTTCGACCGAACTAGGGTTCGAGCGAACCCATTAAATATTGGGCCCACATTTTCCACCCAAAAAAAAAAGGAAAAATGCATATTAGTGGGGGTTCGAATGAACCCTGGTTCGCTAGAACCCCCTGGTTCGCTAGAACCCCCTTTTTCCCTAATTTTTTAATTTGTTCACACAAAAAACCTAAAATTTTACGCTTTCAAGCTCCGGTTGGGGATGAAAATGGGGGAATATTTAGAAACCAAACTTGGAATTGAGTAGCCTTTAGAACGAGCTATCCAATGAATATAATTTTAGTATGTTTTGGTTTTATTATCTATCTATTTTTTAAGTTTTATTAAATATAGGTTTTTCATCGAAAACAAAAATCTCTGTTCTGCACAAGTGGAAAAATAGAAGATTATAAAAAAAAAATTAAAAATATGAGTGCACCAGATATTGAAGTCCTTGATCCAACAAAAAAGATAGAAGAATTTTGATACATACAAAAAGTTATGTTATACGGTTGCAGTCTGAATTATCATTTGATTGACTTCGAAACTTGATTAAAGAAAAAATATTCAATAAAAACTATCTAACCAAGTGGAAGCACTAGATATCAGAGTTAGAAATCTAAATTTGAAAGAATTGGAATTTTATCCTTCATGGAAAAAATTTATGTGTTATACGGTGTGTGTCACTTTTTAAAAATGCTATTTTTTGAAAAAAAACAATTTTTGTGGGAGATGGAAAAAGAAGTGCAATTTAATTCAAAAAAAATTGAAAAAAATATTTTTAGAATCTACAGACAAAATGTGGCAAGACTCTAGTTTACATCATCTTCAAATTCCTTATGGTTTAATCGCTATAGGTGCCCGAATGTGGAGATTGTGTTAAAAAAAAATATCAGTGTCCAGTTAGGCCAAAAAGTGTAAACCACTATTGTGGGATCACCCATAATGTCATTGTGATATTGTTTCAGCCTTGGAAAACCCCTAAATACAGATGCAACACTGATATGAATGCAATCTACCTTAACCATGCAAATCTAATATAGAAAGGTTATCATTGTAACAGTTGATTTGTCATGATTTTTATCATCATTAAGTCTTTAAAATGTTGAAAGTGAGTACAAACATCGATGGCATAATTTAGAGCATGATGACCTGAGTACTACTTTCATGATTTTTTATATTGCAAGTTAATACAAGCATCTAGGTATAATTGTGTAGATGTCCAATTTGATCACTTCCATATGATCAAACACGTCTCCTTATTCATCCGGTTGCTCATCCCCTATGTCAATATTAATTAAACCATTTGTTTAATTAATACCCTGCATCTTGCATAAGGGTCCTAAAGTATTTAATCTAATACTTTACCCCTCTTCCTCTAAATTAAATAAATATCCCCTTTTATTTAATTTAGTCATATCCCCCTTTTAAAATTAAAATTCATTTTTAATGCCTCTTTTCTCTCTCATGGTCACATCCTCCAACTTTTGCAAGTTGGCCCCTAATCCATCTTAATTACTTCATCTTCTTCTAATTAACTAGGGTTAGCATGTGCACACCCTTAATCATCATTAAGGTCACATCCTCCATAATCTCCCACTTGCTTCTAATGAGTCATTAGTCCATCTAACTGGGTACTTGCACAACCTTAATCATTTGATTAGCCTAACCTAATCCTCATCCTATTTATAGCATATGTCCTTGAGTCAACCTTATTAAAGGCTTTCTCCTTTTGGGCAAGGCACTCCACTTCCCTATGTAAATTTTTAATTCACCTATTAATCCCCCAAGGCACCCAAAAGGAATTTTTAAATCCTTCACTTATCCCCACATGTCCTTCACTTATTCTTTATTCTTTCCCATCTCCCCATGAGAATATTTGAGGAATTTTTAATTCCTCACATGTCCTCTCACCTACATGGGGACAAGGACCTTCTTTATGAGGAGATCTTGTCCAATCCCAAGGTACTTTGTACCCCTCTCCATGTCATGTACTTCTCTTACACCTCATGTCCACCTCATCTTTCTTAAGCCTCTCCCCTTGCCACATGTCAAGATGTGAGGGCTTGTGAGTTCTCAACTCACCATAGCCCTACATCTTGGCCATGTTGTGGCTCAATCTCAACCATCCATCTCCTCTAGGAATTCTCAAAATTCCTATAAATACCCCCTCTTTTCTCTCATTTTGGAAGAGATCATTTTGCTAGCTTGCAATTTTGTTTCTTAATCTACACTTAGCCATTTTCATGTTTTCATCCATTTGCACTCATCCTCACAACATCATTTAGCTCGCATCTTGTGCCATCCAAGGCGCATACACATCGAAAATCGAAGGGCCAACCAAAGGATCAATTCGACGCAAGGTATAAGGTTCCATTTTGTTGCTTTCATCTTGTGTTGTTTCCAACTTAGGCTAATCTTGAGGTGTAGGTTGTTTTGGTGTTTATTTGCACTCTTTTACTTGCTGCTTGTTTTCTAATGCTCACATTCGACCTATCACATTTCTGGCATGCCCGATGGGACCCACAAACGGGTCTATTTCTTTCACGTTTGCTATTTTTTGCATTTTTCAAGGTCCAGGTTGCAGAGTGGCGGACCTGTCTTGACAAAGTGGCAGATCTGTCCAGCGGTGGCGGACCTGTCCTGACAGAGTGGCAGACCTGTCCTGCTGTGGCAGACCTATCCTGCTGTGGCGGACCTGTCCCGGAAGGGTGGCAGATTTGTCCTCTGGTGGTGGACATGTCCTGCAGTGGTAGACTTGTCCTGACAGAGTGGCGGACCTGTCCCTGCAGAGTGGCGGATCTGTCCCTGTAGGGTGGCGGACCTGTCCTCCAGAAGGTAAAAATTTTAAGTTTTTTTTCTGATTGTCTTTTGGTAAAATAGGCACATAGCTTAATTAAAGGGGGTCAATAAACCTTTTTTGGCGTGTTTGGGAAGGCTATTTGATGTATCCAATCCCCTTGCGCCATTTGGCGATCCTGGGTGAAAAAAAATCGTAGCTTTCCAAGTCCTTTTGAGTCACCCTTTTTCACTTTCTTAGTGGGACCTACGTGGGGATTTCATCACCCCAAGGGATGATTCCAACCACGTGTATCGGCGGGGTATATAAAGGGGTAAGAGCGAAAGCTGTACCTCAATCCAACCACGTTGTAATTGGCGAAGCATCGGGATGACGTGAAGAGTTGGTCCGAGCCTTTAGTATCTCGCTAAGGTTCCTGACTCACGCTTGTAACAGGTTGGTGTTCACGGTTTGGGCCTCACGTACCGGGTGTATATCGAGGACTCCTTAGCAACCATGTGCATCCTAGAGTAGAAGACTTTGTCGACCATACCCGTTTTTTACTAATCTTAGGGTTGTGCTGTTTGAATTGTCTTTCTCGTGCAAAAACCAGTGATTATCAGTTTGGCCAAGTCTTTTTATGATTGCTATATTTTGGGTCCTTTGCCTTACCCATCCATCCAAAACTTCCAACTTAAACTTATCCTTTGGCGGACCTGTCCTTCTACAGTGGCAGATCTGTCCTAATGCAGTGGCAGACCTGTCTTTAAGCAGTGGCGGACCTGTCCTAACCCTGTGGCAGACCTGTCCCAACCCTGTGGTAGACCTGGCCTTGTGTTGTGGCAGACCTGTCCTAACCCTGTGGCGGACCTGTCCTTGTGCTGTGGCGGACCTGTCCTTTAACTAGCCTATATCATCACTTGGCATTCATTATCCCTCTGTTTTGAACATCGATACGACCATTCAACATCCCAAAACAAATATTTGAACGTCTGTTCCGAGCCTCCATCCCTTCGGTCTAAGATTCATTTATCCCGAACACTCTTTTGCTTGTTTCGAGAGCCATTCATCCATCTTGGGACACTCCCCATCCGTGCTAAACCTGCTTTCATCTCTGATCTCTGTTATCCTTTATAAACCTCGTTGGAGTTGTCATCCAAGTTGACCTAGGTGTTCATCCCTAATCACAATCATCGTAGTTGGCTTAGGATCGCTATCCGTCTTAAGTCAGTTATCCTTTTTGACCCAATCAATCCGCTTCTATCTCAAGTCGGATTCGGTGTCGTTATCATACCTCCACCTTTCAATCAATACCTAGTGTTACCAAGGATCCTTATTAAACTCGGTTGTGGATCTTGGTCTTCATCATCTTTATCATCACGTCAATCCTAATCATCAGATCAATCCAACCCCCACATCATCAAATCTATCCAGATCAAAATCCAAAACCTGGACTAATCTAGTGTCATCAAATCAATCCATATCGGTCCAACCGATCGTCATCAATCAATCTCCCATCAAATCGAATCAATCTTTCATCATCAAGGTCTTTCTAATATCTTGATCCCTCTCATCATCTTGCATGCCCGTTCAGACCCGATCATAGGCAAAGAAAATGGCTGACCAACAAGCCCTGAATGCCCAATCAAACAATCCTCAAGATCCCAATAACACAATGAACATCCCTCACGATCCCCACAACGGTACCTCAGCACAATCCAATGTGGATGGTCAAAACACGTCACCACCTAGGGAAGAAAACATGGCTGATCAACCTGAGCTCACATTCGAGGAACACTTTAGCAACCCTGTTAATGCACAAATGACAGAACGCCTTCTCAAAAGACATGGGGACAAAATCTTGGCTCACTTGATTGACAAAGGTGTCAAGATTCCGTCAGGTGTCAACTTATCCAAGTATGGCACCTCCACATCTAATGTACCCCAAGGTTCACATGACATCCCCAGTAGCTCGTATGTCCCCAATGTTCCTTCCGTAGAAGGTTGGCACCAACCTGAATTCGGCAACGCTATCCTATATCCCGTTGGCAATCCCACACATCCCACCATCTCGGTCATAGGAACACTCCAAACCATTGACCCCAATGATCCTTTTGCCTATGGCATGCCGCAAAACATCTCGCAACCGCAACCATTAATGCTACCGACACCACTCCCCTCAAACCTGCCTCCTGTCAACACTGGGGGCAACCCTTTCACCGCCTTGCCCCCACCTCCTGGGGCTACCAATCCTCCACCATCGTCCTTCATACCCCAACAACCACCCCAATCTAACAATCCTCCACCATCGTCATTCATACCCCAACAACCGTCCCAATCCAACTTCCCTCCTTCATCGTCATTCGTATCTCAACAACCTCCCCAAGCCTATGCTCCCACTAGCGCTCAACAACCTCCCTCGCACAACATCTCAATCGCACCTCCACCTCAACAACAACCATTGGTCAATCCCCTATTTTCAACACAACCATCACAACATCAACCGCAAGGAAATCAACCTTGGCTTTCAGCCCCGACCATATCCCCATTCCTTGCATCCATTTTACGCTCGCAAGTGCAACCACCAAAAAACATCCCATCTCGCCCACCACAACCGCCAACTATGCATCAATAACCACCCCATCATTACAAGTATTATAACCAGCATCAATATCAACAACAACCCTCCTATGTGGCATCGCAACAGTCATATAAACACCCCCAATATCCGTAAGCTAATCAACAACATCTCCTCCCTACTTCCCAACAATACGCCACCCATAACTACCTAACCAATCCATATCCCGCCTCGCAACAACAACCTCTTTATCAACAAGGTCCCTTGGCGTATCAGCAGGGGATGCCACCTCCTCACCCATACGCCCATCTCCAAACATCATCTCAGAATCCACAATCATCCTATCATCAATACCCATCCAACACACCGACCAATGATTACATCCTAGAAATCAAAGCCGCTCTAAAAGATCTTCAAACAGGGACTGGCAAACAATCGTTCAAGTTTGAAGATATATGCCCATATCCGTATGATCCCTCCATCTCATTGATTCCCTTCCCCAAACATTTTGAGATGCCAAAGTTTGACAAATATAAGGGGAACAAAGATCCTAAGGCCCACTTATAGGAGTTTTACTCCCAGTGTCAAGAAGTTATCCACAATGACAACTATCTCTTGCGTCTGTTCCCCCGGAGTCTGGCAAGCAATGTGCTAGGGTGGTTCATGACTCTTGAAAAGGGATCTATAAAATCTTTTGCAGACCTATTAGAAAAGTTTGTCTCCTACTTCTCCTTCAATTTGGAGAAAGATACCGATACCTTGGATCTTCTCAAAGAGAAACAACGTGAAGGGGAAACCTTTACTAGCTACCTCTAGAGGTGGCGCGCCATAGCAAGCCGAATGAAAACCCCTTTGAAAGAAAAGGACATGGTCACCCTCTTCGTGGAGAACTCTCATCTCAACATGGCTCATAACTTCCGATTACATTGTGTCACCACTTTTGCGGAGGTAGTAGAGAAGGGACCCATCCTTGAGTGCGCCCTTGTTGCCAAGGGGCACGCCAAAATATATAATCAGGATAGGGAAAGGACATTCAATGACAAGCCACATTTTTGGAACAAGAACAAAAATGCAGTAAATGATGGTGTCACTGACACTAAACATGTCCACGTGGCCAACACATCCCAGAAACAATAGCAATCCATACCTAATGCCATATCCGTACCGCAAGGGACACCCCGTCCTCCCCAACAGTCCAATCAAAATAACCAAGGGAACACTAAACGCCAGTATGCTCAACTAGGAGAACCCTTGAGTGTCGTCTTCAACAAACTATTGTAGATCAGCTATCTGATCACGTACCCTGTGACCAAGCCACTTGACAAATCCAAACCTAAGCACGCATGGTTTAGGGAAAATGAATATTGTGAGTTCCATAAAATCAAAGGACACTCTTTGAATAAGTGTCAAGGTCTGAAAAACTACGTACAGGATCTCATAGATCGAGGTGACATCAAGGTTGACCCTAGTCAAGCTCCGTCGTCCAATGCTGAATTGCAGATCTATCAAAACGCCTTCCCGAACCATAACCAAGGCCCGAGTACTTCCAACAACAATCCTCAAAATAACATCACAAATAACGTGAACTATAAGAATGTACCCCTCAATTATGAGGGTATTATTCATTACATTGAGCAGGTAGAACCTCGTGTATCCATGATACATGTCAAAGCTAAAGACCATCAATGTGCTGTTACCACACGACAAGCCCGCATCACCGTTCCTGCAACCTCTACACCCGCCCAACTGACTCCTGTAACCTCCTAGTACAATATCCTTGATCACTTAGGAAAGACCCCTGCACATATCTCCATCTTGGATTTACTCAAGTCTTCCCCCGTGTATCAAGAAATCCTCAACAAAGCTCTACAGGAAACCCATGTGCCTAATAACATTGATCCCACACAGTTCCAAGCTTTGGTAGGACACCTAGCTTCATCTCACCAACTACACTTCAGCCAAAATGATATGCCCAACATTGATGCCAATCACAATCGCCCCTTACATATTGAAGTTGTGGTTGCCTGGCATAAAATAAAAAGAGTCTTGGTAGATAATGGCTCTGCCCTCAACTTGTACACTCTAAAATTCATAAAACAGGTGGGGTATACCCAAGCGGACTTAAGCAACCAGATTATTACAATCAAGGCTTATGATAATGTAGAAAGGAATTCAGAAGGGATCATCAATCTTCCTGTCCAAGTGGGACCAGTGGTTCAGTACATCACCTGTCATGTCCTTGATCTGGACTTGCCATATAATCTCCTCCTCGGCCATCCATGGCTCCATGCTATGCAAGCTATTCCGTCCACCTACCATCAGTGCCTCAAATTCCCATTCAACGGACAAGAGGTCACCATTTATGCCGACCCCCAACCATTTGAATATTGCCGCGCTCTAGAGGCATCATTTCCCCATTTACATTATTGTCCTGGGGTTGAAATGGGTGCATCTCAGTCGTCATCCGCTAATCCACCATCCACCACGATAACCACTCCATCCTCCACCACTGACCCCACAGTCACAAAAGTCCAGATCATTGACAAAGGGTGTGGCGAGTACAAAATGCATACTGCTCTTAATGTAGCGACCATGCCACCATCACCATACGAGTATGGTCAACCTTCCCATGCTACCCCAAAGGAGGACAAGACTGTCACCTTCCATGGGAAAAACATCCCTACCACCACTTTCATATCCCCAAGTATCAAGACAGACGCGCTAGAAGAAGACATAAGCCAATGGGTTTACTGAGAAGAGCCTCAGCTGAAACTCCTCTCAAGGAATACTTCCAAGAAAAGTACCCTTGGCCGACAAAGTTTGTGGAAAAGCATAACTATCAAGGCAGAGGCTTAGGGAAGCAAGAACAAGGGAGGTTGCAACCCATTGATACATCTCCGCTACCAAAAAAGGTGGGCATTGGGTATGACAGAAAGCAGAAAGGCACCGAAACATCGTCTAATGCTTCCAATAGTGTAGCTGTGGACAACGGCTCATTAGAAGACATACCCGAGGAAGAATCCATCATACGTGCATACGATGACGTCGATCACACTGACCTATCTTCCATGTTCGAATGCCTATCCGTCTGCTCTATTAGCCTATCCCTTTGCCATCCTGAGCTCATTGATTGGGACCTACGAACTAGCACACTTGTCAGTATGCCTGCGGATACATATGTCAACCTCATGGGATTGGGGGAGGATGAACACTCCAGTCGCAAAAGTAAGAATAAAAAAAATAACAAACGGTCATCTAGTGAAAACCTCCCTGAGGCACTTTGTGACCTTGAAAAAGTAAAAATAAAGGATGCATCTGATGGCGAAAACCTCGAAGAGGCGCTAGAAGATGGAGATGTTCATCTTCCCCTTATGGGAACTCAGTGATCTGCCTGATCACCTATTCTAATTGAAGAGACTCAAGAAGTCAATCTGGGAACTGTTGAAAGTCCTAAGGTCACCTATGTAGCCAAGTCACTCTTGGAGCAAGAGTACCCGGTCATTGTGCAACTACTCCAAGAGGGAATTGTTAACTTTGCTTGGTCATACTCAAACATGCTAGGCTTAGATCCCGCCTTAGTGGTGCATCACCTAGACATCCGCCCAGATGCTAGGCCTGTCAAGCAAAAACTCTGCAAGATGCATCCGCAAGTCGCGTTGTTAGTCAAGAAGGAATTGGAGAAGTTACTGGAGGCAGGATTTATCAGACCAATTGACTACTCCGAGTGGATCTCCAACATAGTGCCGGTTGCTAAACCAAATGGTGACATTCAGGTCTGCACAGACTTCAGGGATCTCAACAAATCCTGCCCAAAAGATGACTTCCCCCTGCCCAACATTGACATGTTGGTTGACCTAACAGCAGGACATGAGATGTTGTCCCTTATGGATGGCTTCTCTGGGTATAACCAGATCCGAATCGCACCTGAGGACCAACACAAAACTGCCTTCACAACTCCTTGGGGCACTTTCTACTACAATGTTATGCCCTTCGGTCTCAAAAATGCGGGGGCGACATATCAAAGGGAAATGACGGTCATCTTCCATGACCTCATACACATCATCATGGAGGACTATGTCGACGACCTATTAGGAAAATCTAGAACACGAGCAGAACATCCTGCCATCCTGAAAAAGATATTTGAGCGGTTAGAGCACTACAGGTTGCGGCTAAATCCAAAAAAGTGTCTTTGGGGTCACTTCCGGGAAGTTGTTGGGTTTTATAGTCTCTCACAGGGGCATTGAGGTTAATCCTGCCAAGGTAAAAGCTATCCTGGACATGCCCCCTCCACGCAATCTCAAACAGTTAAGAAGCCTTTAGGGAAAAATGCAGTCCATCCATCGGTTCATTGCCCAGTTGGCGGACAAGTGTCAGCCATTCACTCATCTTCTGAAAAAAGATTCCACCTTCCGATGGAACCAACAGTGTCAGATAGGCTTCGACAAAATAAAGGAATATTTAGCCCATCCCCCGATATTAATGCCACCTATTCTCGACAAACCCCTCTTGCTCTACATCTCCGCCACTTCAGTCGCGCTGGGGGCATTGTTGGCACAACATGATGAGTCATCGAAAGAGAGGACAATCTACTATATCAGTCGGACATTGGTTGGCTACGAGTTAAATTATTCCCCCATGGAAAAAGCCTGCCTTGCACTTTTCTTCAGCACACAAAAGCTTCGACATTACATGCTTAGCCATCTAGTAAAGTTAATCGCCAAGATCAATCCATTGAAATATCTATTATCTAGAACCACTCTGACTGGCCGCATGGCTAAGTGGGTCATGCTCCTCAGTGAATTCGATATAGAATATGTGGACCGCAAGGCTATTAAAGGGCAGATAATCGCAGATCAGTTAGCGGAAGCTCCTCTAGTTGACACTCACCCATTGATCACGGAATTCCCTGATGAAGAAGTCTTCTCCGTTGATGAGACCCCCACGTGGAGACTGTATTTTGATGGATCATATACACATAATGGATCAGGGGCAGGAATTTCATTAGTTACCCCTCAGGGTGACTACATTCCCAAGTCATTCAGGATAGCGTTCCCATGTACCAACAATATGGCCAAATATGAAGCTCTCCTCACCGGTCTCAAAATTGCGAAACAGTGGCACATAACTCAGTTGAAAGTCTTTGGTGACTCCTTGCTAGTCATTAGACAAGTTAATGATGAGTTCCTGACCAAGGATGATAAGTTGTTACCCTACAAGCACATGGTGGATGATTTCAAGAAATATTTCACCTCTATACAATTTGAACAGATTCCCAGGGTACGAAACAAAGCAGCCGATGCAATGGCCACTATTGGCTCCCTCCTAGACATGCCCAAGGACCGAACAGAGTGTGAGTTTCTTGTAGAACAAATTTTAATCCCAGCATATGATATCCCTAAGACCGACATGGTGTGCGAAATTGTGGGTCCCACCTCGCCATGGTACCAAGACATCTATACCTACCTTCGTGATAACATTATACCCCCAGATCTTACTCGTAACCAATGCAAATCCTTCATCCATCGTTCCTCTTGATACGTCATCGTCGGTGATACGCTTTATCATCGTGGGTATGATGGAATCCTCCTTAGATGTCTGAATGAGACCGAAGCCCATGCTACACTAACAGAGGTACATAGTGGTGTTTGTGGAGCACATTCAAATGGTATGGCCTTGGCCAAACGGATATTATGAGCTAGATATTATTGGCCTACGTTGGAACATGATGCTTGCGAGTTTGTGAAGAAGTGTCTTCCATGCCAGCAACACACAGACTTAATCCATGCTCCAACACAAGACCTTCAGCCCCTCCTGGCACCATGGCCGTTTTCTTAATGGGGTTTCAACTTGATTGGTAAGATTCACCCACCATCATCCGATGGCCATAATTCATCATCACTTCCACTGAGTATTTCACTAAGTGGGTAGAGGCAATCCCCCTCTCACAAAGCACCGACATTCAGATCTCCAAATTCATCCTTTACCATATTCTCTGCAGATATGGTATCCCATCCACTATCATTTCCGACAATGGCAAGCCATTCAAAAACCAAGCCATGAAACACCTCTGTGACACCTTCCATATCCAGCACCGTTGGTCAACACCTTATTACCCCCAAGGTAATTTTCAGGCGGAAGAGACCAACAAAACCCTCATCTGTATTCTCAAAAAGGTTGTCAATAACACCGGACGAGATTGGCAGCTCCATATTCATCCTACCCTCTGGGCATATCGCACCTCCATCTGCACCCCGACAGGCGCCACCCCCTACTCTTTGGTGTTTGGTGCTGAAGCCGTCTTTCCAATCAAGGTTGAACTTCCATCATTGAGAATCTCTCTGAAGAACCTTATCAGTGAAGAGGATACTCGTTTTGTGCGGCTGGCACAACTAGAGTTACTAGATGAACGAAGAATAAAGGCCTATGACCATCTACAAGCATACCAGAATCGCCTCAGGCGTAGTTACAACAAGAAGGTTTTCCCTTGGCAATTCCAGGTGGGCGAGCTTGTCCTGAAGGAGAACCAACGCACTCAACAAGACCGAGACAAGAAAGGAAAATTTGAGGAAAATTGGTTGGGACCCTATATTATAGCTGCTAAATATGGATCTGGGGCATACAGGTTGACTACTCTCGAAGGAGAACCTCTTGACAAGCCTATCAACATCATGCATCTCAAAAAGTTCTACGCCTAAATCTGCCTGGTTACCCCACCTGGTCAAAACATAAAAAAATCACAAAAATCAAAAAAATCAAAATCAAAATAAAAAATCCAAAAATAGTCAAGAGAAATAAATCCGTCCTATGGTGAAAACCACATTATCGTGGCACCTTGGATAAGTATGGGTGGTGAAAACCTGGCAATAGGCGTCAACCATAGAGGGCTTAATCATTATCTACCTGACATCCTAGTTATTTTATGCCGTCATCCGCACTATTGTCCTCACCCATCTCATCCCGAGCTGCTTGGTAAATATTGATTGAGCATTGGACGACCCATCTAGTCTATCCCCCATTCCTGAGCTTTTTTGGTATCCCACTCTGAGCTTACGTCATTCATGCTCGTGTCCTTAGGTGGAATCATTAGTCGTGTCAGTCTTCACCTAGGTCCCATCCCGTCGTGTCCGTCAGTCAAACTACATTGCCCCTGCACTGTCACGTAGGCAAGGTTGATCATTTGATTCACCCCCGGGGCATTTGTCCGTCATCATTGGTTATCATTTTTCTTCTTTTCGCTTTATCCATGGTCTTTTCCGGAACTACGAGGGCTCTGCACTTTCATGTAGGCAAGGCTAATCTATGATCGGCCCCCGAGCCCCTAGGTCTGTAGGTTATGACAGTCTTTTGTGCTTCGTTATCAAGTTATGCCTACATCTAACCGGTTCTTAAACCAAATTCCCTTGTGTTACAAGATCTTGTCCCTCGGTAACATCCCGCGTCAACTGGATCATCCTACTTTTGCATCCATCTTTGGTCTCAACAGGATGAATCCTTCCTAGCAGAAAACGCCAATCACATCCATCACCTTGATTCTATGGCAAGGGACCTGTTGTCTTGATTATGATCTTTTGATGCTTTCAAATTTTTTTTTATCATTTTAGGTTCCTTCCCATCACTTGTCAAGGTCACCTTGGTCCACCATACTATGGCGTGCTTTGACCTACTGAAATGGGGGCATAGCTTGATCTTTTGTTTTGTCTACTGTCTTCTCAAGTTATCCCTCGTAAGACCCACCAAGATCTCCAAGATCTTGTGTTACGCTGGGACAACTTTGTGTGTTTGTGGTTATTACAACACCAGGCCCGACCGAGGTCATCGCGACCTCGGGGTGTTGGGATAACCTTATTATTTGCTGTGTTTGTTTCATGCGTAGAGTACTCTCTTGCCTTGGTCTTCTATATCAAGGTGCTTGGTACCCTACGCTATAGTAAAAATCAATGCTCCAAAGATGGCAAAATCTCATTTTCACTGCATTTCCACCACTTTGCATGCACCCTTCATTTCCACCATAACCACCGCTTATGATTTCGGTTGTGCAAGTACTCTCATTCTCTGTTCCTCTTGGGTCCTCTTCCTCTCAGGATATTAACAATTTTTTTTGGAAAATGCAATCTTCCATCTACCTATCGTCTATCTGCATTCTCATAACGGTCTTTATTGACATTTAGGTGCATTGTAAGCATTTACCCTTTTTGCATCCATAAATCATACATCATAAATCATATAAACATGTGCATCCATAAATCATACATCATAAATCATATAAACATGCATAAATCGTCCATCCCCATGAGCATCCATAAATCATACATCATAAATCATATAAACATGTGCATCCATAAATCATACAACAAAAATCATATCAACATGCATAAATCGTCTATCCACATGGGCATCCATAAGTCATACATCGTAAATCATATAAACATGCATAAATCGTCCATCCACATGTGCATCCATAAATCATACATCATAAATCATATAAACATGTGCATCCATAAATCATACATCATAATTCATATAAACATGTGCATCAATAAATTATACATCATAAATCATATAAACATGCACATCCATAAGTCATACATCATAAATCATATAAACATGCATAAATTGTCCATCCACATATGCATTCATACAACATGAATCATAGAAACATTTACATCGATCACAAATCATCCATCCATAAAACATAAATCATAAAGCATAAATCATCCATATAAACATGTATATATATATATATATGTATATGGAACCACATCAGGAATCATCTCATACAACCACATAAAGGAAACATCATGCATAATGTCAATAAAGGCCATCGCATAATCAAAATAATAAACATCATGTCATAATACAATACATCTCCATCATATATCGCCTAATAAGATACAAAATCCAGAGATGTGGGTCACCTCTGCCCTCTGGCGACATGCACAAACCATCCATCCTGTATCTGCCAAAAATAACCAATGTCCTGCATCTGACTGCTCTACTGTGAGCTGCCCACATTTGACCTCTGAGGCAAATTGGGTGCTGGCCCTCTGTGTGTTGGAGTCCCCTGGTACTCACGAGTGGGTGTCCCCTGGTACTCACGGGTGGGTGTACCTTGGTAACCGCCGTATGGAGATGGAGTCTGCCAGTAATCGCTGAAGCCCCTGGTGCATGTCCCTAATGACTGGGATGGCCCTGGTGGCTGTGGAGCCTGACTGACGTAGCGTGCAGTGCACTGCACTGGATCTGGAACAACCTACTCATATACCCCTCTCCAATAACTAGCCTGCTGCATAAACTCATCCCTTTGCCCAGCTATCAGTCTCGCGGCATTTCGCTCATGCCTATATTGATCTCAATATGTGCTGATCGCTCGCCGCTCCTATGCCCAAGCCTCCTGAGCTAGTATCAACTGTTGTATCTGCTCTGAACCTCTATCCCTCTCTGTCTACATGGCCTGTAACTGCGTGTGCAGCTCCTGTACATCTGTCCCTGGCCCTCCCCCC
>VDFB02047230.1:303478593-303515381 GCA_007258455.2 Sequoia sempervirens
ACCTACCCAGTTTCCCATTTCCCCCCGCCCACCAAACCCATGTGCTATATTTTTTACTTATCTTAAAAACCATGCCTAAATATTTAAAATAAATAGCATGGGTTTTCATACTCACCTTGCAGGGCACCGCGAAGTGGGTCCAGCGTCTCTGCAGCTCATCTGCTCAGTGAATGATCTCGGTGTCATGATCCCGCGACATTGTTGCTCTATCTCCTCTCCCTCTTCTTCACCCTTTCCTCACTTGCTACAGTAACAATGAAGCAAGGTAGTTCTTCAAATTACCTTTTAACCCCTCTTTTTCCCTCCTTTTCAAATAAAAGGTATTTTTTACCTTTTATTTACTTCTTTTTACCTTCCAATTAATCCCCTTCTTTCCTGGAGCTACCATTTGCAAACCGTACGTCCAATCGACTCCATTCAAATTTCTTTCTATTGAGAAGTCATCTGGGCCCCCTTCTTTCTTCCCCAACCGCCCTCTCGAGGGGGCATACCCTATCACTTTCTTCCATCCATTTGAAGCCAGGCACTGGGGCATCCCTCTCCTTCTCTTTCAGGCTGGGGCATCAATCCCTATCACTTTCTTCATCCCCGACATTTTATTTTTCTTCGAAACATTGTTATTTTAACAATATTTCGAAGAGGGGCAAAATGTAGACACCCAAATTTGATCACTCCCATATGATCAAATTTACCCCTTTATTCATCAATTCTGTCAATATTAATTTATTTAATTAATATTGCGCTTCCCACATAAGACTCTTAAAGTGTTTAATTTAATAATTAAATACTTTATTTGGTGCTTTTATCTTCTCTAAATTAAATAAATACACCAATTTATTTAATTTAGTCATCCTAATCTATTGAATTAAAATCAATTTAAAATTCTTCTTTTCTCACTCCTTGTCACATCCTCCATAATCCATCTCTAATATGAATTAATTTAATTAATTCATATTTAGGGTGTGCATCCTCTTAATCAAGGATTAATGTCACATCCTCCTACATTTGCCACTTGTCTCTAATCTTCCATTAATTATCATAATCAAGTATTTGCACAACTTTAATCAAAGTCATTAACCATTTTAGCACCACTTTTTAGTCAATCTTTCCATTTTTCCTCTTTGGACATTGACCCTCTTTCCCATGAGAATTTTTAATTCTCATTTATTCATCCTATGTCTCTCTCCTCACCATGTGAATTTTTAATTCACATTTTGTCTTCCCTAGGCTTCTAGAATATTTGACATGTCACCTCATGCACATGTGACCAATTCCCACCTTTTTGGAGACCCTCTCTTATCCTTTAGACTCTCCTAAGAATGTGAATTTTTAATTCACATTTATTTCTCCAACCACCTCTCCTTTTCCCATGGAGATTTTTGAGGAATTCCAAAATTCCTCAAATGTCCCTTTCACTCTCACTTGGGGACAAGAAATCCCTTTTTGAGGAAATCTTCTCACTCCCCAAGGTACTTGGAAGGTACTTGTCCTTCCTCCACCTCATGTACCTTTTGGCCACCTCATTTACACCTCACCTCCTCTTAGCCACTTCACCATCCACATGTCAAGATGTGAGGGCTTGTGAGTTCTCAACCCACCATAGCCCTTCATCTTGACCTTGTTGGATCAATCTCAACCATTGAATTCTCTAGAGAATTCAAATTCTCCTATAAATACCCCCTCCTCTAAGGCATTTTGAACACTTAGCCATTTTGCAACTAAATGCTGCCATTTTGTGCACTCATTTAGCCATTAATTCCATCCATTTGCATTAGCATTCAAGCACATAGTCTAATCCTTCATTTTAGTCATATCAAGAGTCATCAAGGAGCATACAAATCAATCCAAATCAAGGGCCAACCAAGGAGTTTCAGCTACAAGAAGGAAGGTATAACCATCTATCTTCATTTAACATTTTCCTCTTTGCATTTTCAAATTCCTTAGGCTAATCTTGAGGTGTTTCATTATGTTTTCCATTGCATTTTAATTGCTTAGAATAGGTTAAACATTTTGGATATCACAATAAGCATTCATTTGTACTTTGTAATTATTGAGCTATAATTCAAATTAATTCATTGCACATATAATTTATTTTTTGGATCAGTCATTCTCTCATGGTTGCATAACAAATTACTTTCTTTGATCTCTCTTGGTGATAGGTGTTTTGGTTGGAGGTGATTTTTGCGAGCTTTGGGGTTCACTATCAATTCTAATAGTGAATGGTATAACATTTTTTTAGGGGTAACTTATATAGGTTTTTTATCGCCTTCATTTTAAAATTTAAAGACATCTTTATTTACATAAAATTTGTCTAGTTTGTAGTATAATATTTTACCCCGATTTTGATTATTACACCAAGTAAACCAAATATGTTTGTTTCTATATCTACCTTTTTCAAAAGGATCTTCTAGATTATGATATATTTTCATTCTTGACCAAAATTACAACTCATTACCTTTCCATATTTTCTCTTTACCTCATTTTTATCCTCTTTATACTCTATCGTGTTATAGTCTTGAGACCATATCCAAGGAACTTTGGGTAAAGAGTGCACCAACCAAGACCACAAGGAACACCTTCCCTATAATAATTAGGGACATACAAATAATATATTCCAAATCTACACTTATTCTCAACCAAAATAACCCAAACAACTCTATTACAAAAAGAAAAATCACTTTCCACCATACACTAATTCCACTTATTATTGACAAGGATGACGAAAACCCTTGCTTGTTTCATGGTGGGTGAATAAGGCTTGATAATTTATCCACACAAAGTTAAGAACCCAACCAACTAATTTTCAATTTCCTTCACCTCTTGAAAACAAAAGAAGTATATATTTGGTCTCTTGTTGTAGAAGGACCTAAGTATATATTTTCTATCTGGGGATTCCAATCCCTAGACATTCTAGCTCACTCCCTTAAGTATAATTAGAGGTTTTTGATGGGGTATTATATTTCTAATTTTTATGCCTATCAAAATACTTAAGGTTTTTTTCATCTTATCCTTTCTTAGCAGGGTTTTTACCACTAGAACCTTGCTCTTTTTTCCTCATCAAAAGCACCTTGACTTATTTCTTAGGCTCCTTCTATTGAAAAAAAAATAGATTTTATTAGGTTTGAACCACCTCATTATTTTAAAATTTCCTCTCTTGGGTTATTCTTTCTAAAATACCTTGAGGGACCAACATCTAGTAGCAATTGGGGGGCTTTTGAGGCTACCATTTTTTAATTTTTTACTCTAGCATTGATTCTTTCCAATGCTAATTGTTGATAATTTTTCCTTGTGGTCTTAGTTTCTTTATTATTTTTTAGTAAATGCCCATTTATTCCCTTCCACTCCTTGGCTTTAATAATAACAAAACCCCATCAAATAGAAGGCCCTCCATGCTAGACAACCCAATGCTTGGGAGGGGTTTTATAGCCATATTATCTTCCCTTATTTTAATCTTTGCAGAGATTATCACATGTCTCAAGGTTATTGCCTTGAAATTGAGAGATCTTTGTTTTATTATATTTCTCTTTAGTGTTTTCATTTACTTTGAAAAATTTATTGGTTTTTTTTTTCAGTCTAGGGAAATCTTTTTTGACATGCCCATTCATTTTGAATAGAAATCAAGAATGTAATGACCCACAAGGGTTAATTCAAATTTTATATTGTGTTCACCAATCTAAACACCATCTTGGGTACCATAATTCTAGGGGTTAAGGAAATTAACACCCTTGCATTACAATGGGGAAAATTCTCCCTTGTTTCTTTAATTTACAGGACATTTCCCAATGAATTTAACATGTATGGAAGAAAATTCAATAATTGAGGAGGCACATTTTTTATTTTGACCCACCTAAAAGTTGAGTTAGATACTAATTCCTCAGGCCTTGAATCCACATACCAAGGAATATCCCTAAATATAAAGATTGAACCACATTTCAACATTCTTTCTTAACCACCCTTTCTTGCATTACATGCAATTAATTTTTTTTTATAAACAACCCTTTTTGAATCATTTTGTAAAATTTGACATAGACTCCTAAATTTTCTCCCCATAAATTTTATAACTAGTCATCAAATATTTTTTTTGGAAGACAAGATATTATTAACCAAACAAACAAAGAAAAAAATGTTGGAATATGGTTGTCATTGATGTCAAAAAAGGGTGGATCAAAAGGGGGTAATACCTAATCCTAGGAAAGAGTATAACAATATCAAATGTGAGGTGAAGTGATCATGCAAGGAAGAAGGATGTGTAGAGGAAACAAAGGTGTCATTGTGCATTGTCATCGGAGAAGGAATAAAGAATTATGTTTCTGCAAGTGTGCTTGAACAAGCTATTTTAGTGTTGTAGGAGTGTTATAAAGAGGTGTACGTGATTGGTAGTATGCTTCAAAAGTTTTCCAGGTGTTGTTGACATATGAGGTATAGATGGATGCCAGAATTGTGATGGGTTTTCTGAGAAATGTCCAGAGGTGCATTTTGGAGTGTTGAACAACTTGTTTGTCCCAGAAAGAAATTGATTTATCTCTTAGATGATTTAGGGTTTGTTGTGAAAGCCCTACATGTGCAAGAAACTATAGTCATGGTGGATTTGATTACAGTGTTTTATTTCTTCATTGAATTGATATGATAAGTTACAGGTTATCTTAAGTGACAACTTATGTTATTAATTTTGTGTTGGTGACTGGCCCCATCACCTAGGTTGGTGGTGAATTAGAGGTGCGTCGAGATGACTTAGATAGTTTGAAGAGATTCATTTAACTATCTCTTTGATCATACGAATTGGAAATGGTTCAGTGTGAGTTGGATACATCGGCATGATAGGTGCCTTTCGATGGGACTTGTCTTGGAGTCCCTTCGACAATCTGATGAATGTCTCATAAGTGAGACACTAGTATCTTGGTAGGAGTCTAGAAGAACTCTCTTCGATGGAAGCGATAAGGAGAAACTTAATCTCATCAAAGTGACTTAGGATTTTTTAAGGGATTTACATGGTTGTCCCTTTGATCTAGTGATGAATGAGGTCAATGGCTTTGGTGGACTATCGGTGACATTGGAAATGTATACGTGACGGTTGCTCGTCCACCTACTAAGAATTTAGTGGGGTTCGTGCAAGACCCGTGGGGAAGCAGGGATCGGTGGAAAGCAGTCCATGACAGTTGATAGGTGACAAATGAGATGGTACAAGGAATGGTAATGTACAGTTAGGGAGCGAATGAAAGGATGAAATGTGGTGATCGTTTGGTGGTTGATCTTTGCATCATTTTTTGAAATTAGTGATAATTTTTGGTCAATAGGAGTACAACTATCTAAAGATTGGAGTCTCTTCATTGAAGAGACAATACAGTTTTGATGGGAGTACATTTCATGTCTCCTCAATAAGGTGATAGTGTTTAGCGGATGATGAAGGTCAAAGCGTAGTCATTTAATATTGAATTTAATGGTACAAATTATTGACGATAGATCAAACAATGCAAATGGAAGGGCACTCATTGGAGTGACTACATAGTTTTGAAGTGACAAATTTGTCCATCCCTTCAACATTCCAACAGATAGTAAACAAGATCAATGGTGTTGGTTGAAGAAAATTTCTAATCTGGTGAATCAGATTGATTCAATGGAGAAGATAATAGAAGATTGTTCACATAAATGATTGACATTGATTCACAGGATGATTTTTAGGAGGAAAAATCCAATGAGATTTTTGCACAAATTTCCAGACGAAATTATAGCAAAGTAATTATTGCTCATTGGATATAATGTCAATACTAAGGCAAAGGAGATCTCTCAATTTGAATTTGAATTCATTGCATAGGAAAATGGTGAAACGATATAGAAAATCCTAGATATAGCCCACCAAAAATGAAATGATTCATTGAATTCCAATTAGGGTTATAGTGTGATGTCTGTTGCTTCTTGGTGAAGATAGAAATTATTATAAATTAGCAGTTTAGTAATATGAACATGTGGGTCAAAGTGAAGAAAGAATATAGTCAGTGAGTGAAGTGTCTTACTGTAACATATTGTTAAAATTTGTAATGTATTGTTGAAGTTGTATGTAGTTATCTATGAAAGTGAAAAAGAGAGAAAGCATGTTGTGGAAAAGTGTGTATAATTGAGTGGAGTCTAACTATGTATGCAGCTAAGATGGTGAGAATAGTAAGAGAAGAAGTAGACAAAGAGTGCATGATTGTAATACATAATATCATCTAGATATTCAAGGTGAAGAGAGTGAGTAGTGCAGCAAGTTAGAACAGTGATTGTTCTAGTTCAAAAGAGAGTGTTGTGTAGAAGAGAGTGAGTGCAGAGAAGTGTGAGCATAATTTATGTATTGAATATAACGGTGCATTACCATGTTTTGTAGAACCATTCTTAATGTATATATGAGCAGTTTTGTAGCCTCATTGTACTGAGTTGTAGCTCAAAGTAGGGGATTGTAATCTCCTTGGAGTTATAGCTACTAAATCAAGGAGTTGTTGCTTCCTTGAAGTTGTAGCTTCTAAATTATGGTGTTGTTGCATCCTTGGAGTTGGAGCTCCTAAATCAGGGTGTTGTTGCATCCTTAGGGTGGTAGCCCTTAAAAGTTGTAATTGAAGATATCATTTGTGACATTGGATTTGAGCAGTAGACTCAACTTTTGTCACCATGGTTTTTCCCATCTTGGGTTTTCCATGTATATTTGGTGTTGTGGGAATGTTTGTGTTGATTTCTTATTTGCATGTTTATGTTTGTGTCTTTAGTTTTTTAATCTACACATTAAGAGTTTGAAACATAAATCTACACAAAGTATTTGGAGCTAAGAAAGTAATCTACATAAAGGTTTTGAGGACTAAATTTTTTAGAATCTACTGATTCACCTCCCTCTCAGTAGATCATTGTGTTCCAACAATTGGTATCAAAGCCCTAGGTTCCCTAGGAGAAGCTTAATCAGCTTGGGTAGATCTTGGACAAGTGAACACAAAGTACGACTAATAAGGGAATCTCATCTATAGAAGAAGTATCTCTATTTAGTGGATCAGACTATATGGTTTGGAGCAAAAAAATGGAAGCTTACTTGAAATTATTAGGCTCTAATGTATGGAAGTCAGTAGAAAAGGGTTATAAGGTTTATACTTCTTTGAAATATTATACTATGGCTGAAAAGAAAGCATTTAAAGATGACACTAAAGCAAGATTTGCAATTATGATCATAATGTGAGATTCAATACTTGATGAAGTTATGCATTATAAAACTGCACATGAAGTCTGGAACAAGCTGAAAAGGATATATGGAAGTGATGATAGGAAGATGAAGAATCATAAATGTACAAGTAAAAGCAAACCTGGAAGTCTGAAGACAAAAGAGGATGAGAATATTGAAGACACATTTTTTAGTGAGGTTGTAACCCATAGTACAAAAGAAGAAACATCTACATCCAGATCAAAGACGGCTGATAAAGAGGAAGATGATTCTATCAAAAGATCAATGAATGTCTCCAGGAAACATAGAGGTAATCGTGATCATTTTATTTCTAAATGTTTTTATGATGAAGTAAAATATTCTAAGAAAGAAGAGAATAGTGAAAGTAATCTACACACACAAGTAGAAAATAGAGTATCAGATGTTTTTGGCAGCTCAGATGATGAACACGGAAGCTCCTATGAGATTGATGAAAGTGGATTCTTGCACATGAATCCTAGCATGAGGCATAATGAAGAAAGTGAAGAATCTGATGATGAAAAAGAAGTTGACATAGAAGTTAAGCTTAATAGTGCTATGAATGAGACTAGAAAATTAAGAAAACAAAATGAAGAATATAAGAGGAATGCACAAGAAGAGATTGAAAATATGAATAAGAACCTTGAAGAATCTAATCAATTAGTACTCAGCTTGAAGATACAAGTGGAAGAAAGAAAAATAGCAGAAGATGTAGTTAAATTAGAACTACATTCTAAATCAAACGAATGTAAGAAGTTGGAAGCTCAAATAGTTGCACTAAGAAAGGAGTTAGAAGATTCCAAGGAGTAGATTGCTAGAAGTTTGAAACTGAAAGGTGATTCCATGATGATAGGTGAGTTGAATAGGTTGCAAAGGATGTCAAGACCAAGGGAAAAGATTGACCTTGGCGATGAAAAGGGGAAAAGTCATTCTATTGGTGAAAGATTGTTTGACAACTTTAGAACAATAGAGAAAGGTTGCACAAGTGGCTCAAAAGAAAGTACCTCTACAAATGGAAAGTCAATCAAAGGAATTGTTGAATTGAAGAAAGATAAAAAGGAGAAGAAGCCTACTACTAAGAAGAATAAAATTGAAGATGTAAAGAAGCCTATTGTTGCTGACAAAAAGATGGAGAAATCAGTTCCAAGTTGCCAAAGCAAAAGCAAAAAAATTAAGGGAGTTGATGCATATAGATTCATTAGGATGAGACATGCCAAGTTGAAAAATCTAAGAAAATCATCTCACCTTGAAAAAGGAATAGATGTGACCAGGTATAATTCATGTTTTAATGGTTATTGCTATTCTTGTAATCAGTATGATCATAGAGCTAGAGATTGTTGGACTGCACCTAGAAGGAGTACACAATATGTTTATAAGAATTCATTTTCTCTTGCAAGGAATATGCATGTAGTATGCTAGGAGTGTGGAAACTTTGGTCGCATAGCTAAAGATTGTAGATTAGATCTTGTAAGACCTATAGTATAGAGCAAGAGGAAGAATACAAGGAAGGATATATCTCCTAAAGTAAACAATGTTTCACATACTCTTAAGAAGAAGGCAGGTGTGACAAAAAGACAGTCAAAGAAGGTGTGGAAAGTAAAATTTTGGAAAGGAGATCCAAATGAGGCTACTTCAGCCTCACATCAGTAACCTACAGCTATAGGGCACAAGTCTAGGGAGATTTTCAGTGGAATTCAATTCATCCTTGGAAATAGTAGGAGAAGATCAAGTCAGGTAAAAAGGTTTTTACAAATTTCTAATGACTTGATGGTTGCAGGATAATGGTTTTACACTTTCTCTTTGTCAAAAGGGAATAACATTTGTAGGTGAAGAAGATAATGCTCCTTGTGCTTTGCTGAGAAAATGAAATATATAAAGCATCTTGATTGGTATAGAGCATGAAATAATGCAAATGCTAAATGAAGTAGTAGATGATGTGCAAAGATGTTGAGAAGTTGTAGATTGGTGTCATAGAATCAGTTATTGTTATCAGTAAAGTTTATACAAAGCTTGAAGAAGTGCAAAGCAAATACAAATGAATATAGGTCGAGAGAGTGAAGCATGGTCTAAGGGGGAGTTGCTAGTGGTATAAAATCATTGTTATGTGTTATACTTGATACAATGTAGTTCAGAATGTTAATGGGTGTATGTGTGAATTGTGAGAGTTAGTAAATCAATAATAAAACACAAAAACTCAATGAAACGTATTACATGAGAGATTTGAAGCACAAAATTTATCAAATTCAAAACAAAAGAAAATCATTAAAATTGTTCCATTGTTCTCTATTCTCAAGGATCCTTTAAATCATATTGGCACTCAGATTTGTGTATGCAATATGATTGTTAGAATGAAAACTTGAAAAACGAGATGCTATTCAAAATACAAGAATCTAGTTCCTACATGATTTAATAAGCTATGTGATAATGGTGATATTGACAATGAATATGATGTTGAAAACTATGATGCAAATGCTATATAAAAACTAGGGTAATAAATACAATGCAACTATGAAACTAAACCATGATTCTAAACTAAAATGATAAAACAATTCTAAATGCTAAATGCCTAAATGTTCTATATTCAAACCCCAAATGCTCAAAATTCTCAAATGTTATTTCTGCATAGTAAATTTACTCAAAGACAGGATGATAAATGTTGTAGAATGGCCCTGTATTTATAGGAATTCCAAGGCATCTTGTGATGTGGCAGCAATCAACGGTCAAGATTTAAACATGAGAGATGAACGGTGGAGATGTAAGAATCATGGAGGATGTTCCCTTGACCAAAGACAACATACCAAGTGTATGAAGGAATAAAGTGTGTGAAAGAGCCAAGTGTAAACATGTGCCTAAATTCAAATTGGGAATTTAAATATTAAACATATTTAAATTCATGTGACACTTGATGAGGTGGCAAGAGGAAAAGTTGGAGACATGTGCTTAAATTTAAATTTGGGATTTAAATTTAGTGAAAAGATTATTAATTAAATAAAACAAACTATGTGAATTTGTTTATTAAATTAAAATAGAGGAATGCGATTTTAGATTGAAGAATTAGAAGAGTGTGAACTATATAAATGAATTTGGAATTTATTTATAAGTAGATGAATTAAAGGGGTTCATTAATTAAAGAACTTGTATTTAATTAATTAATTTTCTTGACCGATTTTATGTGTATACATTTATCCCCTCTTTGAAGTAATGTGTTTACACATTGCTTCAAAGAAAAATTTGTTGTCGATGCCAAGAAAAATAAAATCAATGCCCCAGACGTTGATTTTTAGGTGATGACAGATATATGCCCCCTCGAGAGATAAATCAATGAATTTTTGAATTTTTAGGATTTTTTGAAATTTTTGATGGTTTTTCGATGATTTGATGATGATTTTCAAATTTTATGATTCACAATCGATTTATCTCTCAAAAAATGATGTTTAAGTCACCAGGTGATGATTTAATGAATTAAAGACCCTTTGAAAATAAAATAAATCAATGCCACAAAATTCCAACTTAATTAACCTTTAAAAGGTTAAAAGGGTGTATTAAAATTTCATTTGTGTATTTGTAATTTGAAGATTTGAGAGTGATTGAGTGATTGAGCAACTTTGGAGCAAGATGGTGATCCCCTACCAAACACACCGATTTGAGTGTGTCAGATGTCACAACCTCCTGAAAACGTACGAACCTTTGGTATGTACCTCGAAAAACCTCCTTGTAAATTGTGCAATTCATTTTCCCCTCTTTTTTCCATGTTTGAATTCAGATTTAAATGTTCTAGCGAATGAAAGTACCAATGTAGCGCATAGCATGACTGTTATAGCGCATACAATAGATTAGCACTTAGAGTTTGCATTGTAGCGCATTCGTAGGCGGATTTAGTGCATCGATAGATTTAGTGCTTAGAGCTAGACATTTAGCATATCCAATAACTGTTCTAGCGCATAGGGTATATTAGCGCGTAGGTGATGTAGTTTAGCGCACTGAGTCATTGTTATAGCACATAGAATAATTGAGCGCATCGATAGAGGGGTTTAGTGCATTGGTCAAATTTGATGGCACATTGGGTATTTTGACACATTGAAACCTTGTTTTGGCGCATCCATGAATTTTTCTGGCGCATAGGGTTTTTCAGCACATTGAAGCACTATTCTAGCGCATTGGTGAAATTTAGACCAGATTGATGATTTTTTTATTAGGCTCCTTGATTTTGATGATTTTTGATCTCGTCAGCCTTTGATTTGATGATGATCAATGATGTTGATAGATTAGATGATGATTGATCTCATGATAGGTGAGATTCAATGATAGGATGATCATAATTGACCTCATGATAGGTGAGATCAATGATAGGTTGATTGATTGATTGGCCTCATGATAGGCGATGTGCATTGATAGATTGATTGATAAACCTCATGATAGGCGAGGTTGAATGATAGATTGATGCTCACGAGATTTGATCAAAGTCTCACTAGAGCTGATTATATTGATAGGCTGATTGATTTTGATTGATTGACAAGATTACGGATTTGTGATATTTTGTGATGATAGGAGCCTTTGACGAGTCTACAGATTCAAGAGTGTTTCCCTTGAATGTGGGATTTGATACCCCACCTGGTGTAGGCTGAGGTAGCCATTATTGCATGATGCAGATTGTCCTTGTGATCCTAAATATTTTATCTATCCTAAATATGCAAAAACAATTGTTGTGCAATGAGAGAAACACAAAGGGACACCTCAAGATTAGCCTAAGAAATTGATAACACAAAGAAAGAAGATAAAATAGATATTGTAAATGGTTATACCTTCTTTGTTGCTGAAATTCCTTGGTTGGCCCTTGTGATTGTAAGCTTGTATGCTCTTTTGATGGCTATGGAAATGACTAAATGCAAGATTGATAATATGATTAGATGCAAATGCAAAATGACTAAGTGGCTTGGATAAATGGCTAAAATAATGCTTACAAATTGAGTAGAAAATTTTGAAGAATAAGGGTGCAAAAATGGCTAAGTCCCCAAATTCCTTAGAAGAGGGGGTATTTGTAGAGAAATTTGAATTCTCTAGAGAATTCAATGGTTGAGATTGAGCCACCAAGGTCAAGATGTAGGGCTATGGTGAGTTGAGGACTCACAAGCCCTCACATATTGACATGTAGAATGTGAGATGGCTTAGGATAAGATGATGTGGAAGTGAGGTGGAAGGGAGGTACATGATGTGGAGGAAGGACAACTAACTTGGGGGGTGAGAAGATTTCCTCAAAAAGGAACTTCTTGTCCCTAAGTGAGGATGAAAGTGACATTTGAGGAATTTTGGAATTCCTCAAAAATCGCCATGGGAAATGAGAAAGTGATTGGAGAAATAAATGTGAATTAAAAATTCACATTCATGGGAGAATCTAGTGGATAAGAGAGGGTTTCCAAAAAGGTGGGAATTTTGTCACATGTTAGTGAGGTGACAAGTCAAATGTTCTAGAAGTTTCATGGTGATAAGGTAAGCCTTGGAAGGATAAAATGCGAATTAAAAATTCACATAGGGAGGAGAGAGACCTAGGATGAATAAATATGAATTAAAAATTCACATGGGAAAGGGGGTCAATGCTAAGAAAGGCAAATGAAAAGGTTGACTAAAAAGGCATGCCAAATGTGGCTAATGACTTTGATTAGGTTGTGCAAACACATGATTAAGAAAGTTAATGAAAGATTAGAGGTAAGTGAGAGATTATGGAGGATGTGACATTAATCCCTGATTAAGGGGATGCACATCCCAATCATGAATTAATTAAATTAATCCAGATTAGAAAGGGAATATGGATGATGTGACAAGGAGAGAGAAAAAAGAAGAATTTAAAATTGATTTTATTCAAAAAGGTTAAATGACTAAATTAAATAAATTGATATATTTATTTAATTTAGAGAGGAAAAGGTGGTAAGAGTATTTAATTATTGAATTAACTACTTTAGGGGCCTTAGACAGACCATGAAATATTAATTAAATAAGTGATTTAATTGATACTGACCAAGAGGATGAGGTGTATGAGTTAAAGGGATGAATAAGGAGATGAATTTGACCATATGGAAGTGGTCAAATTTGGATGTCTACAGTCCTCTCTGATAGATATGCCTCAGATTAGGATTAACAGGGGTCTCTTCACAACTTTAGCAGAGAGGTGGCATAGTGAGCATAACACCTTTCACTTACCCACCGGCGAGATGACAGTGTCACTAGAGGATGTCTATGGGATTTTGCATATACCTATGGTTGGAGAGCTGGTATGATATGATTTTGTTGAGCGGGGTGGGACCGATGCATTGAGGAGGGTGTTTGAGGATCGAATATGCGGCTATGAGATTCTATGGTGAGAGATGGTTGATGCTTATGCTACATTGCCATGTGTACTTGTTGGATTCATTGGAGGGTTCCTTTGTCCTGACCGCAGGTCAAAGGAACTCTCAATTGGATGGGGTTGGATTCTCAAGAGCATGATTGCTCAGGGTACCAGATATGCATGGGGATGCTGCATGCTTTCCCATTTGTACCATGATCTACATCAGGTGGTCTACCTCTAAGGGGCCAGTTTGTCAGCAAGAGTCACATTGCTTCAGGTATGGGCATGGGAGCATATAGCAGTCACTCATCTAGTTGCAGACAAAAAGTGACTGACCATGAGACCATATGTTCATGCATATGCAAGTCCAGTTGCTTAGCTAGGATAGGAAAAATGGAGTATTGGAGGAGAGTACTTGATGATTTAGAGTCAGTGACATGGCGTCCCTACCTTGACTGCGAGCAGTGGTTGGAGGACGATACTGAGATGCCATTTGTGTGCCAGTCTATATACCTGATTGGTCGAACATAATTCATCATTGAGATATTTTTGTTGAGGAGGGTGTGGCGATAGTATGGCAGAGTGCAGGGAATTCCCTAGGGAGTGGCACATTATGCACAATGACAAATGGATGCGACAGAGTGGGGGCCAGTTCTGTCATATGATGTTGTTCAGGAGTTTCAGGGTCTACAAGTTATTAATTGGGATATTCATCCAGATATCATTGAGGCTTCAATGTCAGAGGAGTATGCCTAGTACTTCTTTACACATCCATTCCCACGGATCTCCAGCCCAGATGAGCTAGTGCCATTGTTAGATGATGAGGAGAGGGCAGTAGTACATGGACGTAGGCGAAGGAGAGATGCGGGAGATGAGGAGTAGGAGGCGAATATGGAGATATAGGAGGTAGAGAACAACGATGATGGAGATGGGGATGGAGGTGACGAAGGAGGTGGTGGAGATGAGGGCAAAGATGGAGATGGAGGTAATGGCGGTGGAGGAGATGAGGGTGGAGGAGGGCCGACAATAGATGTTCAAGATTTCAGAGTGCCTCAGAAGAGGTGATCATTGGTGGCTTCTTCCCAACAGCATGTAGAGATCCAATTGCCTTCTTAGCAACAACAAACATAGATAGTTGTGTTACAGGTGCAGGTTTAGACACTGTAGGGTTAGCTTGCACAGGTGCAGGCTTTGCTAGCACAAACACAGGGATAGATTCAGACACATGCACAAGCCCAGGCTTAGGCACAGGCACAGATGCAGGGGTAGATTTCCACACTCACAACCAAGAGGGACAGTCTAAGACAACGGGTTGATTAGGAAAAGGGAATTTTTGAGAGACTATAGAGAGCTACATAGGGTATAGGTACAACAGACTACTTTTGAGAGGTACAATGCACTGCCCAAGAGGCCGAGTTCTATAGGTTGAGATATCATGAGGTGGTTCCTCTAGAGTGTCGGGAGAGTTATGTACAGTCTAGGTCGAGTAGGACCCATTCTTAGACCACTAGTAGAGGTGTGACACAACTACTTCCAAGAGATCCAAGAGATCCCAGTGCAGGTCCATCTAGTGGGGGAGGCACTAGTCCAGTGATGCTGGCACCATCTAGAGGGAGCACCACATAGCTCCATGATTGATGACATATTTGTTGTATTTTGAGACACTTGATGATGTACTTCTTGATTCAATTGGGACATATTGAGATACTGCCATTTTTGATATTGATGTATCTCTTTATACCTTTGGATATCCTTGTACACTTTGACATTATGATTTTGAGGTTATATGATATGCGGTGATGATTATTGATCTATGTGTTTATATGATTTATTATGGATGCCTCTAATGGATGCATTTAATTTCTATGTGCTTATGATGTTTATATGATGATGATATGATATGTTATGGATACAAATGATGAAACATATGTTATGATTCTATGATGCTTTATGAATTATGCCTATATGATATATGTGATGGATCTTATTATGCTAATGAAATGTGATGCATTTTATGTTTTTTGTACTTTTCTAATGTAAAATAGATGATGCATTGAATGGATGAATGTATGATAATGTTAATGCATGAGTGAATGGATGGATGGAATGATCGTATGATGGTGCATAGTTCTATGTGTTTATGATGTTTATATGGTACCTATGTTATTCTTATATGATGATTATGCAATGATGATGTGATGTATGCAATGATGACATGATAATGTAGGATTAGTGATCCAATATGCTTTATGGATGATGTTTTATGCTATGTGAGATGGATTTGATTATGCAAATGATATGCGATGCTTATGTACGTTCATGTGATGATTATGTTGATCTAGTTAGTCCTTTGTCAGTCTTGGATTTGAGTAATAACAAATTCACAGGTTGTATTCCATACATCCTAGAAAATCTATCTTCACCACTGGTTTTAGATGTTCATAAAAATGGTGTTATATCCTTAGAGGAAAACTTGTTTTACCATTCATGTTCCTCAACAAATTTTTCTTCTTGGAAATCTTACTCTACTGGATATGTCTTTCAATCTTCTTAATGAACCATTTTCTTAATCCATTAATGATAAATGAAATGATTTTGATTATGCAAGTGAGATGCAATGCACTTCTTTTTGTGTTTTCTAATGTGGATATTATGATGTAATGCATGGATGGATGAATTATGTAATAATGTATATATGATATGAAAATGCTTTCTAATGTATGCAAATGATGATGCAACTATATGAGAATGATATGTTTTTGGTAATGTCAAGTGTACTCAATCCATTAATAATAGAGATAACATCATTGTGAAATTGTTTCAGCCTTGGAAAACCCCTAAATATAGATGCAACACTGATATGAATGCAATCTACCTTAACCATGCAAATCTAATATGGAAAGGTTGTCATGATTTTTATCATCATTGAGTCTTTAAAATGTTGAAAGTGAGTACAAGCATCGATGGCATAATTTAGACCATGATGACCTTAGTACTACTTTCATGATTTTTGATATTGCATGTTAACACAAGCATCTAGGTATAATTAAACCATGATTACTTGAGTATTCCTCACTTAAACAAACAAGAGTTAACCATTTCCCTATGCAAATTCTGAATGCCATCAATGATACTTTGTAGAGCATGTCCTATGAAAATTTGCATAGTAGTAGTGATCAACTCACAGACAACAGACAAAAAGAAAAATCACACTCCTTGGCCCCTCTAGTTCAATACATCATCAAGGTGCTCTAGAGATATGATAACAAAAATCAAAGTACAATAGTTGAACATTCATGCTAGCATGATAAAGCCATGATTTAGAAAGAACATCATCCATTTAAAGTTTGCTTTGATTTGATCCATTTAGCTATTTGATGTTTGATATGGATGGTTGATGTGTTCATGATTGAGCTTGATGTTCAATGTTGGGTTTGCACTATGATCGTTGTGTTTGTTGTGTTGTCCTACTATTATTTGTCCATTGGTTTAAGCTCAAAGTTTATTACCCCCAGTGAGTTCAGGAATTTTCCCCCAGTCTAGGGTGAGACATGACCACAATGCTAGGATATTTACATGAAGCTTTCTGATGATAGGCAGATTGATGGTGAAATAAAATGGCGAAAGCGAGTGGTCAGTATGCTTAAATATATGGAAAAGCTAATCTATCACAAATAGCGCATGTTACCAGGTTTTCACTACTTGTTTTATTGCACTTTTTCATTTTTCATTTTTTTCACCTTTTTTTTGTATTTTTCCTTTTTTGATTCTTTTTCGTTGTTACCAAGACACCTATTTGCCAAGTTTTCATCAAGGCAACCCTTTTTTTAGGACATTTTCTTATGTTTTTGTATTTTTTCCAAAATTTTACCGATGCACTAGATGAGTCAGGTGTAGAATTTCTTGAGATGCAGGCTATTGAGGGGTTCATCAAACAAATCCCCTTTAGGTGTGGAAAACTGATATGCTTCTGATCCAAAGACTGATACAACGACAAAGGGACCTAGCCAGTTTGGTTCAAATTTCCCCTTCTTCTCTCTATCCTGTTGATTATGGGGATTTTCTTTCAAGACCATGTCGCCCACCTAAAATGTTCTTGGTTTTACCTTGTGATTGTAACTTCGTGACATCCTCTATTGATAGACTTTCAGGTGATCAACTACTTGCTAACGATGCTCATCTAATAGTTCCAACTCTTGTAACTTGGATACTCTATAATCCTCATCTGAAATGATTCCTTTTAGTGACACACAAAGTGATGGTATTTCAACCTCGATAGGTAGAATGGCCTCTAATCCATAGACTAGAGCATAGGGTGTAGCTCTTGTTAGGGTGTGGATACTGGTTTTGTAAGCCCACAAAGTAGGGTTCAATTGAATGTGCCAATCATGTCCAACATCATTGACAATTTTCTTTAAGATTTTCAGGATGGTTTTGTTTGAGGCCTTTGCTTGGTCATTTCCTTGAGGGTAGTACAGTGTAGAAAACTGATGTTGAATATGGAACCTTTCACAAAGTTCTTGGACATCCTGATTCTTGAAAGGTCTGTCGTTATCTGTGACAATGGATTGAGGAATGCCATATCGAAAAATGATATAATTCAGGATGAAGGATGCAACTTGTTTTCCTGTGATGGCAATCAAGGGAACAACTTTGATCCACTTTGTAAAGTGCTTTGTGGATGTGATGATGAATTTGTGTCCATTTGATGAAGATGGATGTATTTTACCTACAAGATCCAGTCCCCACTGACATAAAGGCCATGTGGATGTGAATGGTTGCAACTCTTGCACTGGTGCATGTATCAGGTTTCCATGAATTTGACATTTTTGGCACTTCTTGACAACTTGAAAAGACTCCTTTTGCATATTCAGCCAGTAATACTCCAAGCGTCGGAGTTTCTTAGCAAGAGTTAGTCCACTTGAATGAGTTACATAGATACCTTCATGAACCTCACATAAATCAGTTTCAACTTCATTACATTCTAGACATCGAAGGAGAGTACCATCAAGACCTCGTCGATAAAGTACATCGGCTATCAATGTATGGCGAGCTGCTTGTCGAATAAAGTTTCATTTCTGATTTTGGGATAGATCTAGTGGTAGGGTGTTGTCTTTTAGGTAAGTGTAGATCTTCCCATAGATAGAAGCATCAAATTTGACTAGATGGTATGTGACTTCGGATTTAGGGTTATTGTAGGTAGGGTCAAACACTTGTTCCACCATGAACTCATAATGAGCTCATTTTTCAAGAATTTGTAGGAGAGAAGCAATGGTTGCCATAGCATCAACAAATTTGTTGTTGCCTCTGGGAATTTTCTCAAATTTGATCTCCACAAAGTACTTGAAATCATCGACCATTCTTTTATATGACATCAATTTATCATCTTTTGTCTGGTAATCATCATTCAACTGGTTTATGAGTAATTGGGAATCACCATAGACATGTAACTCTATGATTTTCCACTCCATGACTGTCTTTATACCAATGATCAATGCTTCATACTTGACTGTGTTGTTGGAACAAGGAAACATTAACCTGTATGACTTTGGAATGGTATGTCCTTGAGGCGTGATAAACAAGATTCCTGCTCCTGATCCATGTTGTGTGTAAGATCCATCAAAGTATAACATCCACTATTGTGTTGACACTATAAGGACATCAACATTTGGAAACTCAATGTTCATGGGATGATCGTCTGACAATGGCGCTTCATCTAGTTGATCAGTTATGGATTGACCCTTGATTTCTTTCCTGTCCACATACTGGATACAAACTCACTCAATATCTTTACCCATTTGGCTAGTCTTCCTATCAAGGTAGCTTTACTGAGTAGGTACTTCAATGGATCGATTTTTGCTATGAGCTTGATGGTGTGAGTAAGCATGTAGTGTCTTAGTTTTTGAGTAGAAAATACTACTGCTAGACAAGCTTTTTCAATAAATGTATAATTGATCTCATAACCATTCAAGGTTCTGCTGATGTAATAAATAGCCCTTTCTTTTCCCACAAAATCTTCATGTGCAAATAAAGCACCCAAAGATACTTCAATTGTTGCAATGTAGAATAATAATAGTTTTCCTTTAGTTGGTGGTACCAGTATGGGTGGTGACATCAGATATTGTTTCAATTGGTTAAAATTTTCTTCACATTTCTCATCCCACTTGAAAGAAACGTTCTTGTGTAGCAAGTTATTGAAAGGATGAGTTTTATTTGCCAGTTGTGCGATGAACCTCCTAATGGATTGGAATCATCCTTGCAAAGATCTGATTTGCCTAATGTTTTTAGGAGGAGGCATCTCCAAGATGGCTTTAACTTTCGCAAGATCCACCTCAATGCCTTTAGCTGATACAATATATCCTAGAAGTTTAGTTGATGTCATGCCAAATACACATTTCTTGGGATTTAACCTCACATTGAATTTCTCCAATCTGGTGAAGATTTTGTGTAGGATTTTCAGGTGTCCTTCTCTAGTGTATGATTTGTCCAACAAGTCATCTACGTAATCCTCCATAAAGGTGTGCATCATGTCATGGAAGATGGTGGTCATTGCGCGTTGATAAGTAGCCCCAACATTCTTCAACCCAAAAGGCATGACATTCCAATGGAAAGTTCCCCATGGACATGTGAAAGCAGTTTTCTCTTGGTCCTCTAGTGCTATTTTGATATGATTATAACCTGAAAATCCGTCCATGAGTGAGGGGATTTCATGTCCAGTTGTCAGATCTACAATGATGTTAATGTTAGGTAGTGGAAAATCATCTTTTGGACAGGCCCTGTTAAGATCTCTGAAATCTGTACATATCCTGATGCTTTTTTCTGGTTTTGAAACTGGTAAAATGTTTGATATCCACTCAACATAGTCAATTGGATGGATAAATCTTGCATCTAGTAGTTTCTTCAATTCAACTTTTACCAATAGGGCGATAGGGGGATGCATTTTTCTCAACTTTTGCTTCATTGGTTTTACTCTAGGTGGTAGTGATAAATGATGCATGATAAGCTTTGGATCCATGCCTGGTATGTCATTGTAGGTCCAAGAAAAGATGATCTTCCTCTCTTTAAAGAATTTAGTGAAGCTTGGTTTTTCTTCCTCTATCATGGATGTTGCTAAATGTAGGGTCTTCGTTGTTTCAGCTAGCCCAATGTTGATGGGTTGTGTAGGTTCAATCAACACTGAATATCTCTCATGATAGTGTTTATAAAGAGTGTCAAATCTTCCATCTCTCAGTGCCTCAGAGAGGTTTTCACCTTGAGATGCGCTCTTTATTTTTAATTTTTCCTTATCTAATACTGCCATTAAATGGTTTTCACCATTAGATCTATTTTTTATATCCATTTTGTAGCTGGAAGATTTGGCACTCCCCTTATCTGAAGCTTTGCTATGAGATTCAATGATGGAACATGTTTTAGGATCATTAGAGCAAAGGAAATTCACAATGGCATCATTGCTTGGAAAGCTAGGTATGTCAAGCAGCTCAATTTGGTCCTAGTCAATAAGTTTGCAGTGTACTAATGGCAAGGAATCGTCAGATTGGCTAAGGTAAAAAGGGGTAAGGGTCATGATGGCAACATCACCAAAGTTTCCAATGGTAATATTGAGGTCTATGATTTTACTGTTGTCAATTAGATTTGCACCCTGCTGAATACAAGATTTAGCAATCTACTGAAACATGGAAACCTTCTTCAGATGTGGGTGATTTGAATGAAGAAGGAATCTCCAGAGTGAGCTGGTTCTCCGAATGATGAATATTATTCTAAGTATTTTCTGGGAAAAGGGATAAAAGGATAACTTGAAAATAAAGCCTATGACTAACAGATGATTCACCAAACTTATGAAAATTCAGACTTAACCACTTATAATAGTTTCTCTATCATAGTAATCCTCACAATCTCATTAGCACATACTTCATCAGTGATTTGCATGAAGATCTAGAAAAAACTAAACACAACATGCAACTTGAAACATGTAATTCTGAACAAAGGCTTACAATAGCAAGACATATAAGGATTCAAGTTTGAAACACAAAGACATCAGATTGCCATTACAAAAATGAGACATAAATAAGGAGAATTTTTCTACTTTATTAAAACTGAAAGAGTGTTTTTCTGAACTGAGTACAACTAAGTTTACAAGCTCAAGAATGCTAAGAGCAAGAAACTGTATTCTAAATTGGGAAGAAGAAAGAAGACTAAGCTTCTTCAAAATATATCTCTCAAGAAACCCTAATCCAAGCTCACAAAGAAGCTCAAGGAAAAAAGCCTCAAAATTGTCCTAAAAGACTGCATAAAAGCAGAAAAAGCACACTGCTTTTATGATTATACTAAAAAGCCTCTAAAAATAGGCTAAAATTGCTTTAAAAGCCAGAAAAACACCTTATCTCTCCAAGATGAAACTCAAACTCGACCAAGAGGAAAAATTCAATATCAATCTACTAAAAATAGCAAGAAATCATAAAACAATTTATAAAGGATTGCTTTATGATTCTGCTTTACATCATTGCAGATTTTACAATTTGTCTATTTTTTGCAATTTAAAGATTGCTAAATCTTTTGCAAAAACAAATACATCTTTATTTTACCAATACAATGCTTGATTTTTCTTTAAAAAATCATAAAAATATCAAGGAAAATTGTTCTTTCATCAATATCCTTAATTGATTTCTCTAAAATCAATTGAAAAAAAAAATCCCTAAGTCATGAGTGATATTACCTTGCAACTCTCATTGATTTCTCACAAAATCAATAAATCAGGATATTCAAGTCTCCAATTTTCTCTAAGGCACAAGGGTGAGTGTCAAAAATAAAATCTCAAACCCTAAAGACTTAAAACACAGCTGACCTAGGCATATGAAATATTGTCCCTTCAAAACATTAAGCTTCAGATTTTGATTTCATAATGCAAAATAACCCTAATTTTGAATTTCTCCACATGCTATTGTCAAAGGTGAATAGTCAAGGTAATTATAATGTTCGACTTAGCTCGAATTAGGGCATGAGACAAAAAGAAGTCAAACCCTAAAAATTATTTCATTTTGCAATCATCATTTTGAAGAGATTGAGCTCTTCCTGAAAGGATAACACTGCCATGATTGAGCTCAGTCCTTAGCTCACATGCTCAAGAATCTTCACTCCTGCCTTCAGATAGTCGAATCTTTAACTGGGTAAGCTTGATTTGTATACTACTATGGCTTTTTCACTTCATTCAAAGAGCAAGAAAGGCCATTAAGGTCGCAGCCTGTTCATGCTTGGTCTTTGATTTCTTTTACATTCTTGTGACTTCTCTTCTTCTTGGCCGCTTGTATGAGCTCAAGCTTTGTCTGGAACTCCATGAGAAAGCTTGCTCGAGGGTCTCTCTTCTTCTCTACACATAAGGTAAGCTTCTTGTTTATAGCCTTTATGGCTTAACCTCTTGGGCTTTCTGGTCTTGTGGCCACGACTATAACTCGGTTTATGTGATGGATCTTTACTTCTTGTGCTTATTATTTTGTTATTTTTGTGTTCTTTGTCTCCACTGGCCATCCTATACAAGCTTGCACTAGATGTTTTTCCTGGGGTTTTGAGACTTTATAAGCTTTAACCGCGGCTATAAGCATTCTCTCACAGGCATGAAGTGGTAAGCCCTCATTATTCCATTTTCTCTTTGTTGTTCACAAAGCTTACAAAAGCTTGAAACTATGACAATTGTGGCTTCTTTGTCTCTTTACTGGAAAGCAAGAAACCAGCCAAGCTACGGTCTTTACATGTATTTTGTTTATGATTTTGAATGTTCATTTATCTTTGTATTTGAATTGTCTCCTTGGCCACCATGAGATATAGCTCTAACTTGAATTTGAGAGCTCCAATGGCTGGCTACACCATACTCATACATAAAATGAATTTCTTTGTAAATTCCTGGGCTCAACCCAAAAGAAAATAGTGTACATTCAACATTTTGAAATAAAACCTCATGTGGGTGCTCGTTACTTTGAAGAAAACACTGCATTTTGTTTTACCTGTAGCAACATGATGTGGGTATATGAGAAATCTGTATTTTAGTTCAAACCCTCTCATGGGTATTCTGGAAATGGTGTTAAAATCTGTGTGTCTTGATACTCATGTAAAACTAGCTTGACCCATGATAATTTTACTTCTTTTCAACCTTCAGTTGCAAAACCTAGGCATGTCATTCGTTACTAAAATTGTCAAATCTATTTTAAAACAAAACCCCAATATGGGTGTTCCTGAAATGAAAAAAATATTTTCATTTGATTACTTGAAAAACTGGGCTCGACCCATCATTTATTTCTGCATTTTTTCTTGTAACTATGTAAACTCCACCATATGGCATTTGATGTTTGTGAAGAAAATGCACTTCTCCTTTTTAAACACTATTAAAAACCTCATTCGGGTATATGAATTTCTGAAACAGAATATCCTAAATTTAAGCCTTCATATGGCTTCCTGTACCTTAAGCATACTGAACCTTTAGGTATCTTAGGTTTACATTTTCAATTACTATTATAATGTTGTTTTCTTGCACACAAAATTCTTCTTGACTGAGTCTGTAGATTAGTTGGTATCTCAACTTTGTTTTGATTTTATGCAAATATTTTGATTAAAATACTGCAACTCTATGGACTGCATTTCCTCTTACAACTAGCTAACACTCTAGAAGCAATTTCTCTTATGCTTTGTCATCTCTTTGATTATTCTGAAATGAATTTTCACCTATTGTATCTTCATTTGAAATACATGACAAATGAAGAAACAAAACTTCTAAAAATTAAACACAATATACCTTGGACTATTTCATTTCACTGTCAGTCAAAAGATTACATCAAATTCACTTGAACACTGTACTCTGTTCCTACAAGCAAGTTGATTGCTTCCACTCAATAAATGACTGAACTACTTATATCTAGCACTCTTCATGCATTTTTTATGCTCTATTTGATAAACTATTCCATGAATCTGCTTTCTTCTGAAATGAAAATTGAAACAATTCTCTTCATTGAGGCATTATATATGCTTGTTCACTATCCTTTATTGTGAAAAGAACACTGTTGAACTGAACCTTGCATGACATATGATCATGATGAACAAATAACACTGTAGCAAAAGAACATGAACCATACAACAATGTTCGAGATGAATGTACTCAGTTAAGTGATTGAGCGGATTAAACTCACTGTTCACCTATAGCTTTCATAAAGCATTTACTGATTGTTATGAATGCACAGTTGGTTTGATAGCTTGATAGATAACTCTGCTTAACTCTTTCAGTTGTATAACATTTCCTTTCTTGATGAATATGATGATACGATCTCTATCTTGGCCCACTTACACTGAATAAGGGCAGCATGCTGAGCCCTACCCTTGTGGGAGCCCATTTTTCTCCACATGCTTGGTCTTCAAACAATAATCAGCTTCATGAATTTCCCGATACCTACACAAAGAAACAAACAAAGTTAACATAAAAACAATATATCATGATTATGTTGATGTTTCTCCTTCAGCTCATGCTTCTGTACTTTTCTTGATTGTTTCAGTGCATGATTAGTAGCAGGCTGCATTATTGTTGGTGATTCATATAGGTATCTTCATAATCAGAGCCTCTGACATCCCTCTCTTCCTTTCTATAGGTCAACGGAGCTTGGAGAAGACAAAAGGTGCACCATTTCAACGTCAACCATCAACCAATTAGGCAATGATGATTATGTTGTTACTTATGTGATTTCTTCTTTTTCATCTTCTATAGTGTAGTGTGCTATTAGTGATGCATTGTGACAGTCCCATCCATGGCTTGTGTGGATATTTGATTTCATCTTATGCTTTTCATTTGAAAAGAAAATGCATCTCAATGCAATGTTGTATTATCATTTGGATTCTTGCAATCAAATGAAGCTATGTAAATATGAATCACTTTATGAAATAAATGAAAAATGCTTTGTTGTTTATATGCTCAATTCTGTACTTCATTTAATTGCAAAACATTGAATAGCACTTTTGAAACTCTGTTTCCTCATGTTAATACACAACTGTCACTTGGCGAACAATGAACAAGGTGCAAACAACACTTAAGAACAATGCAAAAATAACTATAATTTCACTTTAAGATATAACAATATTCAGCCAGCTTCACCAATTGAGCTGTAGCAAAAAATTGGTAACAGTTACTCTCGTCCAAAGTATCTATCTTGCTCGAAGCCTGATCGTCTCCACTCAAGTCATCGATATGTTGTGATCCAATTTCAAGTGGTCTAGAACTCGAGCTCTATCCCTCCATATGTGTTGGTGTATACTTTTGTATTACATCAACTTCTTTATCATGACAAGAATCTTCAGAGAGGGAATCCCATTCATATACATTGGAATCCGTTTCAGAGCTATCTTTCAATTGAAGTATTCTCTCAACAACCTACTGCCTGGTTTCTTCTTTTGATTCTTCTTTGTATCCTAGCCCTGTTTTGTCCTTGGAATTCATTGTGATGGGTTGAATTGGTTCAAAAATTCCTTCTTTTCTTTTACCAATGAGACCTTTTCCCTCATATCCCATCTTTTCTAGGATTGTTTTTCCTTTTCCATATTGCTCTATTTGTACATGGGAGGTTGATGCTTGTGATTGTTCTTCATCCTTGTACAACCAATTCAAAACATCCTTGTCTTTTGACTCATCCAATAAAGTTATTGCTTTTACAAAGGTGCTATCAAAGAGTGTGGTTGGTTGTGAGGATTTCTGTCTTGATGTGGATGGCTGCCCATATGTCTTAGGAGAAGATAGCAACTGTGAAAGACATAAAGATTGCTCAAATGAATATTCCTCCAGGCCTTGTCTCTCAACTAGATCTTTTCAACCTGTTTTGATGAGGCGTTGAGTTGACTTCCATGATTTGATGGAGTAGAATCACGGATACCTTTGTCTTTTGACTCAACTTTTTCCTCAGGCTGATTTGACCTTCCTTGTTTGATGAACTAGGAATTATGGCTTCCTTTTTATGTGGTACAAAGGTGTCTTGGACTAATTTAAGGTTGTTGCAATATTGGGGGTTGTTGGAATCAACTGAAATAGTGATTTCTTGTCCATTATAGGGAAATTTCAAACATTAGTGATATGTAGATGGTACTGCTTGCATCTTGTGAATCCAAGGACATCCCAAAAGTATATTGTAGGTAAAATATTTGTCCAATACTTGGAATATTATCTCTTTCACAATTGGTCCTACTTGAATTGGTAGCACAATTAGTCCTTGGGAAGATCTCTCTTCATCATCATAGGCCTTGATAGTGATTTTTCTTCTAGCATCAATGGCATTTTCTAAATATCCAAGTGCATGAATGAGATTTAGAGTATAGATATTTAGGCTAGCTCCACCATATATTAGAACACATTTGACCCATTGTTTATGAATTAAAACCTTAATGTGAAGGGCAGTGTTGTGTGGATGGGTGAGTGATACATCATCATGTTTGGAAAAGGATAGGCAATGAGGCGTGATCAAGTGTACCACCATAACTTGGAATTGACAAACTTCCAAATTGTTTGGTATTATGGTGGCTACGAGAGATTGTTTTACGATCTCCTTGTGAGGTGGTGAAATTTTGAGGAGTTCCAATATGGATATTTGAGCTGGGATTTTTTGCAATTGGTCCAGTATGTCATATTGAGTTGCAGGGACAACAGGTGTTTTGGATGTAGAGGAAGCAACTCCCTTCAATGTTACTTTAGCTTGCCCTCTTGTGATTGCATTGACTAGTTGGTTGTCTTGTTTTTCTCTAATTTTAATGACATTTACTTGATTATCACTTGCTGCAACATTTGTGATCAGATTTAGTGATACAATGTCATTAATTTGGTATGATTTGGTGTTAATGTCATGAGGATAAGTTTCAGTTGTAACAATGTTTCTTTGGCCCTCGATTTCGATGTCCTTGTTTTGGTTCTCAACTACCTCAACATAATAAATGGTAGAATCATAAACATATTTCACATTTTTTCCTTTGTTGTTTGATGAAGAAGACTCCCCTTTTTCATAATTTGGTAAAGGATTCTTGAATGCTCCATTTTCATTATTTGTTTGGGGTCCTTCTACAAATATGGTCTTGTTATCAATCAATTATTGTATCAAATGTTTCAATTGCATGCAGTCATTTGTCTTGTGGCCCTTGTTTCGGTGAAAATCACAGAAGTGTGCATCATTCCACCAAGAGGGTTTAACTTGTGGTTCCCAATTTCTTGCCTTTGGTAATGTTATGACTTTGGCTACAAGCAGTTCCTTTAATGCCGATTCTAATGATTGTCCCAAAGGTGTGAACCTTCTTTGATTTGAGGATGATCCATATGGGGATGGTTTAGCTTCAACATTGCTTGGATTGTTGTTTTGATTGACATTTTGGTTGTTGTTTTGATTGCTGGTTGGATTGTTGTTTTGATGGGTCTTGGTGCTAGCTGCTGTCAAGTTAAATACTGGTTTTGTATTTTGTGTTTCATCTGAAATGTCATTGTTACTAGCATTCTTGTTTCATTGCCAAAACTTTGGTTTATCACTATTGTAATTGTTGGAGGATCTTGATGAGTTGTTCTCATTGTAATTTTTTATGACTCCTCTCTTGACCAAAGCTTCTTCAATTTTAATTCCATTCTCAATCATTTTCTTGAAGGTGGGTGGACATTGTAATTCCAATCTATAACTCATTTCATCATTTATATTGTCAATACAAATTTCCATCTTTTCTTTTTCTAGTATGGGACAAGAATATCTTGCAAACAACCTTCTCCATCTTTGCAAAAATGTGAGAATGATTCACCCTTCTTCTATTTGGCATTGCAAAGGTCTTTCATTATTATCTCATGTTGTATGTTGTAGGAGTATTGGGTGATGAATTTGTTAACCAACTCTTCAAAGGTTTTAATTGGTGGTGCAAGTTTGGAGAACCATTCAAGGCATTGTCCACCT
This sequence comes from Sequoia sempervirens, assembly GCA_007258455.2. NCBI lineage: Eukaryota > Viridiplantae > Streptophyta > Pinopsida > Cupressales > Cupressaceae > Sequoia > Sequoia sempervirens. Next base: position 303,507,047 of record VDFB02047230.1, read on the forward strand.
CGGTTGCATGGGAACAATCTCATCAAGTAAGTTTCTTCTTGGGAAAATTCAAGACTCATGGTTCTAACTTCCCTCACATGATCTATTGGATTTGTTTTACCATTGTATTTATCATACTTTGGGAATTCACAATGTTTGGGAAAAGGAATCATGCTAATATTTTGAACAAAAGGAGATGGACAAATGTCTTGTAGCAAGTATCGTTTTGAGGTTCCCCTTTGCATGTCTTGAATCTACTGTTGGATGTTTTTCATTTGATGAGTTAATGCAGTCACTTGTTCCATATTTTGTGAATCATTTTAAGGATTTTTAGGAGGCGCTCTCAATTGATTAACATCAAAGTCATTAGGAAATTTGACACCTTGTTTAGCCAGCATTAGGAAGTATTTTTCCCCATCCCTTTCAAAAATATTTTCTAGGAACTTATGGAAATTTGGATCTTGTTCAACATGTTGGATGTCTTCCTCAATTATTTCCTCTCCTTCAATGTTGTGGATTCCATGGAAATGATTCTCTTCAACTTTAGCCATGGTGTTTTGAGTTTCTGCTTTTGTAATCTTGTTTGAATGAGCATACAAGTGTTATACTTTGACTAAAATTTGATCTTTGTTTGGAGGAGTGCCAAGGATGAAAACTAAGTCAAATAGAATGGAAAATTCTATTCATGAGACTAAGTTTATTTTGATTATATAGCTTTGTTTTGTGATGAAAGGATGACAAATCTTGATGATGAAACTTAGCTTAATAATCAAAGGTGTGATAGGTTTGATGATTTAGGCACTTTTAGGTGTTAGATCTTGGTTTAGTTTGAAGAATTGCACTTGCAAATATCAATTTCAGTAATTTTTAGACTCTGTTGTGGCTGAGGAATGATTCTGTGCTAGAAAAGATCCTTAATTTTGGTTCAAACTGATAAACAGGGGATGAAAATAGCTCTCTAGTTTTTTATTTAATGGATGCACTAAAACAGAGCCTGGACACGCTAAAAGACTACATAGATGTGCTAAAATAGAGAATGAATGCGCTAAAACACTACATGGATGCGCCACTAAACAGATCGTATGCGCTAAAAGACTGCACAAATGCACTACTAAACAAACCAGATGCGCTAAAAGATGTTATTGATGCACTGGAACAGATGGTGTATGCCCTAAAAGCTAGACTCAATGTACTGAAGGATAACATAGATGCGCTAGAAAAATGGACTAGATGCACCAGAAAAATCCAGGGATGCGCTAGACTACCTCTATGTATGAGATTTTAACTTGGTACTAGAATTTTTTAGTGTTTTTGATAGTTTTTCTATTTGTTTTGCTTCAAATATGAGTGTTTCCAAGGTGTAATTTGATGAACAATGGATTTCACTTGGTTTCCTATTTGCAAATTATGGGAATTAAGCATTTAAATGGATGATTTTCTTGAATTATGACTTCAAACATAGTAGCAAGTTGTCAAATAATTGTTTCCACCTAGGAACTAAACATTGAGTGTGTATTCAAGAATCTGGTCTAATTCTTTCAATTTCCATAGGTATAACACAAGAGAAGATAATACAAGCACTTTTCTATTCTCAAGGGTCACTTAAAATACCACAACCCACATCTTAGAACCATGTTAGCTCACACATCCTTGTCACCCCCTAGAGGGCGTCCGTGTTTTTTCCTTTCCCAAGTCTTAACCAAAGCTAAATCCTCCACTTTTGGCTAGTAATCCTTGATGGTTATATGGTGAGTATCTTGGGGGAAGATTCTTCCCTCCCCTTGCACTGTGATATAGAAAGTTTTTGGAGACTGACTCGGTTGGCTTCTACACTAAGGTTTGTAATAAGGGTTTCCGTTAGGTGGGGCAAATGATAAAATCCCTCAGGAGACCTCCCAACCTTTAGAACAAAGGCTTTGGGGATGGTTATCAATGCACACTACCATCGAATTACGAACTTTCCTTGAATTCTCTTTTGATTATACTGGGTTGGAAAACTTGGCTTTAGTTATTTCCACTTAGGTCATTTCCGTAGGGTGAATAAATTTTCCCACTACGATAGGCCTTCTAAAGGTGTTAATAAAGCATAAAATAGCGAGTCTGGCATTTTGGTCACCCAATCAAGGGGAGAGCATAGGAATATCTCTTCAAGCACAAAAGACAAGGCGTTCTTTAACCTTTTAATTAAACTAGGTGTATAGGAGTGAATTTTCACCCCATGTGCAAATCCCCCTTTTTCCTTTATCCACCTTAGAAAACTGAGTTCAGAGGCTTAATTCCACCTAATCCCGCTGCTTGCATCCCACTTGGCACCTATTTTGAGCATCAGTGGAGGAATTTCTATTAGGGACACCCGCGCGACACGTAGACATCCGCGCGACGTGCTTACGTCCCTAGCAGATTCATGCAACTGAACCTGCAGAGGTGTTACTCTTCTCATTGGAGGTGAAGTTGTAATGCCCCCTTCGACCAACCAACCTGAATATAGCTATTTCTCTTCATTCCTTCTTCATATTCACTCCTTCCATATGCATTTGAACTTCTGGACTTCATTCTCAAGCTTCAACACACTCTTTTGCATCCATTCCAAGCTTTTTGCATTCCATAGCAGCCAAAGCAAAACTCCATCATGTCGGTAGAGAAATTTTGGGATCACGCCATTGCAGCAGAGGCTTGAGTTCCTCTCATTTTCTCCCCCAAGCAGCCTTGAGTGCTCTTGGTGGAGGTGGTAAGCTTCCCTCTTCTCTCCTCTATCATTTGGTTGAGTTAACAATGTACTATTTTGTAGTGCTTTTGTGCTCTTTATTGTATTGTTTTCCTTTATCTCATTTCTTAGGCTATCCATGGAGGCGGGAACACCTAAACGGGGGTCTGACTGAGGGAGACCCCTATACAGTCACCCAACTTTCTCCTCTCTTTCTGTGTGTAGGAGTACATGCTTCTCAAAGGATCAACTGGTGAAAAAATTCCTTGGTGAGATCTTCCATGCTCTCTTTACTCTTTCTTATTTACTTTATAATATTAGAGAGTACTTCATTTACTTAATCACATCATTCTTGCCCTTTAGTTAGTCAGTTGGGCCGTTAGCTAGTTTTTGTTGGCTTGACCTTGTCTGCATTGTTGTCTGGCCATACAGAAGCCAACACACTTTTGAGACGCCAGCATGCCATGCTGACGTCCAGAGACCGTGATTTTGTCCTCAGACAGAGAGCTTCCCAAGGCGTAGTGTTAGACCTAAAAATTGGCTCGCCTATCCCTTTCCTATGTTTTGGGTCTGTAGAGTAACTGAGAGGCCCCATGGTCCTCATTACTCTCACCTCACATTTCCTAACATTACACTTAGCTGAGATAAGTTAGGGAAGCCTCTCGCATTTTGACCCTCTGTGACCTGGGGTCTTACATGCGGCGGTCCCCCTCTCTTACATTTTTGGTGAACCCAACATGAACCATTTTGGTTCCGTCCCTGCAATCCTGACAGTTCCTTTCCTCATACTCTAGGAGTGTTTTGGGTGAGAGTGTTGTGAGGATTTTTCCTTACAACCTAGCCTACGACCCCTAGTTGGCGTAGTTGGAAGGTTCAAAAGGTATTGCATGATGAAACCTTAATTGGGTCACCGTATTATCTGTCAACCTTTAGGGACTCTGTGAAAGCATTTTCTACTGTGCGTAATGGCCTCCTTCCTGCATCAACCTATCCCCTTTGCACGACCTATGGATAGTGGTACTGGTATAACCTTCACTTCACAGGACCTGCTAATGGGTTTTAACAACGAACCATCTCCTCTTTACATTCTTGCATTGATCAATGGAAATATCATAGTGGGTGTTCTCATTGATCCGACATCACAAGTGAACATAATAATAGAGGAGATTATGCTAATAAATTTTTTACACAAGGATGGATACGATGCTCCTGTGAGTTTCATCTGCACACATGATGGGATTTTTGTACCCCCTTTGGTAGTATTGTCTTGTCGGTCTTAGTTGGACCTAAGTTCGTAAATCTCATGTTTGATATCATTCATGGGTCTAAACTCTTTAGGGTGAAATTGGGTATACCTTGGTTGGTGGCGATGAATTCGATACCCTCCATCATGCATAAATGTCTAAAATTTATCCACAGAGGTTCCGTGCACGTAATCCACGACACTGGTTATAGACCACTGGTTGCACACGGTAGCTACTCCTTGGATCACCCGTGGCCTACGTTCATGGGTCCTCTTCTGCCCAAGATGAACCTTTTGTACAAGACATATCAAAACTATAAGAAAGGGTGTCTGATGCAGAAGGTTATATACCCTCCCTCACCCTATGTCTTCTCACATAAGGCTTGCTTAAAAGTTGATAGCGATGTTGCTAAGGTGCGAAAGAAGGAAGAAGAGAAACGGTCCCATGACCCTCCTTCTTCCTCCCACTGGTCAGTCTGGCGCTTCTTCTCACTCTACCGAGGTACCATCAGGTCCTGCTCCTCATCTATAGGAAAACCCTATGGTGTCCACTTGGTGAAAGCCTAAGTGTCCTGCTTTCAAACTTCCTATTCTACAACTGAAACCTAGACCCACTCGGTACGACAGGAAGGTCTCCTAGAGAGAATCCTCATTGTCTCGACCTTTGCGGCCTCCTACTGCTCCTACTCCTAAGACAATGAGTAGGAAGAGGCCTACTATCGAGGCTCTCAAGTCAACTCCTATCACTCCTCAACCTGTTCCCCCTGCTGCCGTGCAAGAACCTGTCCCTCTGCCAGAAACGACCGTAGTGGATGTTCCTATGGTTGAGCAAGAACCTCTTGTCTCTTTGCAAACTTTGGTCTCTAACTCCAAGAGCCGTAGAAACCACCTTGCATGTGAACGCAAGTGTCGGCAAAAGGATCTCCTGGCCGAGTAGGCCACCTCACAAAAGGAGGAAGAAACGATTGCCCCTGCTTCAGGGCCTCTTACAACATCTTCTTCCTCCCTTCCTTCTGCTTCTCTTCAGTCTGGCCCTATACTACTTCCAGCTTCTGTTATGAGTATGAATGCACCTAACCCTAAATGGGTATAGGTGTTCATCGCTCCTTCGGTGGAGCCGCCTTTCCTGATGTTCATCCCGGATATCCAACCCTTCCTGAAGCCCGTGGATATGATTAATAATTTAGTTGTATCTGCTGCGATTCTTTCCTCCTCTTCCTCTGTGCCTCTGGCCTTGTCCATGGGGAGATCATCCCCTTCAATGAAACATGAGGCAGTGGATGGTCCCTCGGGGAACATAGAACATAGGAGGACCCCGCCTTCTCCACATGGTGGCCCTGTGTTGACTTGTTCTATGCTAATAACAAAACTAGTCCCAACTTCCCCTAAATTTGTCACCGCTCCCAAGTCATTTAGCAAGCTTAGTAGTGAACCTCAGGTACAACCTATCACATCCACTGAAATTAGGCATAGTACTCATGTGGGGTGCATGTTCAATTTCGTGGACGAGGTTCCGACCCTGTCGATGATCTTCACGAAATCGCTAACCTTGACTCCACAAGAGCTTGGTGAAGAGGACCTCGAGGGACCCTCTTCCTCAACCCTTGTTGTGAGAGGGATAGATGCTCCTCCTCTTAACATACCACCATTGTAGGCTTGTCCTCCTTCCCATTATGAGGATTTAGATTGGGAAGTAGACAACCTCTTGGTTGATCAATGTTAGGAGGAGGCCCCTTTTCTTGATCTTGTGTGTGTGCATGTGTGTTTTGTGATGTGTTCCCCTGTGCTTGTGCTATGTGTGTCTAGATGAACCTCGTCACCCTTGTTGGTTCTTGGATACAAGCATGGTTTTTGTGTCATAAACCTTCTTCTATTTGTATCATCATTCTTCCATGTTTGTGCTTGATTTTCATTAAATTGGGGACGATGCAAAGCATTGGGGGAATTTAGGCTCCCCTTCCAAGTTGACCCAATTTTTTATTTTTACTTTGTCTTCTCATGCATTCTTCCTGATCTGGTTGGGGATTGATGATATTTCGCCTTGCACCGTGGTTACCTATTGTTTAAATGAGCTCAGAAAAATCTAACCTTGCTAAACTAGATCCCCCTGTGCCCTTTTGTTTTTGTTTTCTCTCTTTTTTCTTTCTTTAGCTTTTTCTCTTCTTTGCTTGAGTTTTCCCTTTCATGTGTGACAATGCCTTTCTTTAACACTTTCAAAAAACACATTCGTTGCCAACGAATCTTTTCTTGAAAGCCTTCACAAACTTTTCCTTAGAATCACATTCTTAACTTGGAACCCTAATAGAATGTGTTTCCTTCATCACGGGTTCGTAAAGAAAGGACTCGAAGACCTTCCTCCAAAGCGGGAACAACTCAAACCTTCCCCTCACATGGGGGCATATCCTTCCTCTCAAATTCCTTGATGAAGTGAACATCTTTTGAAAGGATTCCTTGATGACAGATCACTCTAAGAAGAACAACTTCTTTCGAACTATGTGTCCCTTGAGTGGACCCTCCTTTTTCCTCACGGTGGGTTCCCAAGGGACCCTTCTTTGAAAGTCTCTATTGCAAATGGATTCCTTCACATCTAGCCTGGGGACAGCCCAACTAGACTTATTCCATTCGCCTTTTTGCGTCTAGCTTAGGGGTAGCCTGACTAGACCTCACCTTTCAAACAATGCATCCCTTGAGTGGACCCCTCTTTTTCACGTTGGGTTCCTGAGGGACCCTTTTGAAATTTTTACTTATTGATGGTTTGTGTGACTGTCCACTTATTTTCCTACATGGCCGCTTTTGACATGTTTTATCTACAGGTAGATGTGTCACCACTTCTTGACTCTATGGAGTCCACTTCCTTTGGGTTTCCTTCATGCAAGAGATCTTGGAGGATACCTTCCTTGCAGGTCTACAGATCTATAAGGCGCTTACTTCACAAGGATTTTTTCATTGGAGAGATCTTGGGGGTTGCCTCCTTGTAGGTTTGTGGGCCTGTAAGACACTTTGTTTTTCTAACTTCATAGTTTTGAGTAGCTATGAATTTTTTTTCTTTTCTTGCACCTTCAACTTTTCCAGATTGCGGTCTACTTCCTCAATGGTTTAGGTATACATTTCTAACCTTACTCTTTCTTGATCTACTTTACCGAGCACTCATTAGTATTCATGCTCACTAAAGTGGGGGAAAAATGTATAGGAGTGAATTTGCACCCCATGTGCAAATCCCCTTTTTTCCTTTATCCACCTTAGAAAATTAAGTTCAGAGGCTTAATTCCACCTAAGCCTACTGCTTGCATCCCACTTGGCACCTATTTTGAGTGTCGGTGGAGGCATTTCTATTAGGGATGCCCACGCGGTGCGCAAACATCCATGCGACGCGCTTACGTCCTTGGCCAATTGCTGCAGTTGAACCTATAGAGGTGTTACTCTTCTCATTGTAGGTGAATTTGTAATGCAACCTTTGGCCAACCAACTTGAATTTGGTCATTTCTCTTCATTCATTCTTCATATTCACTCCTTCCATATGCATTTCAACTTCTGGACTTCATTCTCAAGATTCAACACACTCTTTTGCATCCATTCCAAGCTTCAAGCAGCATTCTTGCATTCCATAGCAGCCAAAGCAACACTCCATCACGTCGGTAGAGCAAGTTTGAGACCATGCCATTGCAACAGAGGCTTGAGTTTCTCTCATTTTATCCCTCAAGCAACCTTGAGTGCTCTTGGTGGAGGTGGTAAGCTTCCCTCTCCTCTCCTCTATCATTTGGTTGAGTTAGCACTGTACTATTTTGTAGTGCTTTGTGCTCTTTATTGTATTGCTTTCCTTTATCTCATTTCTTAGGTTGTCCATGGAGGTGGGAACACCTAAATGAGGGTCTGATTGAGGCAAACCCCTATACATCCACCTAACATTCTTCTCTCTTTTTTTGTGTAGGAGTACATGCTTCTCAAAGGATCAACTGGTGAACGAATTCCTTGGTGAGATCCTCCTTTCTCTCTTTACTCTTGATTATTTACTTTATAATATTAGAGAGTATTTCATTTACTTAATCACATAATTCTAGCCCTTTAGTTAGTCAGCTAGGCCGTTAGCTAGTTTTTGTTAGTTTGACCTTGTCTTCACTATTTTCTAGTCATACAGATGCCAACGCACTTTTGAGATGCTAGTGTGTTGCGCTGATGTCCAAAGACCGCACTTTCATCCTCAGACAGAGAGCTTCCCAAGGCGTAGTGTTAGACCTAAAAACTGGCTCGCCTAGCCCTTTCCTGTGTTTTGGGTCTGTAGAGTAACTGAGAGGCCCCATGGTCCTCATTACTCTTGCCTCTCATTTCCTAACATTACACTTAGCTGAGGTAAGTTAGGGCAGCCTCTCACGTCGTGACCCTCCATGACCTAGGGTCTTGCATGCGGTGGT